>JALIZF010001356.1:0-255787 GCA_029948255.1 Telmatactis stephensoni | reverse complement strand
GTGTAGCAGCTTAAGATCATGTGGCATTTTGAGGAGTTTTCGTATGACTGTGAAAACGGAATGATTTTAGTTCGGCATGGTTACCGACGGCAAAACCTTCAACGTTTACATATGCACATCACGGTACTGATACGGACACGGCTCGTTCCGTTTCATAGTCATGCATATGAAAACTGCTCGAAGTATTCATATATCATATGGTTGGCTGAAGGGTGTCAAAATATATCATATATGTAGCACCTATTATACGCTTTTTACTATTGGTATAAATATCTTTAAAACTATAGTGAGGGTCTCAATGGGGTTAACCGTTAGCCGTAAAAGGGTCAAAAATTTAACCGTAAGCCGTAATAATAGGAAAAAACTAACCGTTAGCCGTAATGAAAAGTTAGTCGTAATAGCTTTTTTCAGCGTTCTTAACAATGAAAATTCATGTTTAACCATAACCGTTAACTGTAATAGCCACCACCCCATTGAGACCCTCTATAGTGAGCTACCATAAGACATGGAATTTGCTACTGCTAACTTTTTCCCGCACTTTAAGCACATAGACACAAATATTCCATTTAGCCTTAGCTTAACAAGACACCTATAATAGCGTTCACTTGAGCTACGAGGAAGCCCGAGTGACAAAGCTTGCTTACAAAGGCCGATTACAATTTACACAGCTCTAGACTCGGTCTACTGACCAGGTAGCCCGAGTTATTATTGAAGGGTATCCACTTTCAACTTTGTTTTTGTATAGACGCAAAGTGTTGTTTAAATTTAAACGTCTCAGATATTTGTGTCGCCGAGAGCTATCTAGCCTTGGTGATAGCTAAAATAAAAGTGTTATTGCAAAGACGATATGATCTGTCCATATGCCGGCTACATATAGCTTCTGGTGAGAAAGATGTTACCAGAAGCAGCTGATTTCAGCTTAAGAGCTCGCGCTTAATGTACTTCAATTGAATTACCTGGCAGTTTTTGAGTTTCCTGTGCGCAGTACAATTACGATTTTGTTTTTGACGCCCAGTTGAATCTAATGCACGAAGATTTTATAACTTGATATCACTGATTAAAGAATGCTTTCAATAGCTTTAAAGCTCCATTCGGTTTCAAATATTAGTAATATTATATTTGATATCAAAAGACGTAATACTATAAAAGAGAGCAAAGCTCACGAATTGATGTCTGCGTGTTTGCGACGCCATACCGCGCGCAAACAGTGAAATTAAATGAAAGTTCTCGTCCGCTCTCTCAGTATTACGGTCTCTTGATATTGAAGGAAACACCTAACTGATCATGACTATATTTTTCGTAGTGGATGCTTTTGAGTCGAGATTAAAAAAAATCTTGAACAATAGACTTTTCTCGATATAGCTATTTCAATTAACGTTGTCGCTGAAAAAAAGCCTTTCAAATATCTTTTGTGTACTAACAGACTTCTCTGTAGGCTATAGAGAAATTAAGGAATATGCGTCCAAGTTGTAGAATTTGCAAGCATACAGTGAGTTTTTTATTGTAATGATGTCATGGTGATAAAAAAATTTCATGATTCCGCTCTCAAAGCTTTAGGCTTTAGGCTTTTTTCAGCGACAACGTTAATTGAATTAGCTATATATCAAAACCCCTATTAAAATAGTGCCGTTCGCACGGCTATCAACTCTGTATCCACACTTGGGCAGATTACTTCATTTCTGATTTGGAAATGAACGTCGATTCAGTTCTGATGATTTTCCTGCCATTTAGAGCCTTTAACTGTCGATATGAAAATTTGCAGATATTGTAACGATGAAAACCATCACATTGTCCGGCACCATCTTAACTGATAGCTTAGAAACCTTGGTAAACAGGAAGTCCAGTAGTAAAACACAGGAAGCCCACGCGAACGACACCAATTGTTGATATGATGATTATTCTTCAAAACAAGATTGGGCTCAGTTGAAGCTTTCAGTTATTGTATTTATATGAAGTCTAAAACTTTAAAGGCGTTCCAAAATAAATTGGCTTTTTCCATTTTATGTATTTTTACTTCAAAAAAATTAGTTTCAGTTTTTTCATTTGGGCGAATTTCTAATTAAAAAGTCTGATGGTCAATGATCTGTTTACCCACTGGCAGTACGATTTATCTAAAAAAACGTTTTCGAAAATGGAAAAAGCCAATTTAGTTTTGAAGGCCTTTTTATGAGTTGGTTTCAGTCAATATAGCGGCGAAAAACAGGAATAAAATGATAATGACAAAGTCCAACTTAAGCACCAGAAAAATGCTTCTGGTCTTTTGAGGAACATACTCCGAGTCCATTATGCCACGGATAAAGTATAAGAGACGATGGATTATGTGTAATCTAAAGGCATTTATCTTTTTCAGTTAAATCTCTATATGAGATAGTAGTGATAGCAATACAGGCAGAATGGTTTTATTTAAGGTGGCCCGTACCGGCCTATTGATTTGTTTGTTGGGCATGAATTTCAATCACGTCTTTTTACATCAAAACCTTGTCCGATTTCTGAGAAATTTGCAGCCATTTGTCTTCAAGCCTTGACCTTTGCACCGATAATGATTTTTCTGCGAATTAGATCACATAATTCGAGATATCAGACGATTTTTAAGATTAAAAGTAACTTTATTAGAAAAATTAATGTCATAAATCCAAAAATCTATAGTGAATTTCTTTCCCGTATTTCATTAATCCAGTATAAAGGCATAAAGGACTACATACAACATGTATCACGCCAACTTAAAGTGTCTATCACCCATATACTTTTTTTTTCAAACTCAGTTCTTGTTGGCAAGCATAGTGAAGATATGTTTATCCTGTTTTTCCTACATGCAACATGTATCGCGCCAATTTAATCCTTAGAAGTTGCGATACAAAATTTGCGCTGTCTGTTGCGACGCAAAGTTATGTAGTCAAAACTACCGCCAAAATCTCAACAAAATTTCAAAAACAGCGAGAACCATATCTATAAGAAAAACAAATGCCTGAATGAGAAGCTAAACGCCAATTTTATCCTCAAGCTAACTTGTAGAGTAATTTTTGTGACCACGAGGTGAACGTTGCGAATTTGTATTATCAGTTGCAAAATTCCGCACGGGATCTACACTTTTGGAAATAAAAACAGTAGTTCACTGAATCCAATTGCTTCTGAGTCTAAATCCCGTGTGGAATTTTGCAACAGATAGTAAGGTGTTGTTTTGAATAAATTAACAAACCATGAGGGTTTTACCTTGGCAGCTCAAACGTCGACTCGATGTAGTTGCTAACTATTGAAGCTTACCGTGAATTATACCTAGTGCAGCAAAGACAACGACACTTGGCAGCAGGTATATTAACATCTTGTTCTATCCAATACCTTGAAAATTTAAGGAAACAATTCGACAGAATTTGTAGAAGTCGAAATAATACAAATTCGCAACGTTCACCTTGTGGTCACAAACTGAAATTACTCCCCAAGTTAGCATGAGGATAACATTGGCGTTTAGCTTCTCATGTCTCCATATTTTGTTCACAAGTTACAATAGGCATTTGTCTTCCTTATAGCAGATATGGTTCTTGCTGTTTTTGAAATTTTGTTGAGATTTTGGCAGTAGTTTTGACTACATAATTTTGCGTCGTAACAGACAGTGCAAATTTTGTATCGCAACTTCTAAGGATTAAAACCTCTATCACCCATATATATTTTTATTTTCAAACTCAGTTCTTGTTGGAGAGCATAGTGAAGATCTTTTATCCTGTTTTTCCTAGATCCATATTTTCTGAGATATAAGGGTATCAAATTTCAAAATGCAAATGCGATGACGTAAAAGGAATAAACACTGCCAACTTCTGGTGGCTTTCTCAAAAAGAGATCTTCAGTTTGATAGCTGGAGTTTTCACTAAACAACAGGTTTTACCAATGGAAATAATTTACAAATGGAAAAATTCAAGTATCTTAAATTATCTTGTTTTTGTATAATAAATGATTACTCCTTTTATGTCATCAAATTTGCATTTTGATATTTGAAACCCTTATATCGAGAAAATATGGGTCTAGGAAAAACAGGATAAACATATCTTCACTATGCTTGCCAACAAGAACTGAGTTCGAACATAAAAAAATATGGGGGATAGGCACTTTAAATTGGCGTGATGCATGTTGTATGTAGTCCGTCTATGCCTTAATACTGGATTAATGAAATAGGAAAAAGTTCACCTTAGATTTTTGGATTTATGACCAATTTTTCTCATAAAGCCATTTTTAAAAATCGTCTGATATCTCAATCAAATTATTTGATCTAATTCGCAGAATAAATCCTTATCGGTACAAATGTCAAGGCTTGTAGACAAACGGCTGCAAATTTCTCAGAAATCGGACAAGGTTTTGATGTAAAAAGACGCGATTAGAATTTATGTCTGACAAACAAATCAATACGGGTACGGGCCACCTTATTAAACCCGAAAGAAATATGACTGGTGCAAGTTGATAATAAACAAGACGCATAGCTGCGTGAACTCGGGCTTTCTATGTAGTAAATCATGAGTTCTCTTTGTTAACATTGTCCCTTTAAATTCGATCCATTCGTTTTAAATTCTGCTGTGCTCTTTGACCTAAAAGCGCATTTATACCGGCAGGCTTAGCCTTCTTTTCGAGAAAGACCTACCCTGGGTTCCAGGGGTTTATTTATTTATTTATTTACTAAACTTTCACCAATAATAGAATTAAAACAACAAATAAAAATAAATATAAAATAATAAATAAAAATATAAAATATATAAAGGTGAGGGACACGCAACAGAGCTGGGCTCCAATTAAAGCGTGCCCTTATCGTCTCCTTCCGACGTTTATTTACTTGATAAGAGAAAAACTCTCTAAAGAAAGCGAATAATAAACCCCTGGAGCCTAGGGTAAGAAAGACCCATCGGATTAAAAATTGATTTTTAATTTGTTTATAGTCACTACCCGTGAAATTAATGGATTTTTCAAACTAACTTATTTGATTTCTGCAGTGTACTATCAATTTTAATCGGCATGATATTTTGATTCATTTGCTTTATTAATAACAACAACTTTTACAATTATTTGAAGAGAGAAATAAATGTATTTTAAAGTTTATCTGTTTATCAGTTTATCTGAAGGGTTAGTGCTTGAGCGTTGGACCGGAAATCCGAATGTAGGCTCAAATCACGCAGAGGGCTCGGAATTTTTAAGATCTGAAATTTTTACACTCGCAGAAGCATTCACATCCAACTAACACATTTCCGAGTGACAATCCAATCATTTACTTACAGAAGAATTGTTGGTAATTCTGCCTGCCTTGAAACAAACCAACTTTAATACAACACGGATTATTAGCAGAACTGATTCACAGTTGGTGATCATTAAATATAAAGATGAAAACTACTGCTCTATGTTTTAACTGCTCTATGTTTTAACTATAATTATTAGACTACGTTGAATTGAAGCACAAACTTTCCTTTATTTTCTTGGTTTTTAGCTTTCAAATAGCAATACAATTTAGATGACTTGGGTATTAGTTCAACGAATACGTTCGTAAACAAACTCAAAAATGTTCGCTCGTAAATTGATCTCTCGTAAAGTTCGCGGACCGACTCGTTTCGAAAACGCTCGACATCTTTAGTGTGGGTCTACCGCGAACAGTGTGTGCGTTTGTATGTAGTTTGAGCGTACTAGAAATCATATTTACCCTTGAATCGCGAGACATCTTGCAGGCCGCCATGATGACCATGTGCTTTTGACGCTTATTTAGGTATATACTTCATGGTTTTGAGTGCCGTATAGTCGCTCTGTACTTCTCAAGTAAAGAAGCTACTATTTAGGACAATCATGATGTATATACCTCTCGACGCATGCGCCTTTCTATCTATACGCATGCGCTTTAGTTGCCAGACTGCGTTTTGCGTCGGAACGAGGAAAATAATAACAACAATAACGAAGCCCAATTTATAACTCGGGCATTCCTACGGAAGCCCGAGTAAAAAGAACAGCAAGGAAACAATGGTTTAGAGTCTACTACTAACTATTTTAAGGCGGTGTTACACGAGACGATTTTTAACGACGATTCTCAGCGCAACGGCGTTGCGTTAAAAATCTTTCTCGTGTAACATGACATTTGGAACGATTTTTCTTGCAATTTTCGCTTCGGCAACGCGTTTGCGAGTTTTTCAGAATCCAAGTCAGAAACTCGCAACGCAAAATATAGCAAGTTGTTGCAACGTTGCGCGGAAAATCGTCGTTAAAAATCGTCTCGTGTAACACCGCTTTTACGTACAATTTTTTTCACCGGTTAAATAAAATCGCTCTATGAACACATCACAGTCATTTTTAGCTAAGGGTAAATCTTTTGAGAGAAGTCGAAAAACACCCTTATCTAATCATTATAGTTATCGGAACAAAATGTCATGTCAAACCCAAACTGACGTGTTATTATTGCGTGCTTAAAACTTGCATGCATAATGATGTGCACAAGGTATACAATTATTTTCAAACACGTTGACGTCAGTCAATATATATTCTAATATTTTTTAAAGAACTCATGTGACTCTAGTCTAGCCATGCAATAATTATGCAGTAATAAAGAAACCACAATATTTTTATCGACTATGACGTAGCTGATGTAGATATACAGTTGTAGAGAAAAATACTGACAATTATATTTGTAATTTATTGCTTAAGTAAAGAAGTTCAGTTATTTTCCTGTTGATTACGTGTCAGTTATTTAAGTATTTAAATATATATGCAATTGGCAGCCTTTTTGAGAATGACCATCTTTTGACTGATATACAAGTTAACTTGGATGAAAGTCAACATCTTAAGGAATTTTACTAGATGGAATTATACAAAAAGCTAAAAAAGTTTAAACATATTTTTTTGTCTAAAACTAATTTTTACCTCTCCGGCCTTGTCAACAGACCAAAGTAACATAGACTTAAATCTTTACATTTGGCCATTCGATAGGCTGTGTAATAGTTCACGCCGAGCTAGTATATTACTGGACGGGAATGATTCTGTTTTCGCTTCTGACGGTATCGCGGCTAGCTTTCTTGTGACAGCTGTCTGTCCGTAGGTTTTTATATGCCGGCCTTCAAAAATAAAGGAGCTTAAGCCTGACATCCATCGTACGTGATTAACAGGACTTCACTTGTAATCTCGTCTTTACTGAATTTGCGATTGCCGGGTCCAAAAGGCTTCAATTTTGATGAGATTGCTCCAGATTTCTAGGATTCTTCGATGTGAAAAAAATTAGGCTTGCAATTAGCTTTAATCGAGGATATATTTTCCACTCGGGAATCTGCCGTGACATTCATCGAACTGATTCTTGAATGTTTCAAATTTGATGGACCTTCGAAGAAACCTGCCATTTTATCGAATCCCTTGTCAGTCTTGAAGAGCTCGAACTAGACGTCGGTTGTCACAAGGAAAAAATGTCCGATTTAAATTCAATTAGAGATTTAATTGAGCGTCTTTATTTTGCTATATGTATATCTTTTGTATGTAATACTTTGGCCGTCCAAGGAACGATTTGTTGTCATCAAAAGGGCATGTCTTAATTGTTCGGGCATTATTCAAGTTGCTATGACTCTGCAGGCCAACAACTTCGCTCTATTATTTGCTCTCCTTATATTTATATCATCATTTTTAAGTCCAGGGAGAGTCATAATTGTTCGGCGTTATTCATATTTCAGGCTACTCTTGCCAACAACTCTACAGGTATCTTACTCGCTCTTTCTAGAATCACTGATCATAAATGTGAAACCGCAGCACCATTGTTTATTATATTGGGTTCTGATTGACTTCCAAGGTTAGCCACTGTGGAAAATGGTCTTCTGAATATCATCGCTCTTGCTGAGATCCTTTGGAAGGTTCTTCTCATTTCGGCGTCTCGAAAGGCGTAGATGAACGGATTGATTCCACTGTTGCTGTATTGCATCCATTTCGCAAAATTCATCAACCTTTTTACCTGCGTCCAAGACATCCAAAAGATACATTCCTTGATACAAAAGCCACCGAGGAGAGCAAGGACGTAGGTCGGTAGAAGACAAATGAAAAAGAGAACAGTGATGATAACGAGAGTTTTGGCAGTTCGTCGTTCTTTTTGAACTTTTCTTCTTTTTGAATTATCAGAGCGCACATCTGCAGAAGTAGTAGGCTCCTGTTGTATAAGCTTTTGTGCGACTTTGAAGATGTACACATTGACTAGGGTGATGATCAACTTTGGAACAACAAATCCGACTATCACCAGGACAAGAATGTATATTTTGTTCCTATGTTTTATCACAGGGATAAAGTTCAAAGCGCTGACGACTAAAGCTACCAGCCACACGCAAGCTAGCGTCAAGTAATATTGTGTACTTGTCAGAATTTGATGCAAAAAAGGTTTAGAAATGGCCAACCAACGCTCAAGGCAGATCACAGTCAAGTGAAGAGCCGAGGACAAAGCAGTGAAATAGTCAATCGCCAAGTAAAAGTTATCATACATTTTTGTAGGTGCTTTCCAACCACTTGAAGACATATTGATCCACATTGGCACCGACACGCTACCAACAAGAAAGTCACAGAAAGCCAGGCTGACAAGAAGAGTGTAGGTCACCGTTCGAAGTCTGGGATTCATTTTATAAGCGGTCATAACAAGAAGATTGCCAACGATGATTACAAACATGAGAAAAACTGAGAAAATCACATGGAAATACTCCTCAATATTTATTGGCGAGGCCTGGTGACTGCTTTCGTTCTTGAATGAGAACTGATTTTCTGTTACGTTCATTTTAGATGCTCCCATCTCAAAGAAGGTATTTTCTATTGAACTGGCGTTGTCTGTGTACAGGTGTAGTTCTCGTTTTTACTCTCTGTCAAACGTGTTTACTGACGGTAAGATGATCAAGTTTTCGGTAGATTAATAAATGTAGCTACCCCAAAGCGGATATTATTAATTTTCGGGGATGATGACCAACGCAATCAACGCATTGCCCGGTGTCGGAAACGCCGAGTGATAAGGCGACTGCAACAAGATTCAGCTTCGTTAATACCTCTTATATCTCAAGCAGTTAAATATTAAAAGTACTTTTAAGGATATTAATTATCTTGTTTCCTTTTGAATCACAGACTAGCTACTTTGGACATCTTCCAATCTTGTTAATCTTTGTAAATTCACTTCATTTATATAGTAGTGCCCACGGCCATAATTCTACAGGTGCTTGGACTATGGTGATTTTCCTTTAAGGTAAGCAGCAAATTGTCCTTGCTTCACCTTAGCCCACAATATTTGCCACGAGAACTAAATTTCAGCTGCTGTTATTGCGGATGATATCCTTGACAACCAGCGCCAACGAAAAGGCAACAACTTCCGTTAAAGAGAGCTTTAATCGAGCACTCGTTTCGCTAATCGAACCAGTCAAACAAAATGAAGACTAGTAAATTATTCAAGATGTTTAACTCCAAATTTAGTTAATGTATCCTAGTCTGTGAGATCGCTTTGACATGTTTTTTCCTTGTGGTCGATAATGTATGTTTTTTGAATAATTAATCATGCTAAGGACTTTTTGATCACTTTTTTATGTTCCTAGTACGTGGGGATGTTTCAAGGTGACGCGGTTGTAAATCAAGGAAAACATAAGTGTTCTTAGTTCTGAGAAAAGATGTAGTATTTTACTAGCTGGCGCCAGAGATCAAAGTGTTTGTTTTTGTTGTACATGTGATCAAAAGAATTAGAATACATCACTGAGCCTTAGCTTCATAAAAAGGGAGAGGAAAAACAGAAACCTAGAGCTAAATTAAAACACTGAATTCATATGGAATATAAGGATTATCGTCGGTAACAATTAAGTGAACATCAGTTGCGGTTAAAACACTCTTAACAATTATTTTCTCTATTAAATCACAAAAAGATTGACGGAAATAAATCACGTTGCCCTGACGTGTTTTAAACTGAATAAAATTTTGACGCGGAGGTCGCGCTGTTATTGATCACTTCATAGCATACATAACAAACGAAGTGGAAAAAGCGTGCCAAAAAGTTACGAAATTGATGCGTCTTTCGTGAGCTTAGGCTAGGTAGTGGAGGACGATCAGAGCCTCACATACAGATCCATAAATTTCTAAGGAGTTTCAAATCGAATTTGATAAGTACTTTTACTGAATATCGCTGTTTTTAATATCAATCGGTTTCACAGTTGTTTTAGTAATTTCATTTTTTTCGGTCCTTTTGATTAACATGTGAATATAACAGACTTTAAATAGTTGTTTTAATACACAAGAAGATCAAGAGACAAATTTATTCAATTTACTAGAATCTTTTCCGTTATGTTCCGGCGAGATTAAAAAAAATGAAAACGAAAAAACAAAAAATGCAAAATAAAGCAGTATAAAGTAGTTTAAAATTTGGAAATACTTATTTCAAGAAGGTTTACTACAGTTAAAAAGAATAGCATTCTAAATTTGTCTTGAGACACTCAGAACACAAGACAAACAGAACCGTCTCTTTACATTATCGGAGAAAACATCTTTATTTGGACTATTGACATTCAACAATCCTTGTCATCTTTGAGTTTTCGACGCGTAGAAACATGAATGGTTTTAAAATAAGTACTGATGAAGATTTCCCTAGTTTTAATGAGTTATAAATCTTATCTGAAGGCTATCTAGGGTCCAGAATAGCGTATATACGAAGGAAGAGTAGAAATCCATCAACATTGCAGACATTGAATCGCCCTCTGTGGTATCTGAATAGAGTAAAATGGCGGTAATAGCTTCGTTCGTTGACATGTGTCGTTCTTTTTAAATAAACTGTTGATTTTGAATGAAAATCACTCGTTTGAATCAGCGCTATTTACCTACTAATGTCTACGGAGACTGTGCACCATTTACACTCTATTGACATGTGCCCCATATGCAAAATGACAGCACCAGAAGAAACTAAAGAAAAATAAAACTTAAAAAAATCCTTGAATAAGGATTTTGAATTTTGTAAATTAAAAAATTACTTAGCAATAATCCCTGAGACATAAGACAGCAGGTTAAGCCTGAAATGTGAATGAAATGTTTAAAAGAAAACAATGAAAACAACAAAATTAGTCTATGACATGCAAGACAATTAAGACCCCAGTTAAAAGACTTTTACAGACTTTACAATCTGGCACTGAAGGAAGGAAACAAATGTCGAATTAAAAATAGTCATATATGTGATTGGAGTAACGTTTTTAATGAAATATAAGGAATATCATAATATCTTCTGTGTTGTTTATTGAAGAAATTACATATACAATAGAAAAAATATCTATCTTTGTAAATGGAGTGACTCAGAAATTAAACCATCTTATATTATCTAGAATGAATAAGGAGAAAGTCTTGAGAGGCTTAAGAGACAATTGGCTTTGCATGGTAGCATTAATGATTATTCAGAATTTGTCCAAAATTGAACTACGAGACACTAAACCTAGTGCATTTGGACATTTTTTTAAAGTACTTTGTACAAGTGGCATAAATCGTTGGCACGTTACACCCCGCGAATTATAAGAACCTTTTTTATTCATTAAAGGGGGAAATAGCGCACAGGAAGATTAAAAAACGCGCCTCGGAAATTATTTTCGCATGAATCCAAAGTTTTGTACAGTAGCTCAAAATGGCTGTCGACATTTTTGTTAAACCCCTTTCGTTGTATCTTCCGCCACTATCTCTGAAAGACCTAAGAAATTAAAAGTACAGAAATCATATATTTAGACACATTTTTTCAGCATGTCTCATCACAAAGCCTTTGGAGTACTAATTAAAAACTCAGGCGAGGACAAAATTGTGGCAATTTTTTTGAAACAAAGGCGGTCACGAACATGATCTTTGCGTTCATTTCACTCACTTATCTTTCATTTTCGAATTTGCTCTACCTAACGGGAAATTAGGCTGCTCGGTTGTACCAATCAGATTTGATAATTTGTTTTCAGTTCAATGATTAATCCCTTACAAATAGTTCCGAACAAAGACAAATAGATTAAATCCTAAATCAAACAGAATCGGAGAACTTCCTTTTTGGTTCAGTTTGGTCTTTTCCATGTTTGTAATCGAACTTTCAAGTTAGCTATTGTCACAGTTTATCTTATAATCCATACACCCCCACATAGCTATTTTTCCTCTGGGGGTGGAAGTCTTTGTAATTTTGCTAAAAAAAGGATTGTATCGTATTTCAAAATTTTTGAGTAAAATTTATTGTGTAGTTGTTATAGAATTTCAATAACAAAAGTATTCGATTCGATATCGAATCATTCTAATTTTGATTCTGATTAGTTTTGACTTTGATAAAATTTTTGAAAACAAACGCAAGGAAGACAAGGAAATGACGTTAAAACCGTCGTATTTTAAAGTAGTTATTATATATAATTTATTTCGGTTTCGGTTTTTTGTTTGTTTGTTTGTTTGTGTGTTTCTTTTTGTTCCTTTTTTTCTCTTTTATTTTTAGTTTTTCTTTCTTTTCTTTATCTTCCTTCCTTCCTTCCTTCCTTGCTTCCTTTCTTAATTTCTTTCTTTCTTTCTTTCTTTCTTTCTGTCTTTAGATAAGACCAGTGGGCAGAGAAATGAATATTTTATTTATCCCCACGAGTTCGTCTTGCTTAATTTTCGACTTCCTCGAGTTCGAGAGTGTTAAGTTACTGACCATTCAGGCCCTGTCTCCCGTTCCTATTAACGTAGATAACAAAGACCCACGCAATCGCAAGCAGTTTTTAAACGAAACAGTTATAGCTTAGGTAATGGACTTTTAAATAGTCAATTTCTTCATTACTTTGAGTTTTTAATAAATTAAAAATCATACAAGGTAACAAAACTGGAAATATTGAACGTTAGAGTTGTAGAGCTGTGTTTATTTTTCGCTCCAATCGTTTATCAATCTGCTGAGTTAATCAGAGAGTAAACTATAAACTATCATATTACCGAGTGCGCGGTCTTTCTTTCATTCATTCTTTCTTCCATTCATTCATTCATTCATTTATTCATTCATTTACTCATTCATTCATTCATTCATTCGTTCGTTACGTTCATTCGTTCGTTCGTTCGTTCTTTCGTTCGTTTGTTTGTTTGTTTGTTTGTTTGTTTGTTTGTTTTTGATTTTTTAATAGTATTTCTTTAAGGTAATTCCGTAGTTTTGCATTGTGCACGCTCTACTGCGCACAATTCTAACATGCGCGAGCTCGGAGACACACGGACAAATTTCAAGTTTTCTTGTCAAGACGGCGACCATTTAGATAAAAAGTACCTTTTTTGAAACGAAAAATGCTCCCAATTACGGACAAATAACTCTGAAAACAATAAAACAAGACTAGAAATACTGGCAGAGAACTTTCTGGGAAACATACATTTTTATTTTTAATTGTAGTCAATTGCATTAGTTTTTTCTTATGGATATTCATTGGACTACCAATTAATTTACAACTGCAACTGAATTAAGACCCAGACTGGGCGCATGATATAATAGCTTAGCAAAGAAGTTATTAGCTGCGGCTTAGCCTTTCAGACGTAATCTTCTTATTTCAAAAAGCTATCTGGTCAGAACTATCGCTTGATCAACTACACCCTCTAAGACTTCTTGAAATCACAATTCAAACTAGTTATTTTTCTTATATATGACATTTGAAAATTGCACTATTTCAATGAATCGAAACACCGTTGCACACAGCGAGTGTAACTTACTATATTCACTTTTGTATAATAGACTTTTACGAGCGCGCGATCTGATTGGTCAATTAGCCATAATTTATTAGAGTACAGATAATAGAAGTGGCGTCACAAGATCAAAATCTTTTACTCAAAATCTTGGTTGTGAGTCCTTCTAGGTTTTCTCATTAATTCGGAAAATAAGCAAACATTTCTTGAACTCAAGAAAATCTATCCCTATATCGCCTACGGCTCGTGATTTCTATAACCAGTTTTTTCGTGTTCTACATCTCCAGTCGTGTTCCATCAAAGTACACAACATAGCTATCGTAACGCCTGATCCTATATTCGTTAATTATAAAATATTTGAGATATAACGCGTGCGCTGATTGGCTGGCTACCATGTTTATATCAGAGGACAGAGACATGGCTCGCTCAAAAAACGTCGAAAGTATTTTATAAAAGCAATATAAAACGATCGCTTATGTCTCTGTTCTGTGATATAAACACTCTGGAAGATGTGGAGCACTCGAAAAGCAAGAGAAACACTCGGCTACGCCTCGTGTTCCTAAGCTTGCTTTTCTCTTGCTCTACATCTTCCATCGTGTTTATATCACAGAACAGAGACATGCGCGCGCGTTTTATATTGCTTAAATAAACATCTTTTATATATTGTAAGCTAAAGAGAATTTAGTTTGCAATTGCTCAAATAAACTAAAAGAGGAAGAAATTACAAATTATAAGCTTCTTACTATTAAAAAAGCTAAAATAGTTGTAAATTCTCGTGAAAACGTACTCTGTCACCTTTTGGATTTACGCATGCATATATACGTAAATTACATATTGCCGTTTGTGAAATGGTAACCAAGAACAATCATAACCTTAGCACATAACCAGAGGAATTACGTACGTGATGCTACGTTACCTGCTTTTAGGCTCTGGTTTTTGAACTGCTCTGAGACCGCCCGTCTTGCTTGTTCTTAAGGCAGAAGAACCGATTAAAAAACCAAAAATGCTCATCCTAGGAAACCAGGGATATATTATACACCACCTTAACGTAAAATTCAGTTTTATCCAGTAGAAAAAATGAGAGCTTTTAACAAGAAACGTTGAATGCTATGTGAGAAAGTAGTTCATAACAAATATTTCCAGAAAGTTTCATTACTTTTGGTTGAACATCAAAGAAGTTATTGGAGGAGTTTTGTATGTAACTTTGACTGGAAGCCTTGGTAGACTTGGTAGCGTCGTTTTGGTAGAATTTTAAAATTTTAGATCCTAATATCTTGTCAAGGATTTAATACTTTTTTGAAACTCGCACACGGGTAATATCTGAAGAAAATACAATTTCCAATTATTGGAAATACCAAGGAAATATGTAGGAAAATGTATTTCCTACATTTTTTCCAGTTCCTACCATAGGAAAATGCGATTTCCTAGATATTTCCTATCACTGAAAATAAGCAAAAATTTCCATTGCATGCTAATTAGCAGCAGCTATTGTGAAAGTCGTGTATATCATTCGTTTCTCGGTTCCAGACAAAAACTAGCCCTGGGAACGTTGTCTGTTAGAACTTGTTACGTAAGTAAAGTTGTCTCTCTTATCTGGTTAGGACAACCAGTCAGCATCTACTATATATATATATATTGGAAAAATCACAAGGCAACTGTCAAAATGCCATCATGATGAATTTGACTTCAATAGGCCATATGCACTAACAGGTCACGTGACCCTATCTCCCTTAAATCAAGCAGCACCATCAAAATAAACTCCAAAATATGAAAGAGGATCTCGATATTAGTAAAAGTGCAAAGTTTCAGTTTATAAGATGAATAAGAAAAAAAAAATGAGAGCAAATTTAAGATCAGATTTTTTCAAATATCCAATCTTAAATTTATTGTCATTTCTCCTGTATTACATCTTATGGGCCTTGTGAGCTGAAACTTTGCACTTTTGCTATAATATCGAAGTGCTCTTTCTATTTCTGGCATTCATTTGGATGGTGCTGCTTGGTATAGAGGAGATAGGGTCACGTGACTTGTTAGTACATGTATGGCCTATAGCTATTCATTATTCATTCTGTGAACAAAAAATGATCGACAGAATAATGCCACTCGGCTCCCGAAGTTGAGAAATACTATGACTGAAATTAAACATGCCAGTTGTTCAAAAAGTTGAAGACGTGTTTTCGTTTTAATATACTGAGCTATTGAAATCTTGTGATTATAGCCTCCGGCTGTGTATGTACATATTAAGTACTAGTCTATAAGAGTCAAGTGGTTGACAGTTAAAAGTGTGCGATTTAGACCGTGCACTTCATCGTTTATTGCAGTGATTTTTTTGTTCTGTCAAACTGTGAATCGAAACATTTTTCCAATAACATGTACAATGAACACTGCCCCAAAGGTTCGTACTCTTGTTTTAATTATAAAAACTTTTTTATTGATAGATGTTGAATCACCACAATCCCTAGGGGTGTTTTTGTTTGTTTTTGTGTTTGTGTTTGTTTTTGTTTGTTTGTTTGTTTGTTTGTTTATTTGTTTATTTATTTGTTTGTTTGTTTGTTTGTTTGTTTGTTTGTTTGTTTGTTTGCTTGTTTGTTTGCTTGTTTGTTTGTTTGTTTGTTTGCTTGCTTTTGTTATGCCCACTATTTATGTCAATATATATGGCTTTTAGCATCCGTGACCTCCTTTATAATATTTTATCGCATTTTATTTAACATCAGTGGAATTGATTGTTTGATAAAACATATTCGCCTTTTCAAGTATTCTTGAGTATTCTTTGACAGACATTCTAGTAGTTCTCAATATTGATCTTCGAACTTGTAATTGATGTAGTTTGTTTTCATCATCTTTTGAAAACAAATAAACAGAAATGGTCGGGAAATTCAATTTTCCACCCGAAAACAAACTTGTCTCGCAACAAAATAGTTTGCTGCAAGTTGAGTGAATCCTGACTTCTGATTGGATCAATCACGAACACGAAGGAAGCCATTTCGCAGTTTGCTGCGAGACAAGTTGACTTTGGGGTGGTAATACGCGCAACATCATGAAATTTTGTTGCAAAAAGTAGAGCGACTGTCTACTTGCTGCTACAAACTTTTTCAACTTGTAGCAAAATATTTTGTTGCGAGACAAGTTTGTTTTCGGGTGGAAAAACGCGCAGCATTGGCTCTTCTACTCGTTTCGCAGCAATGTTGCGAGACAAGTTGAGTGATTTTGTTGCTCGTATTACCGCACCATTAGCTTTTACTAGCCATTAGAGCTTTGAAAGACCTTCAGTGTGTGTATTGACGCTATTGTCCTTTTTATAAGATGTTTGTAAACGTGTCATAGCTATAGGCTAAATTCGTCTGTAATTTCTGTACATGGAAAATAGTAACGTGAATAGCATATAATTAAAATAGCACTTAATTTAAAGTTAAATTATGTTTTTGATTGTTTTTCACTGAAAAATTGATGTTAGGGCTGACGTACGTATAACAGGGCGAGGCGAGAGGGGACAATTACCCCCTCCCCCTCCCCCAACAAGAATTGTACACAGGAAATCCAACCTATTCATTGGTGGTAATCCAAATATAAGCGTTCTCTATTGATAGGAATTTAGGAAGAGTCGAAAATCATTAGCAAATAGGACATTTAGCAGAAATCATGTCATCTTGGCCAAGTGAACGTCGTGTTTTAATTCTTTCTCTTCGTATTGGAAATGAATATGCCTTATAGTCGTTAATTGTTAAAACACACTCAAAAAGAGAAATTATCATCATCTTATTTTTGGCGAATGAAAAACCCTTTTTGTGGACATTCTTTGAAACTGATCTTGCAGTGTGTTCTTAATTTTAATGAATTAATCGAAAGTTATTCGGCATGCTACTCAGTTAAGAAAGTGCTTTTCTCTTTCAAAATTTTGACGATTTTGCACTAATGAAACATTTCAGGAAACGGGAATACTAAGATGCCCATGTCTCAGCCGAATGATTTATTGCTGGGTTCCATCCATATCTTCAGGAATCAAAAGACAGTGAAGCGGTAGCCATGTTGGATGAGCAAACAAGAGGCGCTTATGAAAAATCTTTTGTTAAAGTTCATCCAAGATGGCTGCCGTGACGTCACATGCAACGCAGCAATAAGAACGCGCATCGAGTCTTTGTTAGTTTTACTGGTTCCTGTTTTATTCTCTTTTTTTCAGAGTTAAGGCCCGGTAATACGAGCAACAAAATCGTGCAACTTGTCGTGCAACATTGTTGCGTTGCAAGTTGCAGAGCAAATGTTGCTCATGTTACCACCCCGCGCGCAATAAATCCTCTTTGTTTCACGAAGTAGAAGTACTGTCTACTTTTTGTAACAAAGAAAATTTGGTGCGCGCGGGGTGGTAATACGAGCAATACTTGCTCTGCAACTTGCAACGCAACAATGTTGCGCGACAAGTTGCACGACTTTGTTGCTCGTCTTACCGGGCCTTTAGGGTATTTGTGGCAAACAAATACTTTGCAAATACATCTTTCCAGGCGTGTCATGAACTCACATCTTAGTTCACCATACTGCATGCACTAGACTGTCATTCAACTCGTGTAGGTTTCTCAGTTATGCGGCAGTTAGTACATCGATGTTTATGTATTTTCCAAAGTACTCATTTTTAATTAGTACATCCATTATATTTTTAATCTTTATCTATAAATAATTCATCCTGACATGAATTGCCAATGATGAGCATACCCTTTTTCCTTTTAAATAGTGACGACTTCATAAAAAAAACAAGGAAAAAGCTCTTAGTTCTTCTATTTGCATCGGCTCCAGGAAAAACGGATTCAAGGCGAGTTAATGACTTGATAGCTCGGTAAAAAGCTTCGAGCCACTGTTAAAGATGCTCTATAATCGGCGGCGAACATATTTGTCTACTGTATTTGTAGCTGCACATTATCGCATTTCTTGCAATTACATGAGGCAGACAAAAATTGTACAGACGTTTCTTCAGGGCAGGAAGAAGAATGATCGTGTCTGTCCATATCACGACAAGGCTTTTTCACGAACGTCCAAAGTTTCTCGATTCTAAGAATTTTTTTGAATGTGTTCCTCATTTCTTCGTCTCGAAAAGCATAAATAATCGGGTTTATGACACTGTTGCTATAGTGAAGCCATTTCACTGCCGACACCATTCGCAAAACATCCAAATACTTTCCTGGAAGACACTTCACGGGACAAAACAAGAAAATGACTGACAGGAGAAAAAATGGCAGCCAAGCGACGATGAATAGACCGCTGATAACCGCTGCAGTTACGGCTACTTTGTGATCCTCACGAAGTCCAACGTTACTATGCTGATGATGTAAAGCTGGTGTTCTCTTCATGAGAGATTTGGCAGCTTGGAAGATTCCAAGATACATGGAAACCACAATAATAGCCGGTATGACAAAGCCAAGTACACAAACAACAACGTCAGTCAGGTTTGCATGAACATACGGGATACTAACCCAGGTGAGTGAAGCCATGAAAAGTGAGAAGCTCCAAGCAAATATGGACACTCCAAAGAACAATTTCCTTGGCAGCTGTTGAAATATGTATGGCTTAACAATGGCGATATACCTCTCAGTGCTGATGGCCGTCAAGTGGAAAATTGACGCAAATGCACCAAAACGATCCAGAAACTTGAAGACCGTCCTAAAATCTGGAGATGCGCACTTTTGGTAGTCAACCATACAGTAGATCCACATTGGCAGATTGACTGTACCAACTATCAAGTCTGATATTGCAAGATTGACGAGGAATGTGTAGGTACGGGTCTTGAGTTGACGATTGATAATATATGATATTATCACTAATAAATTGCCACCCAAAATCAAAGGGATTAACACCACAGTGACACAAATAGCAAAGTTTCTTTCACTCTCGGGGATTGTCATTTGTGTAATGTTTCCAGGTGTAACATTCATCTTTAGAGCAATAAAGACGACGGGCAAGTTTTGCTGTTCAATAACCAGGCTATGATATGAAGACGCTTTTACAATTAATTCTAGAGTCGATTATTCACTGTCTTCATCTTTTTTCAGGCTTCAGGCTATAAAAGCTTTTGTAAATAAACGCCTAGAAAGATAAAAGGGTAGGAAAATTATTAGAAGGGAGGAACATACAAAATGGAATTAATATTTTCATAAAACTGGCATTTGCCTCGAGCTTCTTCTACACAAAGTACTGTTGCTTCAATGGCAAAAACGCTGTAGTCTTCTAACCTCAGAAGTCTGTAAGAAGAAGCTCATCGACCGAAAAATTTAAATAAATAAAATCTGGAATTCACTCTAATCGTATTTTTTTAAGTAATAGGACATTTGCATGATGTCGTCATTTGACTTCAACAACCAGAATTACTGTTATAAAGAATTACTGTCAATTGTTCTGCTAGTAGGGAATAAAAATCTAAATAAGGAAGAAAATTCGTAAAGGGCATTGTGGTAGTCGTAGTCAAATGACACCATCATGTAAACGACCCGTTGAGGGGTAAACTATTGTATCTTTTGAAAGAATGCCGCCGCCCATTTATAAAAGTTATTCAATTCTAATTTACGAAGCTCACATTGCAGTGTACACTCGGTCAGGGTACCGCGAGCGCATAGTTCTATTATAAACCGCGCGCTGTCGTCAGACTTATGTTCTGATTTGATGAGAGAATTATAACCGCCACGTATGTCATAATTCGTAGGATTTTAAGAAAAAAAACGATTAATTTATTGCAATCATGATCACCTGAGACTAGAAGATAAACTCAGAAGAGATTGACTTTTAAAATCTGAAAGTTAACTTTGTAGTACACTGACAATCATCACGGATTGATTGAATATCTTGAATTAGTTTTCTATCTGAGGTAAGATCGAGGCTCAGATACCAAAACATTATTCATTATTCTTAGTTTATATAGTTGTGGTTTTCAATTCAATTTGCTTTTAGAACTGATGAATTTGGTTTTGACTATTCTTCTTGAGACTCACTGATTTGTTGGGGAGCGCAAAAAAGGCAATGACATTTGTTTGTCTTGAATTGTTGTTTGTTTGTTTGTTTGTTTGTTTGTTTGTTTGTTTGTTTGTTTGTTTGTTTGTTTGTTTGCTTCTTGCTTGCTTGCTTGCTTGCTTGCTTGCTTGCTTGCTCTCTTGCTTGCTTGCTTGCTTGCTTGCTTGCTTGCTTGCTTGCTTGCTTGCTTGCTTGCTTGCTTGCTTGCTTGCTTGCTTGCTTGCTCTCTTGCTTGCTTGCTTGCTTGCTTGCTTGCTTGCTCTCTTGCTTGCTTGCTTGCTCTCTTGCTTGCTTGCTTGCTTGCTTGCTTGCTTGCTTGCTTGCTTGCTTGCTTGCTTGCTTGCTTGCTTGCTTGCTTGCTTGCTTTAGGTTCATTTTCTATTTAAGATTTTTATAGCTAAATGAAAACAAATTCACAGGGTTTCTTTGTGAACAAACGTGTTGCAAAACGTGATCCTGATCAATAGTCAGAAAAAAATTATATACTCAAAGACATTTTTCAGTCAGTGACTTTTGTCCAGAGAACAATAACGTGTTACTTGCAAAGTTCGTTGATAGGTCTTTTGCTCAAACTTCATTAGTAAAAATACGACAAAACTAGATAATTGAGAAGCCTCAGACAATAAATAATTCACAATGTTTTTTCGTTCATTATAAAGGATATTATGGTTTTCAGTTCATGAGTACGGAATTCAATTTGGCTTTGGGCAAACGGCATCTTCCGTTGTCTTTTCTGAGACATTTGTCTGACAGTGTGAGTCGTCAATTAAGCACAAAAGACGAGGTTGAATAATTTTGGTATATCGCCACAATATAGACATGACCGAAGTGGTTGAATTGCAGCCCGAAAAGAGGGAAGAGGTGGACACTCTTATATAAGATTATATACTTTGGACGAAGTTGACGTACCGTCGTACGGGGTCAAAGTTCAGGGGTTTAATTTTATGTGGTAACTTAAACTTTGTGGAGAACTTGAAATTTTCAACGGGATCCGAGTTTTAAGTCAAAGTTTTATCAGTTAAGATAAAACCATGCAATTAATAAAAATACATTTGATTTTAGCAGCTACAGAAACTGCATGAACTTGAACACAAATCTAAAACTTCTTTCGTTGGAGGTTTTATAGACAACTACCCGCATGGTTTCGCGTAAGTTCAGGATCGATTTAATATGATAGTTTTTAAATCGAAGAGAAAGCAGACATTTACATCTGCTTCATAACGATCAACTGGATTGACATAAGTAGTCGCTTAATCTCAGTGTGAATCAGAGGGATTCCAGATAATATCCATTTCTGACTTTCTGTGCCGTCATTTACGCTGTCTGCTGTATATGCAGCACTGGCGTACATCGGTCATTTGGAGAAATATGTCAGTTGCTACGTAAAAGGGGATGTTCTTGCACCTGTTCAATTTCAATAAGTTTGGATTTATGCCTATAGTTTTGAATTTGATAATGGTTTAGCAGTTATATACAGCTTGGTTTAGTTTTAGAAGAATATAACAAGATAAAGTTGATTGGGAAGTAAAACTTCAAACTCAGGCCTCAAAAACGACAAAGCGCGCTTTTCTTTCGTATTAACTTTTTAAAAATAGTCTATATTAAAAAACCACACAAGTATTTTTTGCTGATTGCCTCTAAGAATGGAATTCTTTACTTACAGAATTGCTAAAGATATCATAATCATTTCGCGAAGAAAACGCGAAAAGCTCGGCTCTTCCAGTCAGTTTGAATTTTATCTGACCACCATTTTGTTTCTAATCTAATTTTTTTAGTTATCTTTTATGTTGGCAAATGTTCATATCAGCTCTTCATGCATGTAAGTTTAATCTAGCTTTGTAGATTCAGCAAATTTTAAATTAATATACAATATATATAATATATATAATATATATAATACTTATATTAATATATAAGTAATATACATCTCCTTGCCCGTCTACGTGAGTAACGTAACTTAAAATACCACAATTTTTCGTCTTCTTTGTCGCTGCTTCTAGTCCTGTAGTATAATTGAGATCTCGGGTGAAAACCATGAATTTCCAACTGGTTTTTCGACCTGTTTTGATCAGTGACTATTTTTGGGTGAAATCGTCATCTCTAAATCAAATGTCAGGATTCATTAATAACAATCCGGGATAGTGAATTATAACGGGACATTCATTGCCTTGAGAAGCGTAAACTAGAACTGATTTATAATGAAACTATAAAGAGAAACCATGAAAGCGAGCTGATGATAGCTTGGCGATACACCCTGAGATTATTCAATATAATAGGATGAAAGCGAGTCCGAATATATTCATTTTAGGTTGATATTCAACCAACAAATGTTATAAACAAGGCAAGTGCTATATTTCGGTTTTATTTCAAAACCATCTTCAGGACACGAGCCCATAGTAAAGATCAATGACCGTGAATTTTGTTTTTCAATGATACAGAACAATACCACTATTATAAGTTCGAATTCAGATAAAAACTGGAATCTATTGTTATACAAAGAAGCGTTTTTCATCAAAACTATTAGACCATCACTGAAAACAGGCCTTCGCGCCTCTAGGGAATTAAATTTTTTTAATTTACTTAGGCTATATATACACCCGTTTGAATTGTAACTCCAGTCATTTGCCTGAAGATGGTTTTGAAATAAAACCGAAATATAGCACTTGTTGTTTATAACATTTGTTGGTTGAATATCAACCTAAAATGAATATATTCGGACTCGCTTTCATCCTATTCTATTTAAAACTGCCAGCATCTCCTGGATTATTCAATAGAGACTTATTGTTTAATAATAAATAGTTACTTGCCATGTACTTGTTCAAAACGCGATCGTCAAGGCCTTGAGAAATTAAGAAAACTGCTCCCATTATTGTTTTCATTATAACTGTTCAGTTCTGTTATACTGTCCCCATCATAACTGTTCCCACTAAATGTTTTATTCTTGATATTTTAAGATTTAGATATAGATGTAAATTGTCTCATTTTTACACGGCTAGCTCTTTGGATGAGCATCATTGTAATGATATAGAGACTCCGTGTTTAAATAAAGATTATTATTATTATACGCTAGTAGATAAAGGCATACAGTATACATCTTTTGCGTACATCAGATGAAGTGTAAATGCAACTACACGATCAAGGATATATATGGCAAATACCAACCGCTAAACAAGATCATAACTGATAAAAATACCTGTAAAAGAAGATCAATGGTTGAGTATTTTAAGCTTCTTTACACCATATCATGTACAGTGGTACTGCCCACTGCTAAACATGTTTAAAGATATTTATTTGATCACTAAACAAAATGGAAGATACGATAATTGATGTAGACCAGAGGATAGACTGTTAGGCTATTAATTGATATGATAAGTTGAACCACTACAACCAAGCTTGACGGCCGTAGGCTGCTTGAGTTACCGAGGTTATCAACTGAATGTTACACTTGTGAAATTCAATAAAAACATCGAGACATCAGTCTGAAAATCGTTTAAGTTCAGTCACGATACTTTTAAACTTATCAGAGAATTCACTATCTCCTCAACGAACACTCTGGTATTTAATGTACGGGAAATACATCGGAAATACCAGACACATTTTGAACGCCGGGTTTGGTACGCCGTAACGGGCGTTGGTCTTTGGGAAATCGAATCTGATTAAACATGGATAAAGAAATCTGAGGAACTGTTTAATTAGTTGAGTTAAAAAGATATGCAAATAAATGTCGTTCTAAACCGCAGTTTCTAAAAGGAAACCAAGGAGTCTGAGAAAATTGATCATTCCATCAGTTGAAAATCAAAAGACAAAGATATGGCAGCCATGTTGGATAAACAAACAATTTCCAAGATGGCTGCCATGATCGACGTCATTTGAAATAAAGAACAAGTAAAAGGCAATCATTTCAGACGTTTCCTTTTGGGGATTTTCCAGGTCGGATTATACGTTGCTTTTTCTTCAATTATTTCAGGTTAAAGAATTATGGAGGGATCCAATAAGCTGTCAAAGTGTTATCCTGGAAAGAAAAGCGGCCTGAATAACTGAGCTCGTTGTAAAGTTTTCAGTTAAATGAAAGCCATCCTAATCGTATTTGCGATCACATATCTAATGGAGCGAACGATATAGCTTTCGGGCACTTATCACAACAATTAATCACATAAAGATTATATTGTCACGACACTAATAAACAATGTCCAAAACAAATGGGCCTCATACATTTATTGGACATTCTGCAGCCTAAGGCATATAAATAAATATTTCAAGTTCAATTTGTTTGGTCACATATATACATTTACATTTTATACTACAATGCATGGACTGTAGAATGGTTTTCAGAGAGTGCTCAACATATTCAGGAGCATTAATAATAATAATAAAATTGTAGTTTGAGACTTTAGAGAAGATTCATTGTTTTATTGCTACTATTGATGAGGGTGATCGTCTTAAGATCATGCGAAACCAATAAAACAATGAATCTTCTCTAAAGTCTCAAACAACAATTTTATTGTTATTACATTTACATTTTATATTTACAAGAAATATATACATAAATCAGTATACATAGCTAACATAAATACACAAATAACATTTCAATTTCAACTGATTGCCACTTCTCGTTCTTTCTAGCCTTGTAGCACTCTCACCTTGGGAACTTCAACGTAGGAAAAATAGTTAAAGCTCGATAAAGTGATAAAATAAGTACCCTTCTAGGCTGCTAAACAAACAAACAATCGAGAAGAAAAGTGCAAATATATGGTAAAGGCCGAACCGACTCGGCTAGTGTAGCAGCGAATAGTCTATAGCTTACAATACTAATCGTTTGCTAGATCACGAAGTTTGAGAAAGGCAAAGAATGTAAAAAGAACAAGAAAAAGAAAAAGAAAAAGAAAATCAAACAAGACAAAAACAAGAGAACAAATTTTAATTAAGTCATGATATATTGCCTGAAACCATTGACTCCCACAATGAAACAAACGTCTTTCAAGGTGTCAAAGCGTATATTTTGTGGCTTTGGCCGGCAGTACGTACGTGGCTATGTTATCAATGATATATAGTTCATATATTGTTACGGATAAAAACTGTCGTACGAAACAAAGACATTTTTACTCAAGCCTCTATAAAAACAACTTTCTCAACTGCCTTCTTTTGACAGCCTTTTCACAGCGAAAAGATAACAAATGCATGAGTTATCAATATTGTACTTAAAGAAAATTGGTTCATAGTTAAATATATATATATGTTAAAATGATTATTGAATTCCGTGTAGCTCTTTTTTTTTTTTTTTTTTTTTTGCATTAGGAAAAAACGTTTTTAATATTGAATTTCAATAAATATTAATTGTTGACTATCGACATCTTTACTACATACAGTTAACACCCGCGTACAAGAATCAAGGGTTTTCCCGGATTAGCCTAAAAAGGTATCTATTTATTCATTCATTCATTCATTCATTCATTCATTCATTCATTCATTTCTTTCTTTCTTTCTTTCTTTCTTTGTCTGTTTGTTTATTTATTTCTTCAGCATTGATAATTTATTTATAATTATTATTATTATTATCATTTTTTAAAGTATTATTCTGATTTTTCATATACATATAAGAACCTGTTTCAAATTTAGGGTCAACAAGTTCTTATAAGATGGGAGGTTTAATGCAAAATATTAGCCCATAAGTTCTTATTCACTTGGTTCTTATACGTGAGTATTTACTGTGTATATAACTTAAACAGACTTACCTAAAACTAAATGACAACTCTTCCTGTTTAGCAACTGAAGTGAAACGTGTTCTGCAAGGCCTTTTAAATGTACAACTTTGACAAAAGTCTTGTGTTACAACCACAAAAAGTCAACATGAAATCCGATGACGTCTAAACCGTCATTCCAGGTATATTCAGGGTGATTAATCCCCTGATTAAATATCAGGTGTATTTAACATGTAGTGGTTTGACCACAGTAATATAATGCAGTAGATAATCCAAAGGTGTCAAATCTTAAAACTATTGAATTACGCTTTTGTTTCGCAGCTAATACATCATATCTGATCTGTAAATTGATAACAGGATTGATCTAATGTGAAAGAGCAAGATTTAAAAACTGATTTGATATCAGTTAAACTCTAGATAACGGTTAGCGTGGTAAATGAAATCAATTTCTTTTCGCTGATTATATGGGTGTAAATGGTAGTGGCTGCAATTTTACATGTCCAAGAATTACATTAAAAAGTCTGTAGCAACTAAAAATGTATTGGTCATGAATGAAATTGAATAAATGGGGAAAGAAACCTTTTATGTGCTTGATTTTTCACGTCATGAAAGGATTTCGTGATTTCATGTCTAAGATAAAGATTGTATAGAGGGATTTCACGGCAGCCATTTTTGTGGTCAAAATAATAGACCTTTTCTCCCATGAGAAACGAAATTTTTTGTCATTCAAAAACTATCTTTTGTACTTGCCCACGCACATGGCTGCCATGAAATCTCTCTATACTATTTTCAGAACAAGTGCACTTCAACTGAGTAAAAAAACACAAACTTCGTCTCAATATTAGTATAGGCCATCTTGTACTACAATAACAACATCTATTATGCTTTCTTACAATATACGCCTATTTCAAAAAACGTTGGCGGACAAAAGACCCAGAGCCTACGCGACTTACCCGAAAGGAAGTATGGGTAGAAATAACTAATGTTATGAAACTACACAAATATTCTAGCTTGCCCTGACCTTATAAACCAACGAACTTCATTTGTTGATGCCAAGCATCAAGACTAAAGCCAAAAAGAGAGTGGAGTTTTTCAACTACCCGTACCCCTTTTCGGTCCAATGGCGGCCTCATGTACGGCAGCCTTTTTGAAATAGCTGTATATCTAGCTGTATATTAGTCAGTCAAATGCAGCTGCTTCATATGACTTCTTTATCAGTATCGGTTTATATACAATTTTTTCCTTTAAATAACTTGAAATATGAGAAAGGGGAACTTTATCTTTTATCTAATGACTGCATAAGCGATTTCACATCAAGAAAATGCTCTTATATAGGAAATTTAAGAACTTTTTACTAAACAAAGGGCGTCTGGGAAGTCTTCCGGCTATTTGGAAATTGTCTTCTTTTAAGAAAGGCAACATGATTTTTATTAGAAAAAAAAGCAGCAAAAGTCTTTCGCAAGGTAAAGTGCTGGATCCTTTATTACTCGTACCCTGGCGTAGCCTGGGAAAGGGGTATAAACTGCAAAAGGTTTTTTGGGGATTTCGATATTTTCTGTCTTCCATTCAACTTTGAGGTTTCAGACCTAAATTCGTAAATTCTTCACGTCACACTTGGCCGGTACTCTATTACTCTGAATCAGTTTATTGATAGCTTAGAATATTCCATCTAAACGAAGATATCATATGTTTTCGTTACAACGTTTTCTTATGGTATGCAACACAATTAAAGTAGTAATAATTATTCATACTTATGATCGAAGCCCTATATTGAAGTGCGTGACATTTGCGGTCATGCACGATCGAGTTGAAAAAACTCTAAGTGTCGCGACATGAGTCGTTGGCCTACCATGTTCAGTCTCGCAGAATTACTCTGAATCAGTTTAACATATATAGCTTACAAGAATCGCTTACTCCATCTAAACGAATATATCATATCTAGTTCGCGTACGGGTGAACGATTACTAGAGCCACTGCGTAAAATGTTTCCAGATATTTTCCAATGCCGCACTCTCGTACGTATATTTCTATGTCGGGTATTTAGCTTCTTTCCGTAGTAGTGCGGTATCCGTAATACTGGAGTGTCCATAAGATGAGAGTTGACTGATGTAAATAGTAGGCGAAAAGACGTCACAGGGAGCCGAACTAAATTTCTATGACTAGGCAGGTATGAGCGATGTCCTACTGCCTAGCTCATTCTCATGCCAGACTGAATCCACTTGGGCACGAGTAAACGCACTATGTGCGTCTTGTTTAAAAGATGTTTAGATATGATCAAAGTGCTTTTGATGAAATAAATTGTTTAAGTAATAAGTCTCAAACTCACTTTTAAGTCTCAAATCCCTTTTTATCTACTTTGATGCTTGCGAAACAACATTCCCAATGAGAACTTTTTTGTAAACTGCACTTAAAAATCGCTCGGCCCACTCTTGTGTTTCTTAATGTGTTTCTTGACAAAAAGCTCCATGCTGCGATTGTTGTTTTACAAATGGCAAATAGACATGAAATGATAACAACTGATTTGCTGAAGCAGCGTAAAGACTAAATATTATTTTTATGTGTCAAAGAATTTGGAACCCTTTTCGAGTTGAATTTATCCAGGAACAGAAGAAACAAGTCGTTAAACTACTCAACTCGTTTATCGGGTTCTTTCATCAGACAGCATTTTCCATGTGTCATTTGCGATTCACATTTTAGTCAGAGCTTCATTATTTGGCTAGATCGATCGTTCCGAGTGCCTTCGGCCGTGCTAAATCAAACAAGCAGTTTCAAATTTATAGAGAGTCCGAGATTGCATGTATATAATGGCAAAACTCATTGAGGCGCTTAAAACATAGTGTCTTAACTAGACCTGAATAATGCTTTCTTCAGTTGAAGCTATTTAACCCTAATATAAAGCCTTCTTATTGGCGTATAGTACAGATAAGAAGCTTACCTTACCTATTACACATGTGTTCGGATAGCTAAGCGTTCCATGTCTGATCTGGCGACTCTTCATGACTGAAATGTCTAAAATACGAACCATTTACGATATGCGTTAATAGGTAATGGTTTTTATGTAAACTAAGTGAACTATATTGCTCACAATACGTCAGATCCGGAGTCCTTTAAAAAATGCCGGAATCTGAGTGACGAAAGCGTGCTGTCTTTGATTAATTAATTTAAAATATAGCTCCACAGTTGTAAGTCTGTTGACGTTAAACATACCACTGTTTACACGAACTTTGGTTCCTTTTCTATTATTAATTGTCTATTTGGTCATGGTTGGTTGCTATTGTAATTATCCGTGCGTTTTTCTGATAGATTTTGTCAGTTATCTTTTTGTGATTAGTTTTATTTTTCGAAAGAAAAGTAAAACTCTATGTTTGTATTTGGATGGAAGGAAACTTAAAAAGTTATGAATAACACTTGTAAAGAAAGTGGATATATTTTACATGTCAAGTCTAAAATATCAATAATGTTGAATTCACTTTCATCCTGTATATCTTATGACCGTCTCAAACAAACCCAGACTGAATTGCAGACAATTTGGCGGGGGAAGGATAAGTAATAACTATAATGCATTGGCGTCTTAACCAAGGATTAAAATAATTACTTCAATCTCTTAACTTTGACCATGCCCATGGTTCAAAGCAAGTACGTGATCCTAAAAACGTCTTCGATCGATGTGGGAAGCAAACCAAATAACTCGTATTTTTTATTGTAATTACCGAAGGAAGCGCAATTAGAATAATTGTAAAGTACGATTTGTTGGCATTCAAAATAAACAAACTCCCATTTCTAACTGCACGTAAGCGGTGCGTTATCTATATCAAAGTCTATGATATTGCCTATATATACCTTGACTTTTTCAAGTTTATTTAATCTTTGGTTTGTCGGACAAGGTTTTTAAAGATGCTTTCAATTACGTGCAACTGCGCTCAGCTTGAGAACAGGAAAAAAATTAGAATCAGGAACAAACACATTTACAGAGAAATAGATAATGCAGAATCACCAACTAATCACTTCAAATCCTGTGCAAAATATTGACAATGTAAACGGAGCTTTTTCTGTAAAGCGACATTGGCTTATGATCGTACAATATGAGTGAGAAGGAAAAAGGATATTTTTATTTACATTAGGTGGGATTTGGGGTTAAAAGGATATCAAAATGACCCTCACATACACTAGCGACAAAGCAAAGTGAAAGACGCATGAGCAAGTTGCAGAAATAATTCCTCTCATATGACGTCACAAAACCTTCATTTTGCCAATGAAACTTAGGGACCGGACTGAACCGTATATGAACCAGGCTGGCCCGGTTAAGCGGACTGACTTCTTTTGTTCTGTGGACCCCAGGAGAAAGAAAACAAAAGAAGTCAGCCCGGCTCATATACTGAGGCCCTAGCCTTAGTCCTTCTGGCAAGTCGCATGAATTTTGAAAACAACAGTTTATCAGAAGACAAAATAATGTGGTGAAGCACGTCCCACTCAAATTGCCCGTATATGATTTTGCGTTATCTTGATTGATGGACTTCCCAGTGAAAATTATGACTACTAATGATTTTGTTAATAAATGCGGCTCATTTCATCGCAATTTATATTCGTCCTCAGTTCTGTTTTGTTATACGTATGTCAATTGCGACATCCCATGGACGAGATATTTAGATTTAAACATTTGCCTCATAATATCCTATCGAAATCCTATGGTTATAGTCTTACAGTGCAAATGACTGCCACCTACGCGAATGGTAAATAAGCTTGATCAATCAATGGTGAGCTTAAATAATGTAGGTTGCACTGTTACATGCGCAGAATTGTTGAATAATTTTTTATTCTGTCATTATAAGATCAATAGTCGTTGATAACCCTAGTGCATCTATTTCCTAACATTCCCTAGTGCTATTGTTAAGATTTCTTCAGTCACTGTTTTCGCAAAATATAATTTGTTGGCTTCAAGAACTTTTTCTACGTAGAAGTTTCAGTACAATGCCAAAGAAAATCGCTTCGTCAACGAAAGCCAAATCTCAAACTATGGCAATAAGAGCTTCTCTGGGATTGTTTAAAATACGCTGAAATATATAACGAGTGATTTGATTGGAGGTCGCCGTATAGTGGCGAGCCGTTCAAAATGGACCAAGTAATGCGAAAGTCAGTGTGTGAGCGATATCAGAATCAACAAAGATCGGGGAAACCGACTTATAGAATCAGTCTAGTGCCTATTTACGGCAATTCAGAACACAGTTTAGTGTATAACTTCACGGTATCTCTAGTATGGTAAATGAGAAATTTCTAATTTGGGATTCCTGTGGTAAGATCTTGAAAGGGCATGCTCTACTACTTATTCCAAGAGACCTTAGGCACAAATCTGATGGACGACATTTGATTTACATATTAAGCAATTATTGGATGAGGTCGAGTAGGATATGGGGAATTATTAAGGCCGAGGATTGTATCTGCCGAAGCCGAAGGCTGAGGCAGATAACACAAACCGAGGCCTTAATAATTCCCCATATCCTACGAGAAACGAATTCAATAATTGTTTTATTATTTTTGAAAATAATTCTTACTCAGTTGTGCTTTGTTGACAAGAATACATGTTGTTGTTGTTCTCCCGCTTTTGGTATGAACCGCATAAATTAGCGCGACGTCATACCGCAAGCTAATTTTCCATATTCGAGAAAATTACGTCATAACTTCGAATAATGGTTTTCAACATTTTCATAACTCCAAATTTGGGCAGCTAGCCGGCGACTATGGTAATTTATCCGGTGGCTCTTAGCCAATCAAAACTCTTGAATTATTTTCAAAATATAATAAATGCATTCTTTTAAAACTACTTTTCCATTCTGATTGCCTTAGCCAGTTCCCCGTTAATTTTCGTAACAAACTTAACTGGCCAAATTTGGAAGATTTCAAGATTTCCGTCACTTGTCCAATGAATTAAGTTATGTGCCTGCTTTTCAACAAGCCAACTTGATAAGTAAAATCGCAATTGTTCGCCATCTACACAAGCAAGTTTTCTTGTTAGTATCAACAATCGCATGTGTTTGTCTTTGTTATACTTCAGTCTCATCCTTTCAACATGCTGTATACCTGTTTTAATAAGGGACGGACCATTAGAAAAGTGATGGGGGGGGGGGAGCAAAAGCAAAAAAAAAAATATTTCCAATAAAAATTTCGTCCCTAATATATGTGGATGCTCAGCTAGATTAGCTTCAAAGTTATTCTGAGCATCCTTCACCCGCTTTTTGATATGTTTAATGTATATATGTAAATAGTTAAATGTTAATTTATGGTAATAAAATTGAAAAAGTCAAAAAGTCAAGTCAACAACACCACCACGATATGATTCCCAACTAATGGCTGTTTGTGTATTAAAAACTGCAACTGAAACCAAGAGAGTTAAGAGTCTTTTAGTGACAAACCTCGGAATTAAGTTTGAGATGTTCTAAATATTTAAAACATGCTATAAGTCAGTATACATTTAATTTTCAGGGGACTGATTTCATTTGGTTTGTTATGACGGCAAAATTGATTTCGCATTTACAATTCATGACTTTGTTTTATAAACTTGGCATGTTTTCATGAATATTGAATGATTTTGAATGCATAATAAATCAGTTGTAATTCTGGTTCCGTTTTTGCATGGTCATCTGACAATGATTGAACAGGGCTGACGGAATATGATATGCACAATTGTATAGAACCAAGAACGATCTTATCTGCTTAGCAGGCTGGGGTGCGGAACTGAACGGACATCTTCATAATTCTCTGTAGGCCTCATTCAATGCCATAACTGTTTCCAACTCTATAATAGGCGGATATTATCAATAGTTTTAATGATCCAACTCAGAAATTGGTTGATTGGTTGCTTTAGGCAAAAGTCCTTGTTTGAACACCTATAGAGATGTTTGGAAATTGAATATTTCAGTTGATAAATATTACGCGGCCAGGTGAAATCCAACAAATGGTGTATATTTATTTGTATTATCTGAAATGCATGAATATCTCAATTGCTTCCGTTCGATAAAGGTCCAAATGCAAAGCAAAATATTTATTTTATAATAAAAAGAAAATCTACGTCTTTTTCAACATTGATTTTGAGACCAAAACGCTGTTTCAAATAAAAAAAGTGCACTGCATTTTTAATTTTTAATATATATTTTTTTAATTTCTTTCTTGTTATTAGTGTTACTTTCTCGCGTTTTTCTATCCACCTGGAACTCCTCAGTTGTGTATATCTCCTTTAGTTCGTCCTGTTAGAGCTCCTAGAGTACATTTTTTGCACTTCTAAGACATGTTTTCTCGCGGCCGCTCTCTGTTTTTCCTCTGTTTTTCACACCCCATTTGTATCTAAAAATATGATTTAACCATGTCTGTCTTGATCCATTCCAGCCTAATGGAAAGCTGGCTCCGGTTGTCTACAAAGCGTATAAATAAAGACAAAATATTGATTTCTCTAAACAAAAATAGTTACTTGCCTAATCTGCTTTGAAGTCTGTCTCTCTTTTCAGTACTTCTTTGCGTCTTTCCCGTTGTCTGTTCTGTCACAAACAAAACTTTTGATGTCTTGGTGTAATCCGCCTGCCTGGTGCCGTCGCTAGGATGGTTCAACTTAGAAGGTCATAAATGTTTCAAAATGCTTGATTTTAAGTATGTAATAAGAACAAAAAAATGATGACATTTTGTCAGCAGGAAGCTTTTACTGGTTGAAATTACATGTCATCGATAAAACATCCCGTTTTGGACGTCTATCATACTATGTTTTTAAGAGACGACTCTAAAACATTTCAGTGACACGATTGAGAGGAAAGGCAAATTTGTGTTGAACCGTCATCGGTGAATCAAAGAATTCAATATATTTTTGTTCATTAATATATTTATACAAAAGCCATTGGATTGGAAATTGGTTGCAGTAATTTCAATTTAATCACAGCGGGGAATCTGACCTGACCATCTAAAAAGTTTTTGTTTACATCTTGTATCGTTTCTCTGACAGATTTAAGCGAAACTCTTTAATTCCTTAATCGCCATATCTTTGGAAATCGGAAATCTCACTTCTTCAATGATGAACATCACTTGAGCCTGCGATCACAAATCACTTAATTTCCGCGTTTTGAAAGGATAGTCCTCGCATGGTCCTTACAGAAAATGATGTGAATATAATTGGAAACTACACTTGATAAACAAACTATATTTTTCACCACGAGAGATGATTTAATGCTTACTTTTAAAAATAATAAATTCTGCATAGCAGGCAAAATTAAACAAAAGTTGCGTAAAGATAACGTTAATGGAACCGCGAATTTAAAGTTATTTCTAAAAAGTATACTTTTTTTCACCACGAGAGATGGTTTTTTTCCCCCCTAAAAATTAATAAATACTGCAAAAGCAGGCCAAAGTAAACAAGAATTCTTAAAGATAACGTTAATGGAACCGCCAACTTAAAGCTATGTGTCTAATGCCGATTGTGGTGTTTCCGGCGCGCGCTGATACTGGTTATTGAATAAAATATAGTTCGAACATATTTCCTTGTCCTTACCTATTTTCACTTCACCTTAATTCAATGTCATCTCATTTATGAAACATATATGGTGGCATAGCAACTTACACATATATACACGTGTGCTAGCAAACTATTGATTAGCTAAGGAATCGGGATTATTTCCTCTTGATCGGAATGACTTTTCACTGCCTGCCTTTAAACTGCCTGTGTATCTCCGAAAAAAGCCGGCTACGCCACAATAATCATGACTAAGCAGTGGAAAAAAGTAGTATTTCAACAAAATAAATCAAATCACTTTCCAATCAACATCAAAGGAGCCGCCGACTTTGTTAGCATATCAGCGTTACAAAAAAGTAATTAAGCGGGTTGTATAAGGTAATCATATGGGCACATGATATCTACTATAAATCACCGCAAACTTTGTGTGGAATTAAAATGAATTGCCTTTCTCCGGAAGACAAAACATAACATTATGAAAACTGACATAAATCAAGAAACTTTCATTTTCGTGTTTCCAAAATCTACTATTAGTTGCCCTGTTGTTGACATTGCTGTATTGATATAAATATTTATCGATTTTGGTTATAACCGCCACCAAATGCAACATCCTTTTGAATAGGCCACTAGTATTATTGAATCGAACTGTTCCGGTTTACAAAGAAATTACTGGATGATTTTTTCAACTCGTTTAAACAACAAAAAAGCAATGACTTTTCACCGCGGACAAACTCGTCCTGGTACAACTCAAGCTGGGACAAAATTAGTTGTCCGTACCAACGCAAAGCTTACAACTACCAAAATGCTTTTCTCAGTTCTTTTGTAAAATCAATCAATTTATTGCCAATCAACTTTTCTCATGAAAGACTAAAAATCTGGGCCGATAGACGAATAGCGCCCACCCAGGATTAAATATAACAAATATCATTCATTTCACTTACATGTGTAAACACTAAACAAGCCACAAGGTCGGGATCACCACAGTACTTTACAAAAATATTGATAACTTCAAAATGCTTTTTTCGCCAGGGTATTTTTTTTGATTAAACTTTAATTAGTATAGAAGGCTTGAATAGGAGAGTCCTCAAAATCACAAAAAGTAAAACACACACATATACATATATTTCAATATTGCATCTTCTACAGCGAATGTTGGAGTCAATGTCAAGGATATTTATCTCTTATTTACGTCCAAAGGATGTGCTATCTCCAAGTCTTCAATAGGTACTTCATATTTCAGTCTCCTCAAAACGTTTCAAGTTTTATCTAGTTGAATGCCTGGTTAAGGGTGGGAAACTAAAACACCATCACGGCACGTTGACGAACCGATGAATCGTGTCCAACTCAAGTCATTTTGGCTAAAAAGGTTCACTTTATCATGTCCCACAAACATCAAAATCATCCAAAAGTTTCATTTGTGATTCTTGAGTTTGTAGTACTGTCAGGAATCTTGTTTTTAAGGCATTTTTTGCTTTTGTGAAAAAGGCGGGAATCCAGCCGCGCGTGCGTAAACTGGAAATGAAATGTCCAAATGCTAGAAAACGCGACCTCCTTTGAACCTCGTCCGCTTGCTCATAACGGGAAAATATCAGACCTCGGTCTTTATTTATGTAGGGCTCGGTCCGTACTGTAAATATATACCTTGCATTGGTCTGTCCGTAATGGCCGCTCTCTTGGTTAATAAGAAGTAAATAATTTTGATATTGTTCAAACGAAGAATGATTTTTAAAATGAATTTGGTTTAATCAATGAATCAATATTCTCACTTCAAACTGAGACGGCTTATACCGCGACTCCCACGCTATTTCGTATAACTTTAAAAAAGGTATCGTCAAAGACGCCGCACAAAGTGTTTTCTGATCACACTGCTACTCCCTCTGTCCAAGAATGCTGACTCGACGAATAATTAGCAATTCGAATTCTTGGTTTGCAAGCAATCCCCGGAGAATGTAGAGACGAAAGACATGGCCGCCATGTTGGTGGTCTTGACAAAAGAAAATAAAGATAAAAACCACCAACATGGCTGCCATGTTTTTTGTTCAATTCACTCTCCTGTGAATGTTTGCAAACCAAGAATTGTACGTGCTACCTTGAGCATTTTCAGACAAAGATCACATTATGACGCGGTTAGCGCTTTTAAAAAGCTCCCATTTCCATTAAGATGACTGACAACTTTGGATAAAAATGATGAGAACTTGTTTAAACCACAATTTTATGTAATAACATAAACACTTTTGATATAATGACTAAATTATACCTTCATTTCTTGACTTTTGTAGCGTGACTTCGAACAAAAGGTTCCCTCGAGTCGAACAAAATTTGTTCAAAAATCTATTTTTTCATAGGTTTGAGTATTTAACTTTTTCTACAAATTTGATATGTTTGAGATATTTAGTAGCTTTTTCAAATAACTGCCAAAAAATATAGGGTCCCGTGCAAAAATGAAGGGTTTTATGCATGCGTTGAAAGTGTAAAAAACGCGAGAAAAGTGCCAACCGGAAGCAGCGCCATATTGGAAAATGAAACCGCTTGGCATTGTGGTCTACCATAATGACGACCGCACGGCATAGTGGCCTACCATAATGACGACCGTATGGCATTGTGGCCTGCCATGATGATTTTAGAGGCCTTTCTGGCCTCGTTGTCGTGAACAATGAGCCCGCCATTTTTGAAAGAAGTCGCCTATTAAAGTGTTGACTTTAAAGAACGTTTTCAGAGGGATACGTCCACACTTTAATAAGAATAAATTTAAAAACTTTTACACACTAAGGCCTTCAGTTATTTTTCTTCCACGGAATTTTCGATCCAATGGAAAAACGTTTTTTTCAAAAATTCATTCCAGAGAGAGAAAATTAGAAAATGCCGGATGAGCTTTTTATCGTGGTTAGCGAAGACGGAGCTTTTTCAAAAATGCTGAAGTCGCGATGGTTGCGTGGTCTCTATATGAGCATGCTCAAGGTTGCTGAGTTGTGGAATTAGCGTTGTTTAACCTTCAGGGTTTCTGCGGTCGACGTATTAGTGTGGGCAGAAAACATTACATGCGCAGTTTCAAAGTGAAAGTTGCGTTTTTTGGAAGTGTGGACGTATCCTTGACTGAGCTGAATTCTGTAATGAACTTGAAGTTTCTCTATATCCACACAGAGACTTACCAAATGTCTTGAATCACGAATTTTGGTAGCGGTTTTGAGTTTTAGAACACATGAACGCTCGACTGCCTGACCAGTTGGTTCAGTTCTAGACTGAATATTGCAAAAACGTGACATGTCTGAATAAAATTGTAAATTTAAACCAAAACTGAATCATTTCAGGTGGGTTTTGTTTAATTTCATAGTCAACTTGGTGGTCGCCTACTCACGAAAACTTCCTACTACTTGATTTTTAAGCAGATTGTTTTTTTGGTTTTCTTAAAATATATCAACGAGTTCAAGTACGGTGACGTAACGATGCGTTGAATCTTATCTTAGCTTCCTCGAGTGTTTTTCAGGAAGAATCCATTGCGCATATTCCCTCCCCGATCCTTAGAAATTAATTGCTGCCAGAATAGGTTGACTTCCAATCACACAAACTCTTGTGTTATCAATATTATTACTAATGTTGTTACCGTATTCTCTGAAGTTACGTCAATACGTAGGCATCCTAGAGACGATGCATGCGACAATGACGTAAAAACAAATGATATTTTTGGAACGCTAGAAAATGTTTTTTTTGAAAACAAACATTCGGTTATATACTATAGTTGAAAGATCAACATTGATAAAATATCTATTCAGAGCCTAATAACTTTTTGTGGGGAGGAGGGGAAAGGGGAGGATCGAGGAAATAACTTATTTATTAAGTGATAACTTACACGGATTCTCGTTACTGGGCCTCATTATTGATCGGCGAACTCGATTTTTTCGTATGTAGAGTTACTTTCTGACGTCATCCAAATATGCATGGAATGCATGGTCAGCGGTTGTTCTCACCGATCATGCGCTCTTTCCTCTGTACAATTGCTATGATTCAGCAAAATGTTACTAAGCTTACATGTCGACTCCGACTGACTGAAAGCCAAGCAGGATTCCTATAAAAGTGTGGACCCATGTTTTAGTTACGAATTCGTGACGTGTGAAAATTCTACATGCTTTCGAATTATCCTATCGCCCGTGGTCGAAGCCAGATTAAGCATGAGCTGTTGATGAGTAGTTCAAAATATAAAGAAAAAAATCTAGTAAAAAAAATCAAGTAGTTAATATAAACCAATAACACAGTATTGATATTCTAGAGCAATAAATTGAACAACTGTATGTGTCACTGTATGTTGATCACTGTATATAAAGGTATTCTGAGGCAGATAACCCAGAACACACCGGCAGAGAAGGCCAAAGGACAAGAAAAAGATGTACATGTAAGGCACCGGAAGAAACACCTAAAACATGCTGTTCAGTGCCAGAAAGAAAGATAACTATTGCTAGCCCTAAACCTAACCTGTTTCAGGACATTTCATAGGGGCTTACACTGAGCCTAGGCTCGCAACACTTCACTGACTTTCTGTTACTGAAACGGCTAGCATTATGTCATATCACATCATGCTAATTTGATGACGTCAAAGGAGGCCAGCATCATGCTACACAACATCCTGTGCTACAAAGTACTGTTTTTCAATTTCTAAATTATTTCCATCGATAAAGCTTTCAGGTTAGTAAAAAATAATAGTTATCTACTCCATCAGCACTTGTTGTGAAAAGGACAAGTACCTAGCTACTTTGACGTCATCTGATTTGCATTTTGAGATTTGAAACTTTTTTACATATATCCGCTATGCTTTCACTGTGCTCCACTGATAGGAAGTAATTTTCAAAATAAAAAAATTGGCATATAGGGGCTTTAATTAAGGCTGTTCTCAACTTCTCACAGAAAGCACTCGGAGCGAGTATTGAGTTGGTTTTACTTATTAGGAAATCTCCTTTTCACACGAACTATAAATATAAGCTGTTTAACACTCTGCTCAGCCAATAGCCCGCCGGCATTTCGGATGATATGACTTTATCACGTGACATCGGCATATAGTGTGATTGGTTTTCGTGGAGAAAACCTTGTGTTTTCTATACTGATCTGTATCTGTCCTTTTCTTCGCTTAACAGCAATTCAGATATGACATTTCCTTCGAGTGCAATTAACATGTACTTTGTATTTATGTACCGTGGTGTGGGTCTCGTTGGTTCTTGTTGGTTCTGCATGCATATCATAAGAAATTCAACGCAAAAAAGTGCCGTTTGGGCTTGACTAGGTTTTCCACCTCCATATATGGACACATTGCGTACCATATTTGGAATCTTCTTCTTCGTCGTCTTCTTCTTCTTCTTCTTCTTCTTCTTTGTATGTTACGGAGCATAATTTTGGTCAATTTTGAGAATGTTGAAATATAAAAAAAAATGCTTGGGTTGTAGTCAGGCATGATAAAAAAATTAAGAATTGTTGTAGTTGTCACTGACCTAAAAAATAAGACTAAAATCGGACGTTTCGGTTTCAACTGAAACCTTCATCAGCAATGTGCGAATGGAATCCTTAATCTACGGAACATAAGGCCCATATTTTTTTATGTTGAAATATCATTATTAGCATCTTCTAATATTTCATGATATTGGGTATAGTAAATTGCGTGCAGCTGTTGAACTCAGCTGTTGACCCTTTTAATGATAACTTATCAACGAAGTTTTAGTTTGAGGTCAAAGTCAGAGCCATCATGTCTTCCCATCGACCAGGTCAGAGACACCATGTCTCACCATTGACTTATAACTTTGACCAGGAAGATTAAACTTGAAACGACAGCTGTAGCTTTGACCCTCAACTGTTTGATCGTACCAGTCAGTCCTCGTTGCGCAGTAGAAGACTTAATCTGGTTAATTATAGATTGGTACACCCTTAATATTGCCTATAAGGCTACAAGCTTAAAACTATTCACAATTGGGTTGTCTATGATAAACACCTCGATTCTGTGTCGCAAATCTTATCTTTATATTTAGTGTTGTCCTTGCCTCCCAACCAATCGTTGAATGATTCTTCTTATAACTACTTATTTTATGAAAAGTACCTCAGTTCTGTACGCCCATTTCTATTAGCATATTCAAATGTAATATTCATGTAACCAGAAACCGGTTTTAATCAGAGTAAGCTTTAAATCGATGGGAATACATTTTTAAAATAGTGTATCACTGTAATTTGTTCTCAGTGTTAGGTCTTCAGCTTCCATATGGGAATTTAGTTTCCTCCTGCTGTAGTCCTCCCTGTAATTGTACTAAGTTGTGTTGTATTGTAGTGTAGTGTATTTTTTTTGTTGGGAAATTTAATGAACCAAATAGAGCGCACACAAGATAGTTGGCTAGAGTTGATGTTAGCAAGCTGTGACGCTATAATGGAATAGGGCAATTAGTACCAATCGATATCAATCGATAATAACCGATAATCGATCAACAATAATCGATATCAATCGATGGTAATCGATATCAATCGATGGTAGTCGATATCAATCGATGGTAATCGGTATCAATCGATAGTAATCGATATCAATCGATGGTAATCGATATCAATCGATGGCAATCGATATCAATCGATGGCAATCGATATCAGTCGATGGTAATCGATATCAATCGATGGCAATCGATATCAATCGATGGTAATCGATATCAATCGATGGTAATCGATACCAATCGATGGCAATCGATATCAATCGATGGCAATCGATGGCAATCGATATCAATCGATGGCATTCGATATCAAAATGGCAAACTCCACCGTTTGCTTGTTTGGTCGGTCGGTCGGTTGGTTGTTGATGATTCAATCAAAGGACTCGTTAGTCCTGGTGTAAGATTTTTTCCTGCAACACTAGCTTTTCTGACGCCATACAGTTCACACTAGGAAAGTCCCTGATGTCACCTAGTACACCTAGAGCGGCCTAGCCTTTAAGAAACAATTCGCTGAGTTGTTGTTTTCTAAATAAAACAAGCTCTTGGAATTTTTTGGTCTCCATATCTCTAATTTTGGTATTTCTTCATTGTTTATCATTTTTATTATTTCCGTCTGCAACTAATATAATTACATAAGTGGTGACGAATGGTACCTAGAAAATCGTTGCTCTCAACAACTATGTATCCTTGGCTGTCTCGAACTGATCGGGAAAGCCTTCGTGATGAGTCACGAATTCTTGTTTTTGTATGTTTCTTTTTCTCTCCGAGTCTCCGACCTTTAAGTCGCAAGGTAGGCCATGGCGCACAAGTAAAGGCAGTTTCGCGCAGTTCACATTTGTCTGATTCTGTTTAATCAGCTTTCCATGAGAATATAAAGCTAAGCCCATGTAGGACTAAACGTTTCCTATCAGTTTTGTCACACACACACACATATCCTCATTTGATCGGGTTTTCGCACAAAAACAACAGTGTAAATGGCAAAAAAGTTTGACGACGGCATGTGTTTTGAGTCGATTGCGTCATAGAATTTAGTTATTTTATTTGGAAGTCAGTTTTGCCATAGAAGCTCGTACGCACGTAGTAATGTCGGATCGCCGTCTTGGGTATACACATTATACAGGTCTCTTCTTAACCCATTCATCACCATGCTCAACTAGCGTGAGAAAAAAATATTTCATAAAGAGTACAAAATTGATACCTTTTGGAATAGTTCTTTACTCTTCTTGTTGACGTTTGTGAAGTTGAGAAGTATAAAGACAGTTGAATATGTCAGCCTTTATTTATGCCCAAAGTATTTCGTGAGTGCCAATACCGCAAAACCAATTGCCATTGGCTAACAAATTGAGGGGTATAGAAGCAGATGACCAGATCTAACGTCACGATCTTTCATGGAATTTAAACTCAGGACTCAGTGAATTTTACCATCAGCGATTTTCTGAGACCGGTGGTACAAGATTTTCTGTACCCAAGCGTGTTGCTTGCGTCAGCCCGACCAAATAATTCAGTTTTCCGCTTAAGCTTTAAGAAGAGACTACGACATGCAATAAACTCCGGTGGTCGTTTAAATTGATTTTTACACAATGAAAAGAGATTTCAAATTATTATCGCGGCCATACTGATCCTCGACTAATCGGGAGAAGAACTATTCACTCAATACTTCTAAAAAAGCCAGGAAGAGTGTGATGCAGTCAACGTAACTGAACAACCAAGTGCTACTGATGGAATCAGTCCACGTCATTGTTACTCGAATATTTTATTTCATACTTGTGCCAAATTGTTCCAAAACTGTTCGGAAAGAACGAAATTTGGACTATAAATGTTGTACGCGATAGGACTGAGAGATCATGCACCTTTAGTTAACGATCCATGATTATGGGAATGTTTGGCTCTTTCTTGCATTATGTTACAAAGTACCTGAGGCATCAAAACAATTAAACAATTATGCACTAACAAAGAACTTGGAAGGAAACAATACCCTGCAATATACAGAAAACTCTAATTCCAAAAACAGATACATGCAACATCAAGAAAGACCCGAATGTTTTTGTATGCCAGCGATTTAACCGGCATTTAAGGCAGAAGTAGAATGAGAATAGTAAGACTACTAGCCGTTTCTAATAGAAAGTGAAATGCTGCGAGCAGAAAACAGCTGGTGTATCTACGTTAGCAGAACTGTTCCCCTAAAACTCACGAAAGTACACCGCTTTGTCTGATATATCAAATCTCTTGTGCGTTGTGTGACGAACACTGCTAGTTGACCTTCAGTATTGAACTACAGAACATAATTCCGTCCAGGTTCAGTGTCGGACACACACAGTTCAAAATATTTAGCACTTTGAGTAAATTAATTAAAAAAATTGGGGTAGCTCATCACCCTTCCTCGCAGCCAAGTGCTGAATTACGAAGGGCGCAGCTCAACGTGATCGAGTCGAAGGTGGCAAGGGCGCTTTCATTACGAGACAATTGAACAATCAACATTTACATACAAATTTACATACACATACACGTAGCAGCCACCATACGACCCATGTCTGCGGATCACGGAGATCACGGTTTTTCAAACAATCACAAACGGCTAGCGATGGCAATGATTTAATATAAAACTAACTGACTACGACCACACAAGTTTTAGAAATGTACAAGTACATTTTATTCACTGAAATATATTGCTTTTTCAAACAATCACAAACAGTGTTAGGAATGATTATAAAACTAATTGATTAAAGTTTGTTTAGTAAAGGTGTGTATCGCTCCCTGGCAGCTATAAAAAGAGTGCTTGATAAATATCTGACACATAATTTGCCTTGTAATGTATAGAGAATGCATAAATATATGTGGATTTAACTGACTGAGCTACTGAGAGTAGTCTGCGTTAAGAAAGCAAAATTTCGATTCACCAATAATGTTAGCGATATCGTGTGGCTTTCTAAAGAGATTTTACCTCTTTGAAGAGGAGAACATTGGAATGCAACTTTATATCGTCTTGCTTCGATCGAGCGTACAACGCGGCGATGAAAAACTCATAAAAGGACATTGTCTTTCCTGAGAAATATCACTAAACAGTTCATGACCTTGCTGAACACTTCCACGAATACAAAGCAGGATTCAGTGGATTCCCGGGTATGATAAATCTGAATAACAACGACAACTTAGCTAGAAAACAAAGATTCCAATCGCGTGGTCAGCGATCATTCCAAGCATATTTTGATGACGTCACAAATCATCGTTCGCTACATCCATATACATACGTGCCTACCAAGAATCGAGTTCAGAGCTGGTATATAAACATGCCGCGCATGTGCAAGATTAGTGTCGCTGCTCGCTTCGCTCGCAGCAATAAAGAAAACAGTATAACAGAACTGTAGAACTGTAACTTCACTCTACTCACTCTACCATTTCCAAGCTAAGTTCGCTATGATATTAGTACCCTGGGTGAAAAGCGTCCATTGGTTTTTCTCGTATCAGTCGTCCGACTGGAAGAGGGATTCTTTTGTAATACTGATCTCTCAGTCTTTCCAACTTTGATTTTCAATTTCTCTTTGTCTCACTCTCCGTTACAGTGTCAAAATCTATTGTCACATAAACGCCGGTGAGATCAATGGCTTATATTAAATAAAAATGAATACAAATACATACATTTTTAGTTTATAGTCCTTTATTTGAGTCGTCGTTGATTATACGTTGATCGTTCCCTTCTAAGAAGGGGTTATGTATGCATGGTCATCGTTATTTAACTTACTAACTCAGATCTAGATGTGATCTATTTCAGGTGGTAACTAAGGCCCCGTCAGCACAAACGCTTTCGTTTTTTGTTTATGTTTTTTGTTTAATGTAAGCGACTAAAACGTTCTTCGTCCCTCGATCGTTTTCAATTCGTTTTTCTCTGTATTCATTACTATATATCAGGAATGGTGTTTAATGTTTTACAACAAGCATTTTTAGAACTGAAGTGAAAAATGAGAGAGTGCGACAGAGAGAAATTAATTTCGTAAGACTGAAAAGTGAACAGTATGCCATTGAAAAACTGTAACCGTCACTACCTCATTCCCAAGTGTCGCTGATATAAATACCCGTGCGAAAAACATAATTGCCCGGAGCACTTTCGTATAGTCTACATTCGAACGAACGATCTTTTGACATTCTAGAATATTTTTCTACTATTGTATAACGAGTTAATTTTTTTCTTTCCTTTTTTTGACCGCCATAACTACCACAATAGTGTCTTAACGCCCAGGAGAATGTTGCGATCATGAATAGTCAAGTATAATTATTTTCAGGTTTGCAAATAGAATTAACTAAATGAGTTCCCAACATGGGTACTCACAGCTTATTTGCGGAGTATATGATAACTAGCGCTTGTGTGTTCGAAGCGTGAACCGTTTGGCAACGGTTGGTTAGTAAAGGAGTTGTCAACAGCAGCTCCTCATTTGATTTAGGATATCACATTGTCTTGCTCTGATGAGCGTAAAGTGCAAGGCGCCCTGCAAAAATCTTACGATAAGGTTTTCCACAACGGCTGAGAACTGAGATTTGAGAACTGAATTTCAAGTTAGCACTTGATTATCACGTCTCAGATTAGGATGCTTCAGTGTAAGTCTCGGTTTCGGTTTTCTCAGCACTCAGTTTCGGTCTCGGATTTTCTAAAAGCGTTAGAGTCTCGGGCTCGGATTATACCATTCGCCATTCCTTATCTATGAAGCTTAAATTTTCTTACATTTTGCGTCTTGAGCTGGCCCCAGTGACCTAACGGCTAGCACTTTAATGAGCATTCTCAAGTACAGAGTCTTTACGTTCTAACGTGTTGTGTGCGTTTCTATACTTCTTGTGTAGCTGAATAAAAAACGTTATTCGACCACGGAATAAAAAACGTATATTCGACCACGGAATAAAAAACGTTATTCGACCACGGCATAAAAAACGTTATTCGACCACGGAATAAAAAACGTTATTCGACCAAGGTCTCAGCCCCATGTCATCAAGTCGCTTGTTGTTTGAGTTTGTCGGCGGATTTTCAAGATTCCTACCTTTATCAATTGTAAATGTTTTGAGACATTCAAACATCGAGCAAGAACTTTCAGAGACAGTGTCGATCATTAACAATCTGAGTCCTAAATCTCCCTTGGAAATCAATAGTTTATGAAACAAAACAGTCAGATAATGAAATTTCTGTAAAAGGTCTCTGCCATCTTGATGCGTAGTTGCTGATTTGAGTAAGTGAACTGTTTCATCGCTTCTGTTATAAATATTTTGCGAACTGACGCTGTCTGAAAAAAACACTGTTCATCCTACAACTCAAGTGTCAACACAATGTTCACGAACATTGTGCACGTAAAATAAGCACAAAATCATTTTAACATGAGAAAATAATCCTTTTTTCCAAAGAAGACTATTTAGCTTATACCAGAAATCTCTACTGCAGTGAGACAAAATTGTACACATATGCATGCAAAAGTTATTCTGTTATATGCTGTAAAAATACTGCCTAAGCTCAAATCACGCCAGTTTTTGAATAAAAACAAGTTGTTGATTTTGGCAACAGGATCAGAAAAAAACATTACTATTAATAACAGCATTATTTTGCTACATACTTCATATAATTTCTTCATGTCGAACTTGATCAGCCGATGAAAGTTTTCTCTTGATGCATGTTCCAGTCGTTCATCCAAAACAGGCTGCACCATGCAAGAGAAGAGACATGGCACCCTCTGTTCATCGTCGTCAAGAGCCATGTAGATTTGAAACCCTCGTTATCGATCGAAGTAGGATTTTAGACATTAATTGTGACACTGATCGAAATTTTCAGACTTTGGTTGGTTTTAAGCAAATTCTTGACAAACATGCAAAAATGCTTGACAACAGGCTCAAAAATTGTTTACACGGCTTTCCAAACGTTTTGCAATTACCAGCTCAAAGTAAGACAATTAAAAAAAGAATAAGCAAATATAAGCAAAAAGTGACATTTTCTGTTCTTTCTTCTTCATATTATTCGTTTTACAATTGAATTGGAGCTGGTTTTGCATTTTGCAAAAGATTTTGACAAAGTCTAATTTTTTCCGCTATTCAGAAGTGCAGATGCGTCTGCCAAAAAAAACGGAAAGACGGGAATTTTTCCCTCGACGTTTGACAGTGTTTTGGTTTTCTGGAGCTATTCGCTTTGGATTTTATAGGGTTTATTTCAATAAAATGGCTCTTTATTTATTTTTCACGTACATGTTTACAAAAAGAGATGTCCTAACTTTTGGCGCGACAACCATGTGTAGAGGGTACTATCAATTATTGTTCAATGTTCACATTCCGAAAACGGGATATGACTGGCGCATGCGCAGACAAACTTCCCTGGACCCACTTTTATCGCGTCATTAGATCTTCTCCTCTCATTGTTGCCGCGAGCGCAGATAAAAGTGTGTCCAATTCTAACGTTTTTTTCGAAAAAACTCTCCCAAGTCTCAACGCGGAAAAAAACACCAAATGTAAACGTTAGTAGAACGTATTGCAAATACCTCAAAAACGAGAACGGCGACCCCCTTTTTTATTCCTTAAACATTTCATCTCACTATTCTAGTATATATCAAGGTAAATAAAAAAGTTTGGATTGATATGAAAATGTTTTTAATGAAATTCGCTAAATGTGTCCATTATTTGAACCGGTGTTGGCTGGGCTGTTTCCGCTCCGTTTTTTCAACAAAAATGTAAAATTTAAGTAACGGAGAGAGCCTGACCCAGATTGTACGTTAGGTATAGAAATGCTGTAATATCCACGCATTATTGTAAATACAGTTGCTCGTTGTTGAAGTTGAGCATGGACAAAATTTGTTTCATTCTGCTAAGGCATGCGCAGAGAATCGACATGAAACTGTAAACTTTGGAACGTCTATACTGTAATTAATGTACCTTATAAGGTAAGGTACGTACCTAAGGAATCACCTTAAAAGTCCCTATGGCATATATCATGAGATCTTTTTTTTTAATTTTTAAACTCAATTCTTGTCATAGAGTACAGTAAAGATCGTTTTATATCATTTTTTTAACACTTCAAATTTCAAAATGCAAATGTGATGACATAAAAGGAAGCAACACCACCAACTTCTCATGGATTTTACAAAAAGAGGTCTTCAATTCGAGAACCAGATTTTTCACTAAACAACAGACTTTACCAACGGAAATAATTTCCAAATGAAAAAATGAGAGTATTTTAAGTCACCTTGTTTTTGTATAATAAATGATGACTCCTTTTACGTCATCACATTTGCATTTTGAAATTAGAAACCTTTATATCTCGCAAAATATGGAGTGTTGAAAAATAAGATAAAAACACTTCCACTATATTCTCTGAAAAGGACTAAGTTTGAAAATTAAAAAAATGCCATAATTATATGCCATATATAGGGACTTGTTGTTGTTGTTGTTGTTGTTGTTTTGTTTTGTTTTTTGTTGTTGTTCTCAAAATAAATTTCTTTTAATTATCTAGAAATATGAAGTATTTTTCACAACTTGCAAGAAATATAAGCTAAAAGGTATAATTTTGAAAATGTTTTTGACTCTGAAAAATCCGGAAACAATTAGATTTTGTATCTCTTTTGCTAAAGCTATCCATTCAAGATTGATTCATCGCAAGTTACGGTTCTAGCATTTTAAAACTAAGAACCTCTATTCATTTGCGTGTGGACATGTGAGATATTTTCCTTTTGGCACTAAGTAGTATTTAACATCAAAGGTCACCGATAGTCGTTTATCATTTTGCTGTTTGTTTCCATAGCAACTGACCAGTAAAGTATGGAGATCAAAGTCTCGCACTGATTATTTCAAACTCGGTTGTTATCTTGTCATTTTCAGATCGCTATGATAAGACAAGCTGTTGCTTTACCACGTCTTTTGACTCTTGTATGAGAAGGAGTTGTCGACTAGATAAAAAGACCCTTTGGACAAGGGCAACGTGAGGGTCTCAATGGGGTTAACCGTTAGTCGTAAAAGGGCCAAAAATTTAACCGTAAGCCGCAATAATAGAAAAAGAACTAACCGTTTGCCGTAATGAAAAGTTAGTCGTAATAGCTTTTTCTAGCGTTCTCAACAATAAAAATTAATGTTTAACCATCACTAGAACAATGGAAATTAGTTATTAACCCACTTTAACTGTAATCGTAAAAAAGCCAAAATATTAACCATTAACCGTAATAGCCACCACCCCACTGAGATCCTCTAACGTAGTAGGGTGCACTGGTTCCCTTCATTCTACTCGTATTGAGTTTGTTTTATGCGTTCTTGTTTCCTCTTGTACGAAGACCCGGGGGGACTCCTATAAGAGGGCGGGGATGCTTCTCGAAAATTTCGAAAATGACCCCTATAAAGGTCATCACTCAGGTACCTGAGTCTTATCCTGGTGGGAGTGTCAACAATTTATTTTCTACCCCTAAAAGGTACCAATTTGAAAACAAAAAATTGAAGAATCCAAAAACTAAAAACTTTATCGATGTGCTCAAGAGACACAAGTCGGATCATTAAAATCGTCCCAGTAATGCCTATTTCTGGTAGTTTTATTTACCGAAAAACACCCTAAAAGGTACCAGCTAAGTCTCTGGTAGTCTACTAAAGTCTGAGACACCCTAAAAGATACCAGATCACTGATTTTGACCCCTAAAAGGTACGCCGACGAGCACCCCGAAGGTTTTCTTGCGCTCACTGGTCTAAAGACTATATATTGCTTTTCTGCCGCTAGCAATGTATTCTGGGACTGTTATCTCAGAAATCTTTCAAAGCCAAACTAATAAAACTTAAGCTACTGGAAACATATTCTTGTTAGATTTTCTGAGTCTTCAACTGTTTTTTTCTTAATTTCTTTTTTCCCCTTGTTTCTGCTTTTTGTTTTGTCTTATTATGTTTTTCTTTGTGTGTGTGTTTCATTGCTTGTCAACTTACGTATATATAAATTTATAACTTCGTCCATGTCCGTTACACAGCTAGATTAGCTTTTATTAGTTATTCTGTGTAACGTTTAATATCTATTTTAATTGTGTACGTGTATATTTTGAATGTATAATAATGTAATGTATCGTAAAGAAAAAGTCAAGTCAAGTCAAGTTAACAGCAAACAAAAGACGTCATGGTCTGTAAATCTCTTGTTCAGTAATATTTTACTGAGCCAACAGTCCCAGAATGCATGGCTGTAGCAAAACTAGTGATATAGTTTCTGACGAAAACTTTAAAAAAAGTTAACCGGGATTATTCTTGTATACTAAGGAAAAGGATGAGGTCCATTTTACATTTTGGGCACGGCTTGCGGTTGAGCCTTGTAGCTTGCTTATTTGTTTGTTTGTTTGTTTGTTTGTTTGTTTGTTTTTTTACTGATACATTTATAATATTTTGATATACTTAATATGCTAAAATATATAGATAAATAAAAGAAGTACATTTCTCCCGTGGTACTTTTATCACGAATCATTGGCTACAATTTACTACTCCATTTAATGGAACCATCCAGGAAGAACGACCAGTTCTTAAATGGTACTTCAATGTTAAAGTGCCCCTAACCCCTAAATTGAAATTTTGATAATCGTTTCTTCATGAATGGAAAAGCCTTATAGTTAAATATTTTAGGATAAAATCATCTCCTTTCTGAGAATTAATCATTTATTTGAAATGTGACATGTAAATGAGATGACGTAGAAAAAGTACTTCCTTATCTTCTTAAATATAAAAAAACACTAGAGATGAATTTTATACTATTTTTCCATTTGCAGAACATTTCCATTGCTAAAATACAAAGTGTGATGATTTTATCCAGAGATATTTAACCATTAAACATTTCCACTGATTAGTAAAGAAACGATTATCATGCAGAATTTCAATTTAGGGTTTAGGGGCACTTTAAGGCATTGTTACACGTGCAATGTTTTTTTGCAACTTGCAATGCAATGCCGTTGCGCAATTGCAAGTTACAGAAGAGATAACGCGTGTAACGCCTTTCTCTGCAATTTGCAATGCAACATTGCCTGTTACAGAAAATGTTTAACGAGCATCTACTTTTCGCATTGTTGCGATCGAGCAAGTTGCAGCATGTAACATCTATCCAGCAACCTGCGATGCAAATTCTGTCGCAAGTGACCAATCAGAGCGCCGTAACCACTGACTTATCTAATTTGATCAAAGACCAAGAAAGAGTTGCATTGCAAGTTGCGAGCGTCTGACATCTGGCCAGCAACTTGCAATGCTCTGCTTTCATCAGCATTGCATTGCAAGTTACAAGACAAATAATTGTAACAGCGTCTTTAGTTCCCGGAACCAGTCCTAAGAATCAACAACTACCGTGCCCTTATATTGCCTTATAGAGTTCCATTTAAATGAGAGCACGAATCGTGTGCTTATTTACTCACTCTCAAAATATCCTCCATTTCCTTATAAAATAGCCCTCTAATGCTATAAGGTTTGTAGCTAGCGGATATGGAAGCTCTTGAAGGAAATGGATTGCACAAGTGGATACTTTTTAGCTTTCCTTAACAATGTGGTTTTAAAAGGTATCAACATTAATTCATCACCTCAAAACAACTCTCTACGTTAAAGCTGAACCTTAAGGACACACGTACAGTAAATCCAGGGGAGAGCCTAAGGGCACACATATACAGTAATCCGGGAAAGAGCCTTGAGAATACACGTACGGTAAATCCGGGGGAGAGCCTTGTCAAGGGGCTTGGCTTGTACTGTTTTTGATAAGCTAAACAGGTATGTGCGGTACCAAATTTGGAGCTAAACTTGGGTATATATTTCAGTTGAAATTGTTTGGTCGGAAGCTGGTTGTGGTTTTAATTCAGGATAAGTGTACATGTGAGTGTGACCAGATCAGTTATTTTGGGTCAGAGAAACTCGCTTTTTGCCGAAATCGAACATTACATGGTTGTACACAACTCCGGCTCACCCTAAAACGAGTACTGTTTTAACAAAGGTATCTCTCTCTTTTGTTGACCGCCTCGTCTATAAACTCTCTCTTTCTAAGTACTTTTGAATATTGGACCACATCCGGCTCCATTAGTCTCGTTTTTTCCTAAATACAGCACGACAATACTCTCGGATATTGCATGAAGTATTTCCTGACAAACAGTCAATAGATAGATACGTGCCTTTATTAAACTGATTGGCTTAATAGCATTTTACTTTTGTAAGTATACGCCTGGCCACTGAACATTAAGTGAATCAACTGAGATGACAAAAGTTGATAGCCATACTAGTTTCTGACTAAATGAGGCCACTTGTTGGAGTTAATGGCAGTCTGGATGTAAACAACGCAGGTATGGCAAACAAGTATTTCAACTCCTCTGTCTCGCTCAGTTTTCTTTCTTAATTGTCTCCCATGCGAGAAAATTGATAATTGTGCAAGCGACCTTCACCAACAAATTTTTCCAAGACCCTTCATAAACGAAGGACGGTTAAGTGATAATCAAAAATGATTACAATTGGTACAGTGCTTTCTATAGGACAACAGCATCCATTTTCTAGTGCATATCACATCATATTTAACCCTAATTACTCTTGAAATAATTTGCATTTCCAATAACATTTTCAAATACCATACAAAGAGAGAGTATATCATGAGTTTTAAAGTTATTTTCGGTTTTAATTTCTATACTGATAAAACAGATGCACCTGCAATTTTAACTTTTAATTTTAATCTACATTAATACTTTTGCGAGAAAACACGCAGTGTATTTTATTTGATGACGTCTCGGCAGTACTTGTGCATGACAGGTTGTCACAAATACAGCCGAAACGTCGTCCGTCAAATAAATTATATGTATTCACGCAAAAACCTGAAAAATAGCTATATCCAGAAATATTTCCTAATGTACAACAATTTCCTTTATTTTCCTTAATCTACAACAAAGATTTTGAAAAGCATGTCATCACAATTACCAGATATAATCCAGGAAGCTGTTTCCAACAAAAGTAGTTCAGCAACGTCAGTCGGCCCTACGGCGTCAAGCAGCTTTGGCGTCATAGTTATCTGTAGTTATCTCTCCTTATTTGTCTAACTGTTCAATCTGACATGTACTGATAGACGTTAGCCTCTTAAACATCCATTTGTAAGATATATTATTTTTGTATCTGGCGTTGTAAAGATACTATCGACAACATTCATCTTTTGCTGTTTGCCGACAACACGCTTGCACGAATTTACATCCAAAACCTTAAAGCCAGCAGCTTAGAATTTTTGAATGGTTCCTTCAGCCTAAGGTAAGCCAGTCTTGTTGTGAATTTTGAGATAGGAAGACGCTATTAAACTTTGATTGTTGATAGGAGCAGCTGTTATTCTCCGCCGCGTGCATTTATGATAATGACTGACGATTATCAAAGTCAAAACCATGGAATAGCCAAAAAAATCTGCAGGTCAACCTTTTCCAGAAAATGGATATTTTGAGATAGAACGTTGATGCAGTTTAAGATTGGCTGTACTGTTGATTCTCGTGCATTTTTGAGTTGTGATTTATCAAAGTCAAAACTGATCATAGCCAAATTCTTCTGGTCGGATTTTTCTAGAGAAAATGCTAGGAATTTTGAGAACACTGAAAAGGGCACTACGTTGAAGTTTTTAGGCTAGCTATAGCTGCATTTAAAACTAACTTTTTGATAGAAGGATTTTTCTTCAGTTTCGAGTAATAATGGCTAAAAGTGCCAAAACGTATTGACTAGCCCCTTGTCGCAAGTTTTAATTCAAATTTTCGTTTTGGATTAACACTCAAATTCTGTTTTTATCAGTTAGGAATTGATCTACTAAGATACAATGCCTGTTTAATTAAAACAGTCTTTTGAATTGTACAAAGTTGTTATCCTGTATTTTTATTGAAATTTAGCAACTTTCAAGCCAAATGTAAAGAATTATATGGCAATTGAGCGCCGAAAGAAGGCCAGCCTACAACTCATCAAACATTTATCAATCAAAACCACTTAGTTACAAACAACCTAAACGTACTGAAAGTAATAACTTGAGCTTTGTACAACAGTTACTTCAGCTGAATAGTTTTTGTTGCCAAATGGTTGAGCGTGAAAAAAATCTCATTTTAATTCTCGTGCATTTATGAATTGTTTTTATCGCATATTTTGCCAAACGCTTCAGCTTTAAGTCCAGGCGAAATGGTTACCACAGCCATTGGTGCTTTTATGTCAATCGCAATCGCGTGTAATCAATGCTGCTATATATGTAGTTATTAAATCCTAAAACGCTCGAGGCACTTCGTTTCAGGATCATGGTCGGGCTTATCAATAAGTATTATTGTTTTTCTTACAACCGCGTTCGCGCGGAACCCACCTTTCCACTTCGATCTAAATTGCACTGAACTTGCTGTGAACTGAAGTTAAGTTATGGTTTCAGGCTATTTTCTTTCTTTCTTTCTATCTTTCTTTCAGTTTTTTTCTTTCTTTCTTTCTTTCTTTCTTTCTTTCTTTCTTTCTTTCTTTCTTTCTTTCTTTCTTTCTTTTTTTCTTTCTTTTTTTTTTCTTTCTTTCTTTCCTTTATTGTTATTATTTTTTTGTAGCTCTCTCTCTCTTTCTTTCTTTCTTTCTTTCTTTCTATCTTCCTTAGGTTTCTTTCTTTCTTTCTTCGTAAATTCTTCACTACAGAAAAAGCACGTCAAAAACCGCGATGTTAATAATATTCCACAATTTAGTATCAATATGTGACGTTTTCCCTTGGAACATGGCAAATGCTTTAAATGATAAAGCAATGTGTGTGGCCTTCCAACAAACCCGATGTCAGTCTAAGTGATACGGTTTTTCTTTGATATTTTGGATAAGCTTTCCATTTCCACTGAACTTGCTGTGAACTGAAGTTAAGTTATGGTTTCAAGCTATTTTCTTTTTTTCCCTTCTTTCTTTCTTTCTTTCTTTCTTTCTTTCTTTCTTTCTTTCTTTCTTTCTTTCTTTCTTTCTGTCTTTCTTTCTGTCTTTCTTTCTTTCTTTCTTTCTTTCTTTCTTTCTATCTTTCTTTCTTTCTTTTTTTTTCTTCTTTTTTTTTTCTTTTTTTTCTTTTTTTTTCTTTTCTTTCTTTCTTTTTTCTTTCTTTCTTTCTTTCTATCTTTCTTTCTATCTTTCTTTCTTTCTATCTTTCTTATCTTTCTTCTTCTATCTGAAGTTTTCCCTTGAAACATGGCAAATGCTTTAAATGATAAAGCAATGCATGTGGCCTTGCAACAAACCCGATGTCCTCTAAGTGATACGATTTTTCTTTGATATTTTGGATAAGCTTCAAATAACCTCCCTTTCACTGGCCATTACCTTGAACAACTTATCGGTTTTGGTTTAGTAAACCCCCCACGCCTGTTAGATAGAGGCAAATGTGGTCAGAAAATGATAAGAAATCCAAAAAGATAATCTTTGGGGCCTATATGAAAACTGATACAGAAAAATTGAGTTGTTTTTGGTATTTTGTAATGTAGTTTGGCTTCCTCTGTTGTTGTTCTTGTTGTTGTTGTTGTGGTTCTTCTTCTTCTTCTTCTTCTTCTTCTTCTTCTTCTTCTTCTTCTTCTTCTTCTTCTTCCTGTCTTTGTTTTCGTCCTTTCTTTTCTTTTTTTTGCTTAATTCCTCTGTTTCTTTGTTTCTTCGTTTCTTCGTTCCGTTTTTTCCTTTGTTTGGTTATTTCTTAAACGACTTTGTTTCTTCTTCTTCTTCTTCTTCTTCTTCTTCTTCTTCTTCTTCTTTCTTTCTTTCTTTCTTTCTTTCTTTCTTTCTTTCTTTCTTTCTTTCTTTCTTTCTTTCTTTCTTTCTTTCTTTCTTTCTTTCTTTTCGTCCTTTCTTTTCTTTGTCCCTTAATTCCTATGTTTCTTTGTTTCTTCGCGATCGTTTCTTCTGGTTTCTTCGTTTTTCGTTTTTCTATTTTCTTAGTTTCTTAAATTTCTTTTCTGTTATTTCTTTAGTTCTTTGTTCCTTTGTCATTTTTTTTGTCAGTTCGCTTCGCTTTTCTGCTTCTTCATTCATTCTTCGCCTCTTCAATTTCTTTTCTTCGTTTCAATCTTCGTTTCTTTTTGTGTTTTCGTTTTGTTTGTTTGTTTGTTTGATTGATTGATTGATTGATAAAAACCATTTTGCATTTAAGACGAAATGCTGTATTACCATTTGCCTTTTTCTCTTTATTTTTTTTCTTTTTCATCTCAATGACATAGCTCTTTGTCTGCATTATCTTGGGCATCATTCATACTAATATTTTATTCATGTCTTGTTATATTGATCTTGATTTGTTATATCTGACATTACAACTCAAACTGATAAGCAATAAAAGGTTCATATATTGATATCCTTTAAAGCATTCATAGACTCTACAGCAATTTCTGACCATCTGGGTGTAACATTCGATAAGGTAATTACCAAGACAAAATAAATGGTATTTTATTTCTCTTCCCGGCCATTTTACGCAAGCAGCATTGGTTTTCATTTGCTCTAATATAATTCATGGCTTTGCCCATTTTACCACCTCAGTACTGGTATTCATTATATGAGATACTACATCGGCTTCCACTCCGACATTTGTATGGAAAAACTTAAAATTAAACTACTTGAAAAAATATGCATTAAAAACCCTAATACTGATAAGGAATGACGTTATCAGTCGTATACAGGAAATTCGGTTAGTTAAGTTTCAGCTCAAATCTCGAAATCTCGGCGTCTGTATCGTGTGTTTTGAAATCACTTCTTTTAAGCAGAATTCGTGGTCTCTGTGCATGTCTAGAAAATATAGGAATTAAGCTGTTTAACAAAAAGTGTGGGAATTAAAATTGGGGCGAAAGAACTAAGATTACAACCTTTTTTTTTTGTAGGGAAGGGGGCGTTCACCTTGATTGCACTTCAATACTGGCCCACACATCATTTTACATACCGAGCAAGAGAGGTTAATAAATCGTTTATTATATGATTAATCATTTTTCGTTATTTATTTCATTTGTCTATGTTTCCATTTTTGTTTGGCGGGAATTCACGCACGCGGCTCCCATTTTGATTCCCGCCTCAACTTTGTATTGAAAAGCCATTTGAAAGCCAGAGTGTAGATGAAAATCTGAGCTCATTTATATTGTACGTAAGCTGTTTTTTCTCTAGAAAACTGGATTTTATACGTTCATGATCATAATCTCTTGGATTATTTTAATTACCAAGGAAACGTATTGACGTTTTTCGAGATATTCAACTACATTAAATGAAGAATCCATAAATCAACTAATTCAGACGAAAGAGAAAGCTCTATGGTACGAATAACACTATCTGCCATTGCAAAATTTGTGGAGTGACTTCCCAAAACGAACATCCAAACTGAACATATTTTGTTTGCTCCCAAAAATCTGAGCTGGTTATTGGGGACCTGGAAATTATTCGGCTTTCTTTTTAACTGTGGACTTGCTGAGGACTACAAAGACCGCTAAGGTATACTTAATGCTTCAGAAATTTGTCTTCTGATATCTGTCTTGACTCGACTGGAGTTTGCACTGGTTTTGTACCACGTTCAAAGTACTTTTTGTGACTATATTTCAAAATGATTTCCATGTATGACATGGAGTTATATACTTGGAGAAAAGTCAAAAGTGTTTCTAATTCTTATATTAGTTGGATACAAATTTAAAGTACATTTTTCAAACAAACTTTGAAAGATTGTTGTTGTTTTAATTGCTTCAAAATTATTCAAACAGATTTATTCCAAACCAAAAAATTGTCATATGGCTGACTTTTATCTCTGAAAAACGCTTACTATTTCTGACGGAAATGACTTATTTTTCATACTCATAAATTGATTTCCTTAACTATCAAAATAGTTATTTTGAAGCAAACAGAAGCTAAGAGGCTTCTTCGCCTTAGTATTCGTAACTGAGATTCAGGGTTGTAGCAATTCAGTACTCAGTGAAAACTTCATTTTATTTTTATGATGAAATGCTGTTTTAAAAGTATTTAAACTTTCGTAAAACTTCCTTTTTTTACTGTTTTTATGCTATTAATGCAACAAGGAAAGTGGTTTGTTTTTGTTTTTCGGTCCGTACAAAATACAGAAGTTTCGGGGCTATCGAAGAAGTTGAACCATTGCCATGGAAATGGACCAAACTTCGCAAATACACTTTTTAGACCGACCGAGCGTCGACCAATCAGAATTCAGGAAATTATCAAGCTATACCTGATAGTATATAAAGCGTATACACTAGTCTCCTTCGCAGAAGGAGACTATAGTGTATACACCTAATCCAAAAAGCGTTGTCGCGACAACTCCACAGTGTACCTGCAAAGGATTTTGGTACTTTTGCTTTTAATTCATCTATTCACTATTGTCGTTCCTTGTGTGATGTTTCCTTGGTGAGCATTTTAAGCATTCGGCAAGCGTTATGAGCAATTAAGACTTTTGTATTCATGTTTTATGCAACCAAAACATGCTAGGATTATATTAATTACGTTACTAGAAAACTATACCAAAATCCTTTGCAGTCTTGAAGTGACACTGTGGACTAAATGCGACAACCAACCTTACCATCCAACCCCTCCCCTGAGCATTTTAATCTAAGCTCGAGACCGAATATTACGAGATTTTTTTCATCATATGTCAGTCCAGAACACCACTTATGCAGTCTGTAGATGTCAGATACAGAAACAAAGTTAAATTGATATTAATGTCGCTTAGTGGTTCAGACTTTATGTCGCAGATGATCAGAATAAGTTAATCGAATATCCTTTGTTTGGTTGAAGTACTGGTCTAGCCGTATTATCAATCTTTCCACTGGAAATGTTTTGGTCATGTCCCAAGATAGGAAATTTCCTATGATAGGAACTGGACAAAATGACATTTTCCTACATATTTCGTAGATATTTCCAATCATAGGAGATTACATTTTCCTAGATATTTCCTATCAAAGAAAAATGAAAAGGTAATTTCGAATTCCTATGATAGCAACTGAACAAAATATTTAATTTCCTATCATAGGAAATTTTCCTTATAGGAATTATTTAGGAAAATTTCCTATGATAGGAAATTAAATATTTTGTTCAGTTGCTATCATAGGAAATTGTAATTTCCTAGATATTTCCTATTATGACTATTATGGAAAATGGGCAAAAATGTCCAGTGTTTCACGGAAATAAGTCGACCACAACACAACCAGTTTATCAGACTATAAGCTACAAGGTGTTAATGAGGTCCCAACGTCGATCAGTTATCACCCGATTGCTATTGAATAAGTAAAATACCTCAGCTTCAATTGTTTATTAATCAGTAGACTACAGAGTTTTTTGGTTACTTTGTCAGTTACCGACTACTAATTTTTAAATGTCCATTCCTACCCTTTTAAAATGGCAAATATATATAGTTTCATTAAAGTGCACGTGAAGCGAAAATCCTTTTTTTATTTCGTGCCATTCATCAGCAATGAGGACACCGCAAGTTTAACTCAGATGTGGGTGCGGCTTGCTATAGCATCATCTGTTTTTTACATTAATTGACCACAGTTTAACTTCTCTCTTTTATTGCCTGCATTAAAACAAGATAAGTTTAACATGAATGGGACGAAAAAAACTTTTGTGGTTTAATGCGGTTTGCTTTCTGGTCATAAAACCTGTTTAAAAATACACGATTCCAATGATGATTTGGGTTGGAAGGCTAAAGCATTGCATCTTTCCTTTATTAATTAAATGTCTTTCTTGTGATCAACCATACATGCAATATCGATATTCTGAAACCAAAATGACGTTCATTTTGGTCAATGAGAGATGCCATAACTTTGAGGGTGTATAAAATCGTCAGTTATAACCCCAGACACCTCAGAATCTGAAGACAAAACCTTTTTCATACAGAACTGGACGAGTGTCCATGATCACAGGAGTTTTCCTTGTATACAAAGGTCCTTTTCATGCAGATCCCGTGTAAAGATCTGCACTGCTGGTTCAACGTAATTGGGAAATATATGCTGTTTATACCTATTTGAAAAAAGTTGTTCAGGCAAAAGGCCAACAACAATACGGATTGTGGGTAAGTGTAAGACCACTCGATTTTGGACTCTGATGGCCAGTAAAACGTAGTGGCATAGTTCGTGCATAAGGCTTATGCATAGGTAAATAGTAAATTCTGCGGTTGATAATGCAATTTTATCTATAGTTTTAGCGAAGTCTACCCATGCTCCCTTTTGAGCTTTCCGCAGGTTTCAGCTTCATTTTATTTTTTTCGATCTCCAACGTCAGTAGTACAGTAATTTCACGTGTCTCGTTAAATATTTGTTTTTCGCGCGAAATATGGTTTGTGCACTTGAGATCTACAGTTTCAGAGCCAATGAAAGTGGAAAAAATCGATGCAAGCTTGTTCTGAATGCGCTAGAATGATGAATATTTAATAAGACATGTGATATTTGTAACGTTTATATAAAGGCGAGTTGTCCCTGGTAACCGGGATCCCTGTGTTTTCTTTTCCCTGGGGACACTAAAAACAAAAGAGTTATCACGTGATCTACTAGGGACAACTCACCTTTATACACCTATTTCAATACGTTGTCGGCAAAAGCTTACGCGACTCACCCGAAAGGAAGCATGGGTAAACATTACTAAAGCTATAAAATCACACAAATATCCACACCATACTTCAATTTCAGCTTGCCATGACCTAATACATCAAAGAGCTTCATTTGCTGATTTTAAAATCAAGGCCAACGCGAAAAGGAGAGGGAAATTTTGCAACTACCCATGCTCCTTTTCGGTCTAGTTGCGTAGGCTTGCGGCCACTCATACGACAACCTTTTTTGAAATAGGTATATAACCAGGGATTAAGGTCCTGGTAAGCTTTGGTAAGCAAGCGCGGTTACAAAAAATCAACTATTTGTTTTATTTCATGAGCAAACCAAATTTTAAGATTTTTAAAAAGGAACTTAAGCTCTCTTTCAAAATCATGCAGTGAAACTACAATGTTACAAAAGCTTAGTAAGATCCAAACTGGAATACAGCTCCCCCGTCTGGGATCCGTATACCAAACACTTGTGTATATATTTAATTTATATTCTATTTTTGTAAATATTCATTTTTTCCCTATACATTATATAAATGTCTTAATATGGTACAAAATAAAACATGTATGTATATGTAAAACTGTAATATACACTAGGCGCAAAACTTGTTTGTATCTCTTGCATAACTGTAAGTGTTTTCATACAAAATTTCGTTTTTTGAAAATTCGTATCTCCTTGATTTTTCAACTTATATCCTTCAAACTTCACAGTTCTACTGATTTTGATGTGCTCTTTCCAGCTATGGTAATTGGTTTTAAGTTTGGGAACTTTTGGAATTACATGAAAAAACCGTTAGTATGAAATGACTGTAGCAATTCACAGGAGATTTGACAAGATTTGATAAGCCATTGGGCTTTATGTCAAATTTCCTCGCCAATTATATTAGTATTGTGATATGTAATATTTCATTTATTAATACTGGCAAATAAACAAAGTTCCAAAGTTCCAAAGTTCCAAAGTTCCAAATGAAAATACGTCATTTACACGTATAAGATTGCAGAATACGTCTTGGTAACAGTCATATTCGCATTCAGCATGTATGAAAAATCAGTTTAGAATAGTTATGTTACCAGCCTCTACCCCAAAATGCCTCCAGGTATCTGATTTTTCGAAAATGCACCTAGTCTAATACTGACAAACTGGAGAGAATCCAAAAACGTGCCGCACGATTCATCTGCCACGATTATAGTTATACATGTCAAGTGTAAGTCTCATGCTAGAAGATCCTAAACTACCTCCTTTAGAAGAGCGCAGGAGGCAAGCCAGACTTATCATAAATGTTTATGTGGGCATAAAGTTTAAATATAAATGTAAGGACGAGAAGAAATATTCAGTTGACATGTTTTCTTGTTTTAAAACAAGAAAACATGTCAACAATATTTCTTCTCGTCCTTACATTTATATTCAGACTTATCATGATGTACAAGATAGATAATGACCAGTTTGACAAATTTTGACGTCTTCAAAGAAAAATATCTACTACAAACTAACTCAAAGTCCCGTCACAGCCAATCATTAACATATCGTCTGCAAGAAAAACTCCCAAATGTACTCCTTCTTAATTAATCCCACGAACAATTGCCGATTGGAACGCTTTCCTTAAAGAAACTGTACAAAGTCACTCACTTGATAAATTCCCCATAAATAGTGAAGAAGAAGAAGAATTAAGAAGAAGAAGAAGATGTGCAACACTAAGTCTGCGTGTGCTGCTTCCTCTTCTCCGTCGTTCTTAAAAATAACAGCTTTAAATGTAAAATGCAAAACTGTTCATTTTCATATATAGTGGGAATTAAAGTGTTGCACCTCATTTTGAAAAATGGCTCAGCGCACAACTGTATACATATATTCTTTCATTTGATTAGTGTAATTCATTTAAGAGATTTTTTTCACGTTCAAGCATTTTAAAAATTGGGCAACAAAAACTATCTAGTTAAAGAATAAGTGTTGTACAAAGCTTCAGAAAGTTTAGGTTGTTTGTAAGTGGTTTTCAGTGATTAATAAAAGTCGAATAAAAGTGTTAATCCAAAGAGAAAATTTGTATCAAAAATGGGTTTTAGGCCTTCTTTCGCTCAATTGCCACATAATTCTTTACATTCATCTCGAAAGTTCATGATAAATTTGAATAAAAGTACAGGAAAACCACTTTGTACAACTCAAAAGACTGTTTTAAACAGGCATTGTATCTTAGTAGATCGGCAATTCTTAACTGATAAAGATAGAATTTGAGTGTTAATCCAAAACGAAAATTTGAATTAAAACATGTCATTACAAGGAGCTAGTTTTGGGCACTTTTAGCCATTATTACTCGATTTTGAAAAAAATCTCGTCTTAATTCAATTCATTGGATTCGTTTTCATTCATTGGAATTGCTTACTATTTTCCTGTTTCCCGTTCTCTCTTTTTTTTTTTTTCAATTTTAATTCTATATGTCGACCTTCTCCTTTTTTACAATAAATCGATACTGAACACGACTCAAAGTGTGAGTTGTACGTGTCTTTTTGTGTCATGTCTTTGAGAGCTAAGACGACTGATCGCTGCTCAGTCACCAAAATACGATTTACACCTGTTGACTTCCTGTCATGCCCTTGAAAGCTTAAGAGCATTCATCCCTAATCGACCAATGTTCTAAAAGCGAAATAAATTTAATCCCTTTTCTCCATTGATCCTTGTTCCTGGTCTTTCTTTTTCTGGTACAGTCTCACATATCAATTTTTAAGATTAGCAGCAATTCAATGTTTCTAATTTTATTTTAATTTAATATCGCGCGCAGCCAAACTTCCTTTTTAACCATGATTTTTAATGAAGGAATGCCCTGGAAAAGGCGCCAACAAACCGCTTTCAATTTAATGGTTATGAATTATTTATAATTCTATACAACGCATACTTTAATGCTCATTGAGAGATTGGTTTTTGGGGTTGTATTTACATTTCAAAGCATTCTCCAAACGCTGCATTGTCACTTCGACTTTGAGTAGAAACTCTGTGAATTTGTTCTCTGTTCCTTGTAAGTAGACTTTAAAACATCAAGTTAACTTGCTTACAATATCAATAATTAATTCTCTGTGTTGTTTTATGTCCTAGCAGGCTGCTTCGGGGAGAAAAGTACGCGGAAAACGTTTAAATTCTGGCGTGGATTAAAAATTGTTACAAAGCCACAAAAAGCCAGGTAAACTCTGTCTTTTAATACAGGTTTAATTCATTCAGTTTTAATCAATTTTAGTGTATATATATAGTAATATTATTACAAAAAGAACTAGATAATTTGAATGGATCTCATCAAAGACGTTCGAGAGTTCTCGGCATTTTAGATTCCTTCAAGCAATTCAGACAATTCTCCGCTTCAAGAATAGTTTGGGAGATAAACACATTGAGCGCGTGGTTGAGTTTTTAAAATTTGAAACTAGCTAGGAAGTTCAAACTTAATTGCGTGCAGCTTAATTTACCTTGACCAAACAAACCCGTGAGCTAAATTAAGAAAATTATTCGACCCATTTTAGTTGCCCGAAAAGGGCAATTATTCATTCAAAAGGTTTCAACAATGGTCAACAATACACAAGCACGATCTTCGAGTGTTGTAAACAGTTTTGGAACTGCGTGATATGCATGCTTCTAAGTCTTTTATCTTCGTCTATCTTTATAATAATACTATTTTACTTTTTACTCTTTGATAGCTGTTAACCTCAAGACTACTAACTAAAAGCCGTTTTAGAATAATTCGAATATGGAAATAGCTGTAGTAAACAACTTTAATTCTAGCCTGTTTTGACAGATCATCATAGCTCATTCGTCATCTAGTTTATTTTATTTCATAATCGTTTTTGTTCTTTCAACCTTTCAAATGGCTTTCGTGAAATAGCAACCGAATTTATGACGTGCAAGCAACCAAATTATCATTTTAAAAAGCTGTCAAAGGAAGATCTCCAGGAAAGTAAAACATCACATTCAAGCGCCAAATCTTCATGTTAATGGTTCCTTATTGGTAATGGTTTCCTTACAAGCGATTTCTAGGCTTTTGCATGAGTGTATAAAAAATACCTTAAATAGTCATTAAGGCGATTGACTGCCCAGGAGCTCTTGTTCCGCCCTATATATCTATTTACAAAGTACCACCACAAACAAATTAAACTTGGGCATGTGTTCTTTGGCTTGATTAATATGAAGCAAGTTTCATTAAATTTAACAGTTGGAGTTTGCCAGCCTTGGCAGGGTGTCGTGAACCACGCGGAAGCAGTTGTCAAAGTATTCTTTTTTTTTCCGAATTAACTGAGGAGGGTGAAGGTAGCAGCTGAATTTATAACAAAGGTGAAACACTATATTTAGTGTTGGTAGTTCAGTTCCTTTAGCACAAGCTTATCTCCCAGGAAGCCGACGGTGCGCTCTTTACCCGGCCTCCTCTCTCCATCAGCGCTCCGTTTTAAGGGTATTAAAGCTACACAGAATGGGAATCAGACTGGGAATCGAACTCGGGACCTCCCTCATCAGAAAGCCGCGCCGCACTAACCAACTGAGCTACGCAACAACAAAAATAACAACAACAATAACAACAGCAGCAGCAATGTAGCATTCGGTCCTAATTATAAACAAGGATATGAAAAGATTAACGTTAAAGTATAACTCAATGACAACATGACTAACTGGTTGATAAAACGTTTAGGAAACAACGGTATGAAAATGAAAAGAGCACATAGAAAGAAACATCGAATAAATCGTTTGATTTTTCTGAAACGTATACGTTTACTTTTTCAATCTTGTTTGTGTTTTCAGACGCACTGCACGTTGATTGACATACTTTACACTTTCGATTCGAATATCATTTATTCATTCTTTCTTTCTTTTTTCGTTCGTACATTTGTTGTCGCTTCGTTCGTTCATTATTTTGACTGATTGATTGATTGATTATTTGCTTGTTTGTTCCACCTTACATTGTTCAACTATATAAAAATATAATGAAAACAAAACAAAAAACAAAAAAGAACAAAAAAATAGGTAAAACTACAAAGAACGTCAGACGCCACTATCCCGAATGTATCCCGCGGGTTGCTAGAATTATGACATTGCATTTTAGCTTTCTTAGTTAGTCATCTAAACTTCAAGATAAATTAAGCATGTCCATTGTCAAATTTTGATGTTCAAAGGAAATCGACTGACCCCCTCGAACATTCATGTCAGATTCTTATTACTTGTTTCAATCCTGAACAATTTATAAATTAAGCCGTATCTTCTTGTGGTTCTCATTAAAATAAGATGAGAAGGATTTACGACAGAGATGAAAGTGATATAAGACAAAATTTTAAATTGAAACTGCTATCAAGGTGAATTTAGCAGGGTACAATCCGGATATTTTATTACGTTGCGATCGATTTCTGCCATGGAAGATAAAAATGTCGACTTTCGCAATACATCGTTAGTAAGTTATAAATCGAAGTTAAACCTACGGAGTGTACGCAGAGGATTGTAAGATCTTATCGCGATATCAAAAACTGTTTTAGTACGCGAATGGAAGATAATTTTTACGATGCAAGGCCATCCGGATGTTTGTAGTAGTTGAGAGAGATTCCGACAAACCGGCACCCTAAAACAAAAATTAATAGTTCAAATCTAGGCCTACGCTGAGAATCACAGGATCTTATTGCTTTCTAAAAAAACTGTTCTGATAAAACTAAAGTTTGCGGGAGGCTACCTTGTTCCATAAGGTCAGCTTTCTTGGGTTGCATGTGACGTCACGGCAGCCATCTTGGATGAACAAAAGATTTATCACTAGCGTCACTTGTTCGGTCATCCAACGTACATAGCTACCGCTCTATTGTCTTCTGAATTCCCAAAGGAATGGATGAAACCCAGCAATTGGAAATAGACCATTTTACAGTTACATCGTGATCAACCACACCCTCGACTCTGCGTAATATATTCTTTGGAGTTCGGTAACAGCCCATGAAAAGGCAATGAGTGTACATGCAGGAAGAAGTAAATGAACAACGCAAATACTTTCGATTTCGACAGGTTTGTTCTTTGTTCATTTACATCTCCCTGATTCATTTGTGTAATTTCTTGTCTTTTCACGAGCTTTTACCAAACTGAAAAGAATTTCTTACATGCGGTCGAGGCTGTGGTTGACCAAGATGTAACGGTAAAATGGTCTATTTGCGCGACTTAAATCAACACGAATTGAGGAAAAAATACAAAATATTCATTTAACCTCAAGTCATCATAAACACTTGCTAATGCCACAACTGGCAATAGCAAGCGCAAGATGACTTGAGGAAAGCTTAAAAGAGAGGGTTCTCAATGGGGTTAATCGTTAGCCGTATAAATGTTGAATTTTAACCGTTAGCTGTAAAAAAAGTTAGCCGCGAAATTTTCTAGCAGCGATTGATTCTTCATTTTGAATTACTGAAAATGGGAGCAATTTCCGATTTATGACAAAAATGCGAAATTATTACGTGAATCGAAATTGTCTGAAAAATTGTGGAATGTTTTATTGGTATGATTGATTAAATTAATTGAGACAAAAATATTTTGAATGAACTTTAAAAGGAAATGTCAAGCATGAAATTAACAAAAAATTAATAAATTTTCAAGTAATTAAGTAGGCAGTATTTTGTTGGGTGAACACTTCCGGGAGCTTCAGTTTACAAAAACAATAGAAAAATCCAATGTTTTACCCTCAAAAGTGTCAGCGTCCGCTTTTAATTTGAAACATGATTTCGGCTTACGGAAGCGTGTGATAAATACAGTATTCAAGTGTGAGTGAAAAAAGAGTTGGAATTTGGAACAACGCCCTTAACAAGTGGAGCTTACGGGAGTGTCCATAAATGGAGCTTTAACTGACATCATAAGATTAATTATTCGAACAAAATAGCTGGCAGTTCATCTATTGTTACTCTGTAAAAACTCTAAACATGACGCTTCACGGCTTGGACTGAACAGTGTAATATTCTTCCCTGTGTATTGTTATTCATGAGTATGATAATGAGGTATGGGGAATCGCTCTGGCCTGGAACCAACCAAAGCCAGGCGAAGTGCAAACAAAGATTATTTGGTAACTTTGAACCCGACTTACTCGCTAAAGTGGGTGGGTGGGTGGGTCGCCAACCGTTCTTCGTCGCAACTCGAATGAACTGCATTAATTACAGGAATTGTTCTCCTTTATATGCAATCCCCAGGGACCATATTTTACCAATTCAAATGGACTTTGAATAGTATACTGCTGCATAAAATGTTGAAACGCATGTCGTGAAAAGTCAAGCGACAAGTTAACACCCCACTTAATGATGTGGAAATGAAAATTAAAAGAAATACACGCGTTTTAACGCGATTTTAATTTTGTGGAGCGTTGTTTCCCTATAGTAAGGTAAGTTTTACCTTAGAAGAGACATTAAGGGTGTACTGACATATATCGTTGCTGTGCAGCGGTTGCTATGCACAAAATAGGGTCTTGTTTTGGCCACCAAAATTGAATAGGCGCACACGCGCGCTTTTTTGGAGGGAATCATTTGACTTCGTTCTTATTGCGCATGCGCGGGACACTTTACTTCCGGTTTCTTTAAAAACCTACGTGGTTTTCGTCAAAACTAAGTGTTTCTTCAATATTTATTTCATTTACAGCCTTTTCTTCAAAGCCAAGCAAGGGATTTACGAAAAATTAAGAAATACGGAAGATATTGGACTATTCGCTCAATTTTGACATTCAAAAAATCATATTAACTTTATTTGTACACCATTCTTAAAATCCATGCTTGGCATTATGTAGCCTGATATCTCAAGATTTATTTAATGTATTTCAAATTCTTCTATATACATTGCTAAAGCAAATTATAGGTTTTTTCTGTAGCTATGACGTCATGTGATGACGTCATGCATGGATGTCACAAAATATTAAAGTCACCTCAAGGAAGACAAACTATAAAATGTAAAAGCGATTTGATGGAGGCATTTTAGAGGCATTTTAGAATATTATTTTCAAATTTCCCTATATAGCAAGGTCTAGCAAACAGGCAATTTTTTTATATATCAGTACAACTTTAATATCAAACTACCCCACTTGTTTTACAGTGAAAACGGCACGGTCACGGTCGGCGCCGGTACGATTATCGCAGAAATTCCGAATAAGGTCCAATTTACAGAGAAGATTTCCTGGCTGAGAACCAGCACAAAAGAGACCTCATGTAGTCAGTTTCAAACTTTGTTTTCAATTTCCTAAGCGTTTCGTCTCTAACGGAGACTTCTTCAGGGAATGAATGTTGCAACTATAGACTAGCTGTATAAACACGCTAAATTTCAGAACGTGTCTAACGTGAAACTTCCCATGGAAGTGACTAATAACTTAAAATGCTGGTTCCGGATGTTCGTCAAAACAACGCCGTGACTATGTATATTAATGTAATAGAATTTTGAGCAATTAGCGCTAATACAGCGCGGCACCGCTCCCTTCCATTTGATTCAATTGCTCAAATAACGTGGTCTAAATCGCTTGGTCTTTTTGTTCGAGAAAGCCGGCTAATTCTTATCCCAATTTTAATTCAATTAAATTTCAATTTCATCTTTATTTATACTGTATTAGTTAAATAGCCGACTTCCGAGATACAGTTCACTTGCCACACACAGATGAATCAAGACCAGACAGACTAAGTGCATAAAGCTTAGTCATTCGTAACAAGACAAAAGTTTTAGCACGTAGCCTCATTCTGAATCCTTTGTATGTGGCAAGTGAAGCATATCTCGGAACTGGACTATTATATTTATCTTGCATGTCATTGATATAAAAAATACATAATAGATGATATAAACCAATAGCAAAGTAACTTGTTTGCGAATGAAAACCGAATGAGCACAGCTTTCAAGTTGGTTGCCCTGATTAACGTTTGAATAGTGGGTATTGGGTAGGTATAGTAGAAACAGAACATTCACTAGTAGCTACTAGTAAATTTACCATAATTTGTTCTAGCTCTCGGTCTATAGAAGTTATGGTTCGTTGACTGTCTTGTATTGTATGAATTAACTGTATTATAGATATAAATGAATCTAAGAAAACCTCAAGGCCATTATAGTCGAGTTGCGCAAATGTCGCAAGTGACATAGGAATGCGATAATCCGAGAGCTGAAGGTTAAAACAGATTTCGATAAGTTCATTGCTTTCCATGACGTCACTTCTTCCAGTAACCGGTATATACCTATTTCAAAAAAGGTTGTCAGAGCTAAAGGCGATAGGCGATAGGAGATAGGTCATTCAAACTCCAAAGTAATCAAGAGGTTTTTAAAATAGCTTCGTTATTCTGTTCGTTTTGCTCCGAACATTGGATTTGAATGTGTGATTGTTGACTTTCTTAATAAAAACAAATAGAAACCCAAACTGAAATAGTGGAATGACCTATCTCCTATCGCCTATCGCCTATCGCCTTTAGCTCTGACAACCTTTTTTGAAATAGGTGTATAAGTCTCGAGCACCACAGATGTAGGACACAAAAGATGACACTAGTAAATCAGTGTAGACGAACGAGTAAAAACCATTTTCGAGTTCATCGTTGCCGTAGCAAACGTTTGGTAGCCAGCGGTACCTAACAAAAACTTACACCAACAGTCGCGGCGAAACTTGAAACGAAACTTGCAGCAGAAGTTGTACTGAAAGGTGCCTTAAACGTTGCAGTGAGACTTGCAGCAAGAGTCGCACCTAAACAAAAGTACGGTTCGATAAAATAAACTGGTAAATATTAACAAAAACGTCACTGCCAAATTTTCGATTTTATTGAAAAGTCTTCATGTACCCTAGACGTCTCCGTATACATATATTTGAGTTTGTTCGACTCAAAATATCTTGTCAACGATTTTTCTGCCGACGTTGAAAAAGAAAGGAATTGTTTACTGCTGTTTGTGCATTCTCGTGAAACATTGTGTATTATTTTGCCGCTCGTTTCTCGTTCCAAGAAAAAGATTAGGAACCACGTTGTCTGTTAGAATTTGTACCGGAAGTAAAGTTTCTCTCATTCTGATTGGTCAATCTGATTTATTTAAAGTCGGTAATTTTTTTGGGAGCGAACGAGTGCCAGAGTTAGAGAGCTAAAGCTTGACGTACACAGGAAACGGCAGACGGCAGAAAGGATCACGTGACCTACTTTTTTTCGCGTCTGGCGTTTCAACACGAAGGTGAGTCATTTCGCGTTTGACGTAAATGTAAAAAGTTATGCTCATGTTTAGATGCCAAACGCACTTAATTAGCTTAGCCAGGGAATGCGCGTTTGAGTTGCAATTTGACTTGCACCACCAACAACTCTATAAGGAATCGGCTTTAATTTGTGTGCCGAGAGGAGCATGCTTGATTTTAAAGGAAATCTCACAAACGCATCCTCAGGAAACCAGCAGTAATATATACTAATCTCGCAATCTGATTGGTTGATTAGAGTGTGTCAATAAGAGGACAGACACACTGCTGACGCGTTTCGGCGCGCGCGCTCGTTCTGTTGCCCTGTTTGATAAGGATTTTTTTAACTTTTATCTCAAATAATTGTTGTAAAAAATGAATGGAAGATGGTTTTGAGTTGTCTGTCCCCTTATTGACACACTCTTGACGTCATAAATTTGTTAAGCACCTAATGTCGTGCCAATAAATACATCAGTTTTATAGCCGCATTTACACGAGCAAGTCATGACAAGGAAAATCTCCTTGTCTAAGGTAAAAATGTGCTCGTGCAGACCGACAACAAAAAAACTCTTTATAAAATACTTGGTATGTTACGCGCTCTATAATTGGCTGAGAACCGTATGTGATTAGAGTACAAATGCACAGATGACGTCACAAATCTTATTCGCGCTCTGATTGGTTGAAATGTTTCGATTGATATCATATAAAACAAATAAATTCCATTTTTCCGTGCGTACTCTTAGAAATGCACAAATGACGTCAAAATATGGCGAGAACAACATGAGTCGTGCCACTCAACTTCGTCTCGTGTCGCACAGTACAGACGCACGGAAAAATGGAATCTATTTGTTTATCAATATAAGAAGTCATTTTCTTGAAACAGACAGCGATGACTTAATCATCAGTACATGTGGCTAAGCTAGTTCATCGCGGTATTTATTATAACCCGAAATGAAATATTACTAGCTGCAGCTCTCTTAAAATCCCATATTAAGATAGTTTCTTTATGCGGTCATGACAATTATCTTTCAAAGGGCCTGCAAATAGGGTGAGCGGCCATCATTATACGTCACCAATTTTAACAGAGTCATGTTGTCCGAGCTCGATGCACAATGGCACGACAGTTAAGATAATCCAGTCGAGGATTTTTAGTATCGTTAATTGTGTCGAAGGAGATTAGCAAAACGATTAGCATGACAAGCCTCGCGGGGGTCTGTTTTTGGAACGCCATTTTCCACTAGCTGCGTGATTTTGCGGATAAAATCGGCCTTTGTGTATCGTTTATAAGTAAACAGAAAACTTGAAATTCAACAAGAAATCGAGTTTCAACCTTTGAAGACACCTCGCAGGTGAGCAGCTTTGGTTGAGATCGTCTCCCCCTTTGAACCCGTTATCGAAGGCTATCTTGCCCTCTTTATGGCTATGTACACGTATATAGTAATTCTACTGGCGATGAGCTTGACTATTTTTGTTCCGTTTTGCTATTTTGCAAGGTAAAAACTGTACTTTAAGTAAGAATAGTTTATGCGTTTGACTTTTCGTATGTATGTGTTGTTAGTTTAGTTTCTTTTGTCTTTTTCGTTAATTGATTTATTTTTCCATTTTACCTCAAACTCATGGTCACTTAGAACTTATTTACTATGTTTTACTTCTTCTGAAGTCGTGCGTTCGCATTTCGATTTTAAATTTATATTCTTTCATATCTAGCAGATATTTTCAAATGTAATCTTATAATCTTATGTTTAATTTGCAGAAAACTTTGAATTCACATTATAATTTAAGCATAAATTTCTTACAACTTTTAATTCTATGAATCTACTCAGACTAGACCCGAAAAGATAGCGGCATGCTTTAAGTCACATTAGTGAATAGAAAGTAGACCTTTGTGAAGTAAATCCCCTTAAATCGACATTGTAACGTACTTACATAAAGCTTGCGTATAAGAAAGTCTATAGAGGATTTAAAAACGATACAATACGACCAAGAGGTCAATAGAATTGACGTTTTGCATGGTACATCTATCTCTGTCGTGCAAATAAATTTGAACACTTATGATGGATTGTTTTCATTTCAAGTCGTCGAAAGATATATATTAACACTGGGCGAGGTATGACTGGCGGTTAGAGAGTGTCTACAAGACCGAGGTTGACAATATCTATCATAGAAATACCGATGAATGATAAGTCCAAAAAAAAAGAAGGAAAGAAAGTAAGATCACAGGCAACCAAAGCTCTAATGTAGAGCAATTTCACTGTCAATTTTCATGGGTCCAGAAAAAGTTTCAAAATAATTAATTCAAATCAGTGAAAAAATGTGAACAAATGTACCACACTAACAGAAGTGGCATTTTGTCACTCTATTTGTCATTATATTTTTAGTGATTTTTGCTTATCTCGCTCTTCTTGTAGCCAAGTGGTTCATCTCCTTTTACATTTTACTTGCAGTTTTGCGCAGTTTTGTATAGTATTTCGTTTTTGTATTTTGTATATATATTGCTTGTTTACCACTTGTTTTTTTTTTCCTTTTTGTGTTCCGATAGCTTGTTTCAGCTTATTCGTTTGTTTGTTTTTTACTTGCTTGCTTGTTTACTTATTTGCTTGCTTGTTTATTTGTTTGTTGATTTGATTAATTGTTTGTTCAATTCTCTCTTTCGTTTTGCTTGTGCTGAAATGCTGCAATCAAGCTAGATAGCAATAAGACATAATTGCACGATTTGCGTCATTTTACTACAACTACCAGAATGCTTTACGAATTTTCTTTCTTATTCAAATTTTTATTCCCTCTTGAGAATAGTAGAACAATTGGCACTCTACAAAAGAAAGTAAGCAAAGCATTCTGGTAGTTGAAGTACATGACGCCGCGCCATCAGTCATGCAAATGTCATGTTGCTTTGCCATCGACTGCCTCAGGCTTGTCTATTTTTACCTATTATTTTAACTTCTTTTTGCTCAAAAACAAGTTGATTTTTTTAAGTTGTACGTGTTCAATTCATCGGCTTTCCAACTACGACATGATTAACATCATTGCGTAAAAAGCCAGGGAAATACTAGCTCGATCACAAATTATTTTTCTTTTTAATTTTCGGCTTGAATTGGCAGTATTTCCTGAGTTTAATTCTAGTTTTTACTTACTAATGCTCTTAGCTCAGTTTTCAGGTCGTAATCTCCACTCACTGTGCACGTGTTCATTATTATAGTAAGCCTCACAATCTTATGTGTTTCTATTTAGTTTGAAACTATTTATATATACACGTGCGTTGTCTCATTGACAAACGTTTGTGCCCCGGTCTTTAACTGCTTTTTATTAATTGTGGCCCTCAGTTAACCCAATTCTTATAGGATTTCTTCTACGTTGCTTCCGCTATTTATGTGAGGAATTTCAGCAGGCAACATGGACTCCTTTTCTTTAACCACATTATTTAACAACCACGGTATCAAATGTGATGACTTTTCGGTTTTTTCTTCGCGTCTGGCGTTGGTTTTCAGAGTAAACGTGAGTTATTTATTTTTTGCCGTAAGCGTGAAAAGACACGCTCACGTTTGACAGCCTAACGTACCTCAAGGCGGGAAAAAAGCAGGCCATTTGATCCTCTCTGCGGTCTGCCGTTTCTCGTGTAGACGAAGCTAAAGCTCTCAAACATTCCATCCTATGTGGGATGGGAAACAAACTCCAGCCACAAGAAATGGTGTTCTTGTTAGTGTTTGCAGTTACAATTTTCTATACTACATGGAGAAACGCTGTATGCGTCTAGTAACAAAGGAATCGGTTTCACCTTTTGAATTTTAAAGTTACGTCGACAGCTTGTGCTAGTCTTCCGACCGATATATAAAGCCGACCGTACGTGCGCTTAACCCCCTCCCCCCCCCCCCCCCGTCTCTCCATCAGTGCCCCGTTTAAAGGGTATTTAAGCTTATTTAAGCCACATAGAATGGAAAGAATTCGACACAACCTTCAAGTTGTGAGGTGACTGAAAATCGAACTCGAGACCCGTCGCTGATAAGGCCGCTCACTAACGACTAAGCCACACTTAATTGCTCTTATAAATTTTTAAGACTTATGATCATGAGGAAACAAACACTTCATCCATATATAGATGTTGGGTACCTGATTACCCCATACCTACTCTCTTAATCGGGTAAAGTTCAAAGTTCGAGGACAACTGTTTTGACCTACACCCTCCCCCTTCATCCCCCCCCCCCCTCTCCCCCGAGTGTAAAAGATCTCCCCTCTTTTACATCTCAAAAGTAACGTTAGTCAGTGAAACGTGTTATTTCTTGTAAGGTGAAGCTATATGAAGTATCGGCTGACTCGCATCCTGTATTAAAAGCTTATTTTTTGCCCCTAATCTGTTCATTTTTTGCTTTCTAATTGGTTGTGATCCAAAGTGAAAGGAGCTAATATCGCCATAAGTGCTCACGTCATCCAAATGTTAACGCCAAACACGCGGAGTTTTTTTTCGGCTTTCAGGTGTTAATCCGCATTTTTATCAATCAGTATTTTCATTTGATATGGTAAAAGTGAATTTGGTTTTTCTTGGCTCACTTTTTAACACGATTCTTTTTTTAAAAAAGATATCCCGAACATACGAGAACTGCTGGGCAGTGTTTTGTTTGCATCCACTCCACTTGAAACTCATCCCACACCCACGCGCCCAGAAAATCGTAAAATCTTGACTTTCAGAGAGAAAAAATAACACCTGTATACGGCTGTCTGGTGTGTGTCTCTATACGAAACGCCATTCGTACAAAGGTTTTTTCTGCAGCTCTGAGGTAAATTTCTTTTGATTTTTGATCCTTGTCACTTGGCCGACCTCATGTATGCTTTTTTCGCAATCTCCTTTCGTTCTTGATTTTTGACAGGGTAGAGTATCTATTCGATACTAGCCAGATTTGACTCGGTTTTTGCGTTTAGAACTATTGATTCATTCCTTAAGCTTTAGATTATTCAACATATTTTCTCTTTCCCTTGATTTCTTTACATTTTTGTATTTTTGAGCATATATGTTGACCTTTTTTGTGTGTGTGCACTCTTCTTTCTTTTCATTAGTTTTCAGTGATTTGTACATGCATTAATAGACCATTTTAAGGTTCTTGTCGTTCAACCTCAGCCTCGACAGCGAGGAGTATACTCTTTAGAATTTGACTACAGCCCGTGGAATTTTAAAGTGTTTCGATTGTTGATGAGTGCATTCCTTACATTTCCATGGGCTGTAGTCAATTTCTAAAGAATATATTACACGCTGTCGAGGCTGAAGTTGAGCGACGAGAACCGTGAAATGGTCTATTTTTTCTTTAGTTTTCTTGTTTTAGACAAAGAAAGTTCTATTTAGATCTTTTCAATATTTCATTCTCTGGTGCCTTATTAGAACTGATTTGCTCTGAAAAGGGCAAAAACATATATTATATACGAAAGTTGTATTATCTTTCTTCCTTCCTTTTCTTTCCTTCCTTATGTATTCAACATGTGCGAATTCATCTCCTTTTATACATCAAGCTATTTTCAAGGGATTTCTTTTTCAATGTAATTTCTATATACTATATATAGGAGCGGTAGATCTTATCTCCCAAGACTCACAACTTTTTAATTTTTAGCAACAGTTGATCATTGGTTAAAGTGCGATTTGTGATTGACATTCAGACTACGCAATTATATATTCGACCTTTTTTCCGTTCATTTCGCGTGCTGTGCGCTCTGTAATTATCACGCCGCATCAGTCGTTAATCATTAAAACTGACGCTGTGTATATGTACTGATCACTATATTTACAGGTTTACCCAAGCAACAACATTAAGTGTTTCTAAATATAAATGTTTATTGGCTATTGTATACATCATTTTTTGTGTTTCTAAATTAAAGTTTTCTTTTAATTAGTAGAGCATTAAAAGTGAAAGTGGAACTGAGGCAAGTGAGCAAAACGATCTGACTGATACGATCCTAATACGAGCTCGAGTGAACTAAGGTAAAATATAATCTTTTTGCTTATTGGGGTGCGTTTTAAGAAGGGTCTGGTCGATCCTGCATTAAGTTCGCCAAATGAAGAATTTTACAAATTTTTTTTTTCAAAAATTTATGGGTGACATGGGGGCCTAGTGGCGCTATTCACGTCACTGCTGTGGTCCGGGTTCAAGTCCCAGCTCCATCGCTGGATCGTATGTGAACTAAGTTTGTTCGATGTGTTCTCTACCATGCCACGAGGGGTTTTTCTCCAGGTTCTCCGGTTTTTCCTCCCTCGGCAAAAATCAACATGTGAGTTGAGCGTTGTATGTACAATATTTAATGTAGAGGTAGTGAGTGTGAGTGCCAGTAGATGAAGAACCACTATGTGGATATGCTGCTGTGAAAAGATTATTTTATGATTTTCGGGTGAGACGCTTCCATAGAGACAGCAACAATAATTCATTTACGTTTACATGAGTAGTCTTGCCCGGGATGAAATTCGCGCATGCGCGTAAGAAATTCAGCCCCGGACGAAATCGCCTATCAACGCACCCTAAAGGCGGTGTTACACGAGACGATTTTTAACGACGATTTTCAGCGCAACGGCGTTGCGCTAAAAATCATTCCGTGTAAATATTAAAAATATGTATTAAATCAAAATATAACTATCAAGGAAGTTATTTATTATAGGCTCGTTATATTTGAAGAGCCAGGTTTTAAGCTCGCGCTTAAAACTAGAAACAGTATCACATAGCCCGATATTAGTTGGAAGACTATTCCATAACTCTGGTGCGGCATTTGAAAAGGCTCTTCTCCCATACGCTTTAAGCTTGAAAGAACCTTTGGTTAAAAGTTTTAATGATGAAGATCTCAAGGAGCGAGATGGCACATACATACGGCTCTACAAGTTCACAGAGATACAAAGGAGCAGCATTGTTTAAAGTCTTGAAAGTGAACAAAAGTATCTTGAATTGAATACGCTGATTAAATCTGAATCCCAAAGATGTGCTTTTCTTTAGATGAAAGCGATCAGTTTTCGCCTATCACTTTCATCCAAACGTACGTCTTAGCTTGTTATTATCTTACTTCGCTATCAGCCGCCATTTTGTTGCGCGGAACTGAATCGAAAGCGGATATGTTACACGAACCGAACCAACTTAAACAAAATTCGTCAGATTGTGTTGCAGGCTTTTAAAGGCGATTCAAAAACTCGCATTTTAACATGTTTCCGTGACAAAGATTGCGCAGAAAATTGTCCCGCGTGCCATGGGCCCGTTTCTCAAAAGACCCGATCGATAATTTTACGTACCCGTTAACCTAAATAAATCGAATAAGTTAAGTAAAGCTATCGGGTCTTTTGAGAAACGGGCCCCATGTTACACAACAACAATTTTAATGTTGCGCGGCGGCGGAAAGTCGTTCCAAATTCGTTCCAAAGTCGTTCCAAAGTCGTTCCAAAATCGTTGCAAATCGTCTTGTACCACCTTAACTATCATAGTGTGCAAATACATTCACTAATAAGATAATTAAAATCATTTAGCGGGCAAATGCAATCACTCTTATAAAATACTATTAATTATTTAGCGGACAAACTTAAGGAGGCTTCCTACAATTTTTCTAGTGCTCGACCGGTCAACTTGAAACGGCTGTAGTTCTTACATGAAAGCACCCACAGTTATGACCTTTCGTCCACTTACTACATTAAGACTGAAATTTTTATTGGTGTGTGTTTTGTTTACATCAGGGTTACCATAGCGACGCAACGATGACGTCACCGTTTTAGATTCCAAGCAATTTTACGCGTTTTTCGACCTAAACTTTTAAAATGACACACAAGACGTTAATATTTAGGACTTTGCCTAGCAGCATACGAATTTTGGAGAAATTCGTATAGACAGATTTTGAATTATTCGAGGCGCAATTTTTTAACCCCAAAAATCACAATTTGTAGTCTTCGATTCCATAATTTTAAAAGCAAAGCAGCATGACAACTCTTCGACTGTCCAAATGTTGTTCAAATATCAGACTACTTCTCTACGAAGTTGCACGTGAGAAAGTGCTTTGGATCTCCGTCAGCATACGTCCATTTAGACATGAAATTGGGCGAAATTTTATCAAAATGTATACACAAAGCGTTTAGTGCTTCTAAAGAAAAATCTCTTGGTCAACTGTTTTTTTCCTTTGGTGAGTAGAACTTTAGTATATTTGCAATAAACTGTCCAAGCGCCGATTCAATTGAAGCTTTCTAAGGTACTGAAATAAAATTTCAAAGTTGAGTATATTCGGTGTAACTTAGCGCAGCAAGATTCTAGGTTCAAGTTGTTGTTTTCATTCTCACATTCCTGCATGCAGGCATGCTTCAGTGTGCTAATTCGAGGCAATGGTCACCATGACCTGACGCGCTACTTCACTACTGCGTTTCCGTACGCGTGCTCAGCGTATAGAAAATTTCTTAAAAATTCACAATTTCTAGTCTTCGATTCCATAATTTTAAAAGCAAAGCAGCATGACAACTCTAGTGAAGTAGCGCGTCAGGTCATGGTGACCATTGCCTCGAATTAGCACACTGAAGCATGCCTGCATGCAGGAATGTGAGAATGAAAACAACAACTTGAACCTAGAATCTTGCTGCGCTAAGTTACACCGAATATACTCAACTTTGAAATTTTATTTCAGTACCTTAGAAAGCTTCAATTGAATCGGCGCTTGGACAGTTTATTGCAAATATACTAAAGTTCTACTCACCAAAGGGAAAAAACAGTTGACCAAGAGATTTTTCTTTAGAAGCACTAAACGCTTTGTGTATACATTTTGATAAAATTTCGCCCAATTTCATGTCTAAATGGACGTATGCTGACGGAGATCCAAAGCACTTTCTCACGTGCAACTTCGTAGAGAAGTAGTCTGATATTTGAACAACATTTGGACAGTCGAAGAGTTGTCATGCTGCTTTGCTTTTAAAATTATGGAATCGAAGGCTACAAATTGTGATTTTTGGGGTTAAAAAATTGCGCCTCGAATAATTCAAAATCTGTCTATACGAATTTCTCCAAAATTCGTATGCTGCTAGGTAAAATTCCAAATATTAACGTCTTGTGTGTCATTTTAAAAGTTTCAAAAACTCGTTGCATGTGTTAGTTTATATCAAGTATGAAAAACCCTCGGTTTTGCCTCGGGTTTTTATACTTGAAAAACACTCGGTTTTGCCTCGGGTTTTTATACTTGAAAAACACTGCTGCTCGTTTTTTTAAATAGTACATAAAATACTATTTATTATTTCACAATTATTATATGAAAATTAGACATATATGCACAAATTTGTGTACATGCGTTGAGGTTTTCTATATGGCATACGTTATAAGTTCATTATGTTAGGTCAGCTGTGTGGGATAATATACCATATTCGCTTGTCCTACGGTGTTTTCCCAATTAAATCCTCTTGGGAGACACGATTCTTCGCTTGAGGTGAACATCATTTCGTGTCTTCTTAATTAAAGGATTTCAAACAAAGACGTGTATCTCTGAAGAGGTCTGTACCTATTGTGAAAACATTAAGGAAAGCGAATAAAGGCGCTGTTGCACGCTGCAATGTTTTCTGCAAAACAAGTTGCATGAGCCATTGCAGCATTTAATATACCCCGCATCGCTCAAAAGCATTGCGAGGAAACGATTTCAGCAACGTTTTTGGGGCGGGTTTTTTTTGGCGTTACTACGTGTCACACCTTTACAATGGTCTGCGCAGCTTTTTCGCAACGCCATTGCGAGACATATTTATCTATCTTTAAGTTTTACCTTTTTATTCTCCTCGCCGACGAACCATCTATGGTATTTTTACTTTTACTTTGCATGTTTCGCCATCTGGCCTCTTCAGTAGTTTGTTGCTGTCGGTTGCTGTGCGAGACAATTTTCAGAAAAAAATTGTAACAGTGCCTTAAGGTATATCGATCATATCCGCAGCCCCTGTTGTGTAAAACAATTTCAACGAAGACAAAAACATTAGTTTCGCTTTTACATAAGCCGGTACCATGCTTGATAACACGCACAAATTAGGGACGGTCATGTCGTGAAAAACATATCACAAATATTGGGGAATTTCATGTAAGATAAATAAAGCAGCAAACAGTGCTTATATGGAGAATTACCACGGCTTCAAGAACATTTCTGAGTGTTTAGACTCTGTTTAGTGTGGAAACATTAATAATTGATGAAACTAGACAAAACTATGAGTTGTTCTAGAATCATGTTGAATTGTGAGTTTGTTTTGACTGCATGAGATTTGGCTTTTGCTGCTTGCATGATTGAAACGCCTTGGTCCTTGAAAATACTTTGCACTGAGATATACCAATCAACTTGCGTTCAGAAAATAGTATTTGTTATTGTTATTCTATTAATTCGCGAGTACCATCTTCTTTGTTTTTGTTTTTTTGTTGTTGTTGTTGTTGTTGTTGTTGTTGTTGTTGTTTTTGTTGTTTGTCCGTAATAGGTTGTTTGTCTTCAGGCCTTCGGCTAGGGCAGACTAATTTACAAAGTATGAAGAACGGACAGAAGGTATTGTTATTGCTGTCCGTGACTGAAAAGCAATAATGTGAAAGTGACGTGTAAAAGAATCAGAGTGACGTCTACAGTTTAATTTGTTAACATCTCTTGTTGTTGAAGAGGTATTTCAATTGCAAAGTTACTCAAATATGCAATTTAGCAACTGATGATGTCATAGGTTGATAAAAAAAACATAGAATAAAGAAAATTTCAGTCAACAGTTCCTAACATTTTTGGCAACGTTTTCATTTTATAGGCACTTTAAATCGTCTTAAAGTTATATTCTGTGGAATATAATAACAATAATAACTTTATTAACGTTTCAAAATTGTATAGCCCGTATAGTATAGTAGTACTCTATCGTATAGTATCCTACTAATCGGGGACACTAAAGTAATAGTAAAAGAAAAATCAATTTAAAAATACATTTCATAAAAATGGTCGATAATGTATATATATATACCTACATATATTCTATTTATAGTTTACAATCTTATCAGTATGTGGAAGTTTTTTATGAAGTAACTGGAACAACAAAATGCAAATTTCAAAAAACAAAAACAATTATATTCTAACTCTTTTAAGGCTTGTTTTCATAAGCGACGGCAGCAGAAACGGAAGCAAAATACGCAGTCACCACAATGTCAATAATGTTAACGTTCTTCCCATTGTTTTGTCTTACACCAAGGTGAGAAATACGACACTGAGTCTGCGTTTGTTGCTTCCGCTTCTGCTTCCGCCGCTTGTGAAAACCAGTCTTTCACGTCGGTTTTTGTGATTCCCTACTCACCTGTCGATAATGATTAATTGTACGTCACTTGTTTATTTCTCCACTCACGGCAACTCATCTGATACCCTACGGAAAGGACGAGCCAATCATAGAACGTTATCAATTGCTCGAGTATATACTCAAATTAAATAGCTTTTCCTTTGGCTCTCATCCGTAATTTATAAAGTGCCTTTTCATTAGAGCCTATTGTAAAAGACAATGTGTAAAATCTATCTATCCAAGAAATATAAACAAAACAAATCGAACTGAAAGAGTTATTTCTTTTAATGAGTTTAAGCCGATATTCGAATGATCCTATACAATAAACTTCAGATATGATCATTCGTTAAGATTTATTTCGATGAAACTAGGCGGTTAAAAACACATAAGTGGAAGATCTAAAAATATAATTAGGGTATTTTTTTCATCAGTAAAAGTTGTTAGAGTTATTTTTATAGTGGAAGACATGCGATTGTGAAATTCAACTTCTACGACTGTAGGACTTTTGTCATTAAAAATGAAACAAGAGCATTTCATTTTTTTTATCCCAGAAAGCCTGAGGTAGAAGTTGAAAAGAATCTTTAAAAAATCGGTCTCATTTTTTCTTCCTTCCTTCCTTCCTTCCTTCCTTCCTTCCTTCCTTCCTCCCTTAATTCCTCCCTTTCTTCCCTTCCTTTCTAGCTTTTTCTTCAATTTATTAATTTCTATATATTGCAAAATATAGTACGTGATGATATACCCCCTTGAATTAAGATACGATACCAATATGCGGTTAGTAATTAATAACTTGCGACCTATAGCCTCCAGTCACGATATAAGCAGAAAGTCACTCTCGAAAATTATGACAAACTCTGTCTTGGCGTTCGGCGAGACAACTTAAGAAGTGAACAGACCACCACCAATCTCAAATCTGCACTTGTTCTTTGTTATAAGTGCAGAGGAAAAAATTGAGTTATCGCCGTAGGTAAGTCTCTGTATATGACCGAAAATGTGAACGATGCATTCAAGGAAAAGAAAAAAAAAGAAAGAAAGAAAGAAATACTAGTGCTGTTAATTTATAAATTTGTTCGATATTTATTACCACTGAAATGAATTGGAGATTTATTGAACTGAACGTAATAACGAATTTAATTCTACTGTAGATGATCAACTATTGTCCTTGCTCAACTAATCAACTAATCAGTTACAGTGAAAAAAAAAAGAAAAATACGGGAAAAAAACTGGTTTAGAAGAGAAACATGCAGGGAATCGAGGAAATGAAGAGGGAACTGATAAAGGAGAGAAGAAAGGAAGGAAGCTAGGAAGGAAGCTAGGAAGGAAGGTGAAAAGAATCTAAATGTAAAGGAAGAAAAAGAGGAAGAGATAAACTGGAAAGAAATGAAGGAAGAACTTAATTAAGAGCTACTGGGATGAAAGTCGGACTATATTTCCCATTTGAAATAATTTGACGTTGAATTCAAATGAATATGAAGAACTATCTTCCCTAACATTCTGCATTATCCTGAAATATTAATAATAATGAAAGTTTGGTTTAAAACCAACAAAAGCAATAGATTTGAGATTTATGTTTGCCATATGTTTTTGAATATAAAGTCAATATGTTGCCTAGTGATTATTGAGGCCTTCTGTAGATAACTTAACCACCATCGATCAACTCATTTGCAATTTCCTCGTCTGGGGAATTTTCACTAATTTTTATCATATCCAAGTGACCTTAAAAGATAGATAAATTGATTCAAAAGTCATGAGTTGATTAAAAAATAGAAAGAAAAGAAAAGAAATAGAAAGAAAAATGAAAAGAAAAAAGGAAAGAGAGGAAGTAAAAGGGAAAAGACGAAGAAACTGAAAGGAACGGAGAAGCAAAATAGGATAAAGGAAGTAGTATTCGGCTTTGACAAAGGAAAGCAAATGTAATTGATATCGCAACGCAAGCTGTGATGTCTGTTATGTACTTAATAATGATCATGACATCAGACCATTACACGTGAGCGCGGTATGGGATATTTGCAATATTGAGCGACTCCCCCGCTCCCTTCCTTTAGTGTAAAACCTGTCCAAAACGAACGAAAGGAAGAAAGAAAGAAAGAAAGAAAGAAAGAGAGAGAATGCATGAATGAATGAACGAACAAACGAATGAATGAATGAATGAATGAATGAATGAATGAATGAATGAATGAATGAATGAATGAATGAATGCACCTTTAGTCCTTTATTTGACTCCGATAATTTCAAAAGGTCGTTAAAAAACGTCTAGTACATGAAAGTCGTATGATAAATGATTACTCTTCGAGAAAGAGAAAGAAAGAAAGAGAGAAAAGAGAGAGGAAGGAAGGAAGGGAGGGAAGGGAAAAACGAGAATAAATCTAATCTCTGGTTAAGAAATTTCCAGCTGTTCTTGTTGCCTGTTTATATTTTTTATTTTATTTTTATTTATTTATTCATTTATTTTATATATCTATTTTATTTTTGAGTTAAATAATAATCGCTTTAACGACTCTGTTAGAAAACATTTTTCTTCTCGTCGCTTCGAGACTTGTATATAAACATAAAAATGAAAACTAGTTAATGTTGATATAAGGAAAGCAAAACTGAAAACCAAACCGCGAAGCATAAAAGTAAAAAAAGTAAAGTAAAGCAACCATATTTAACGTCGATAACATCGTAACAGTAATTCATGATCAACTGACAAACCTGAGGTCGACGGTGAGCATGCATTAAAATGGATCGTGAAATGGTTGAAGAAAAAGCAAAGCCAAACAGTTGTAGGGTGTGTTCGATAACATCTCCTAAGCCATAAGACTACTCATCCATTTCATTGCTCTCAGATGAAGTAATGAATGATCTCTCGAAGACAACTGATAACAAAGTTACTCGGGCTTCCTTTAATAATAGATTTTTCGCGGTGCCTAGACTTTGTAGATGCTGTGTAATGTTATTGATCCAGCTACGTTTTGTAAGGTATGTTCATACTTCGATTTCATTTTCAATAGACCGGGCTAAAGGTAACTAGATGTGATGTCGTACTACAAGGCTTTCGAGGTATTGCCGGAGTCGAACGTTTCGTCGTGATTTCTTAGGCATGTAAATCGAGGTCGAAAAAATCATTGTTTTATGTTGTGTAGAATTCTCTTTTATATAGCGTTTTCAAATTTCCTAGGTCTCACAAACTTCGTAATTTAGCATTTAATGATCGCGAAACGTTCTGTATTTAGCAATTTCTCGCTTACTGATCGCATGATTTCTGATACTAGTAGCATTTCTTCTTCAACGGAGACTGTTTTTCACAATTAGAAGGAAGCGATTGCATGATTTCTAATACTAGTAGCATTTCTTCTTCAATGGAGATGGCTTTTCACAATTAGAAGAAAGCGATTGAATGATTTCTGATACTAGTAGCGTTTCTTCTTCAATGGAGACGGTTTTCACAATTAGGAGGAATGCGAGTGTCAAAGTCGATAGATACTAAAACTTCATCTTATTTTCACCTGTCGCCGTGTCGCTTGCGCATGCGCTCGCTTTCCTCGTATTGCGGAAGTTGATTCTCTGGATCTCTTATTCGGGATATGTAATTATTGCGTATTGTAGCTACAAATCGTTCCCAGGTAGTGTTCATTTTGTGATAGGCTAGTAATTTTAGACCATGCAGTTCAGTAATTTACAATAGGACGTAGAAGCAACAAATGTACAATGAATCTCAAAGAAAGAACGACACTTTTTACGTTTTTGACTGACATGTTTCGGCAGGCCACTGACGTCTTCAGAGTGAAATTACAAGGTGAATGGAATATTTACTAACTAAGGTATGTTTGCATAAGGACAAAAGGAAAAGCAACTAATGACACAGGCGTAAACTGCGCATGCTTGACTTGTTGGTTTAGGAAGGGCTTCAACCATAAAGTATATATATATATATTGCATTCACCTTGAGATGATTTACAATCAATTTTTTTCTTTTTCTTGATTTACAATATGTTTCTCAAACCATCCTAAATTTATTTTCAGCTCGTTTAACTTGTACAAAGCCGCGAATGGTAAAGAAATGACGGGTTAAAAGTATAATGCATGCATTAGATTTATATCAGTAACTTATAGCGCTTTTTGTGGAAAGACACTTAGTCTATGACGGTAGCCCGAGTGCACGTTTATCGTGCGTCTACTCTATAGGCGATTTTCGATGAGTTATCGATTGGTTCGTGCGGCTTTCATTAAAATCAAAAGTCATGATTACAATACAAGAGTCCTTGCACGTATATCATAGTCTAGAATCAACATAACAGCCTTAGATAAAGTAAGTAGATATGATAATGGAATAACTGATCGAAAAATTGCATTGTTTACTCTTAATTAATTCCACAAGGCTTTTTCCACAATAGGGAAAAAGAACTGAAAAGAGAAAAACAAACTTTCTTTCGTCCATTTAGAATATCTTGGGAAATGCAAGAGTTTCACATTTATATTGAAGCCACCCATGTAATTAACAAACTCTAAATCAAGACCACAGCTGGTAATTTTGACCACATAGTGATGGATATCAGTAAGCTAATACCTTTGAGAAAACCCGAACGTATACAGTGTATACATAACACACATAAAGCCTTTTTGAAACCCATGTACTTGCTTAAATAAACGAAATAAATAAATCGTCTTTATTCAAAGAGGGCCCGTAGCATGTGAAAGTAATTGAAATGATAATCTTGTGGCCCTCTATACAAATAATTGAAATACACTCATAAGTTGAATAGTACAAAGTGGTTATCCCGTATGTTTATTCAAATTTAGCAACTTTCAAGCTGAAGTGTAAAGAATTATATGGAAATAGAGCGAAAGAAGGCCTAAAACTCATTTTCGATTCAATTTTCACTTTGGATTAACATCTTTATCCAACTTTTAATAATGAAAACCACTTACGAATAACCTAGAAACTTCTTGAAAGTGATAAATTCGGCTTTGTACAACAGATATTCTTCAGCTGAATAGTTTTTGTTGCCCATTGCTGAACGTGAAAAACATCTCCTCTTAAATAATTTAAGAATCTCTTCTGACCAGAAGGCCGAAATAAGCATAACTGAAACAAACTTATAACTCAAATAATCTGAGAATCTCAACTGATCGACCAGAAGACCGAAATCAACATAAATATAGTTAACTTAAATGATATAAGAAGTCCCAACTGGCCTCGAAATTGGCCAGAAGGCCGAAATTAAATAAATATAACTTAGATAATCGGAGAATCACAACTGGCCAGAAGGCAACCCATTAGCTTCTGTTTTAATATCGTGACTTCTGTGGATTGCTAGTTGCAATTACACCACTTACTCCATAAACCGAAAGTTTCCATTTAATAGACCCGTATCACGCAACCGTGACATATATAGATTATTTCATTTATCAGAAAAAGGAATGCACTATCAAATTTTTCACATCGATATTAGTAGAATTGCAAAGTTTCGGGGAGATTTCTCTTAAATTGAGAAAGATATGAATTTTTAAAACTTAGCATCTTTACAAAGAAATGTACGGGTCGGTGGACAAATGATCACATGCCCGGCGAGCCTCGTTATCATGCTAAACACATACATTATAAAAATTCCACAAAAATATTTAGCTTCAAAAATTCATAACTTCGTCAGTTTGAGGGCAATCTTTACGAAACTCAGCAATTTTACTAATATCGATGTGATAAATTTAATAGTGAATTCGTTTTTTCGATAATAATAAAATATTTTATGATATCACGTTAGCGTGATAAGGGTCTTTAAGACGGTGTTACACGAGATGATTTTTAACGACGATTTTCCACGCAACGTTGCAACAGCTTGCAATATTTTGCATTGCGAGTTTCTGACTTGGATTCAAAAACTCTCAACGCGTTGCCGAAGCGAAAATTGCAAGGAAAATCGTTCCAAGTGTCATGTTACACAAGAAAGATTTTTAACGCAACGCCGTTGCGCTGAAAATCGTCGTTAAAAATCGTCTCGTGTAACAACGCCTTTACAGCTTGTCTTTCATTTAGATTTTACAGGGCCGGGGAAACAACGAACTACTTGAAAAGTCAGGAACATGGTCCAGCTGGGTCCGGTTTCTCGAACGTTCCGATAACTTAACGGACGGCGTAAATTTACGTAGGAAATGACGGAGCGCGAGCACCGTAACGTGCACTTCAAGAAATACCTGTATACGTTATCGGGTACGTTAACGAGTGCGTAAAGTTATTGGGTCCAAACGAAACCCAGGGGCGTAGCCAGAATTCGTTTTTTATGCTATACCCATTGAGATTTTATCCCGATTTATTAGTTATTGCTGCATTTATAAACTTCTTTGCATGGGTGAATATCATAGATACGCTCGCTTGGTTGATTTCCAAAAGTTACTAATATCTTGACTGAAATACTCAGTAGGTCGTCATTGCCTGTGGTTTTGAATCTATTCTGTTAATAACTTGAAACTAATTTAGAAAATTTGGAACTAATTTTTGATGCCCTTAACTCTCACACATGCATACATGTATACATACATATTTTTTTATTTAGCATCCAATTTTGCATGCACTCTAAACTAAGGTACTGACATCCTAGAGCTCATGTAATGTAGCTCAATGTCACCATCTGTGATCGTGACTTTCGTTCTTTACGTATATACATGCTTTTCTTCATTAGCTATCCATGACTTCAAACTCAGTATGGAACTTATTACCTATGCTCGTACAGATGTCAAAGATATATTTACAAGAACGGTCGAGAAGGATCCCCCTGGCTGAGGTTAATTGAATTTGTTTTCGGTAGCCCCTAGTTCAGATAAACTTCTCGGTCACGCCTGTAAATAGCTGAAGACTCCAAAATATGATCATGAGCATTTTGTATAGTTTTGATTGAATACAGAAAGGTTGCTGCCTGTCATTAAGCTTTTTTGCGGGGCATGTCGTACCCTGCGAGAAGAAGTTTCCTAATTTCCTAGCTTGTCTCTCATTAAGGCTATGCTCGAAGGGTCTCGAATCAAAAGGGCCGAAGCGTACGCTTTACAGGTTGCAGTGTTATCAATAGACCTTGCATTGCCCCAATTCGCTTGAGGGACCGCGGAACAATAGATTCAAGGCATAACCGAAGAGCAAGGATGGCACAGTTGGTTAGTGCGCGGCCTTCGGTGCGAGAGGTCCCGAGTTCAGTCCCCAGTGACTTCACATCCTTGTTTCGACTTCTTTCCTTTCCGTGTAGCTTCAATTAGCTTTAAATACCCTTAAAACGGAGCACTGATGGAGAGAGGGGAGTAAAATGAGCGCACCGTCGACCTCAGGTTTGTTAGTTGAATTACTGTTACGAGTTATCGACGTTAAATATGGTCGCTTTACTTTACTTTACTTTACTTTAACCCCAGATTCGACTTGAATCTGTAGTCAGTCATGTAAATTCGGAAAAGGTCAATGATATAACAAAAAAGCAGAAGTTTGTAGTTCGTTTGATCACGATTTTTGCGTATAGCACGGCCCGAGTAACAGTATCAAAATAATTACATTGAGTCCTTCTCGAAGATCGATTTGTTTTGTATCAGCAGATCTTTCACCTTTGTCTCGGCGTCTCATACGCGATCAATTGCTATTCGTTTCCATAGAAACAGAACTAGACATTAATTGGTTAGACCATAATTACGCATGCGCAGTGGCATGTCACTAATGGCAGTGTTTTTCAGTATTACACTATTTTAAGATTATAATCATAAGTAGTTATTGTTGAGAGGTTTGGTTTAAAAGACAGCTAGGAATTTGTCACGAGAGCTCAGTGTGCAAGACTGTCGAGATCTGAAAATCCTAGCTAGGTAAGCAAACTGAAGAAAGAGGGTAGAAGAGAGGGAGATATGTCCGCAGAGAAAGCTCTATCAGACTGAAAATAAGTTAACAAAAACAAAAGGAAAACCAACTGCAACTGTGTCCTACATCACGTTCTCGTTTGATCTACATTTCTTAACCGACAGATAATTATTAAATAGCAACGTACTACACATGGATGATCTCAGTTTACAGCTATTGATTTAACCTTGCATTACCTTAAGCCTTCACCATTGACATCCGCACTTACCGGTGTGCAGTTCACGCCGATCCCCCTCGTGCAATGACCCATATTTCGATCTCTCTAAAAAGTGTATAACTCGGTCACTGTACATAATATTGTAGCTTCAAGTGTATTCATCAATACAGGCAAGCAAAGGATACTACTGATACTGAGCAGTGTCAAGTTAGCTCTGAGAAGCTGAAGCCGGTCATGTACGTTAAAAATTTAACATTTCTAGAAACGATTTTATTTACACTATTTGTCGAACCAGCTAGAGTGCTTACACTATGTCCATGCATTGAAATAAAATTAAAGTAGTTAACAGATAAAAGATGATAGATTTAGTAACTATTAGTCACTAATACGTACTCAACCAGAACTTTCTTAGATCGCATCATACACTGAAGAAACTCACAAAAGACTTGAACCATCAACAAAAAGACCAAAAAGTATTTCATTTTCTGTAAAGACTGTTTATCGATTATTAACGAAGCGGTCATACTAAGTATTTTTAACATACATCTAGAACTATCTAAATAATATTGTCAGTCAAGGTAGCGATGGATTTGCTTAACATCTGTTGCTGCATTTACTGCATACACGGAGTGAGTCAGTAAATACACCAGTGGGGCGGGCGAGAAAAAAAAAATCATTTATGAACTTGAATTTAACATCGCTCAATGTACTTAATCTTTGTTCCCCTTTTTTTGTTGGTCTCCTACTCTTTCGTGTCTCTTCTTTTTGGAAAGCACTCTGTTGTCTATTGCAGTATTCTTTTTTATCTCGGCTTCTAGTCTTAATCTTCTTCTTTGATCTTCTTTTGTTTCTCAATGTGTAAACACATTGTGGAAGATGTAGTATATGGTACAATTAATGATGTAGGTAGCCAATTGAGACAAAGCTGAAGATACAGATAACGAAAAAAGTATGTACCCTGCGGATATTAGTGCATGCATCCAATCAGGAGGACACTGGTTAGCAATTTGTCACCTTATCGCCGGATAACCCCTAATGCAGCACGTTTATAGCTAGACAAGTAAAAAAAGAGCTAGACCAATGAGAGAAAAGTATTCTAATACCTTAAAAATATAAGCAAAAACAGGTGTTAGAGTAGAACGAGGCGTATCCGAGTTCGTTTGAAAGATACTTGTCAAAACTCTGGGAAATTTTCGTCGTTAAATTCTGTGAAAATTTCATTCGTTGTGCAAAAATACTCAGTCAAGACGACTGATGAAAGAGGGATGACGTAAGCAATCGTTTATAGATGTCTAGCTAATCAGAATGCGCGTTAGATTTTATCAATGGTTTAATTATAACCAATCTCTGGGAAATTCTGTGAAAATTTCATTCGTTGTGCAATAATACTCAGTCAAGACGATGAAAGAAGGATGACGTAAGCAATCGTTTATAGATGTCTAGCTAATCAGAATGCGCGTTAGATTTTATCTATGGTTTAATTATAATCAAACCTTATAATTAAACTCTCGAGAATACTGATAACTAATTTATCATACATGCATAAATATTAATTTTGAGGCATTATAAACTGTTGACATAGTATAATCTATATGCAAAATCTATGGCGAACCTTGTTCTTTGACGCAAAAATGTGTTGTACGTAACACGCCATTTAGTTTGCTACAATGGTTGTTGTTGTTGCTGCCGCTGTTTTGTCGTGATGTATGCCCTACATTAGAGCAATTTTCGTATGAGTGCGAAACCTTCTGCTCCGTACCGTGACCACGTCCACGTACCGTAATGTCTATAAAAAGATGATTCCAAATTCCTGCCCGACGTGTAGTGTCGATCCGTGCTGTTTTCCCATACGGAAACTGCTCTATAGGAGATTAGATCGTGCAGGTGTTTATATTCAGATTTGATAAACGATCTACTAACGTTGGCAGTTCTCCTCAATTACCGCCGATTTTGACGAAGTGGGACCACTTAGACTAGTTTTATATCGTGTTTTTCTAATTGCATTAGAGGACACATATCATGTTCAATAGGCCTCCATGCATATCCGCCCCAAGACCCTTTTTTTTTCAACGTATTCCAAAATCTCGAAAAAAAATTCTAAGTTGGAGTTTTAAAATACAAATTTGCTTGTGGAAACCATATTTTTTTTATGTGTCAACAAAGTCGAAACTAAAATGCTGACCATATCTAAGTCCTTGTAGTCGTCTGTTTCCTTATATTGCCACTTGAAATTGTGCGTGCAAAGCAGTCCAATCTGATTAAGCTACCTTAATCATATAAAGAGTTTACTAGTTTGCATGACAGATTGTTGATTAGCTTTCAACACTGATCGGCCTTCCCCCAGCCTCGATTCGAAGGTATAAAAACCGAAAGCACAAATGTTTTTCCTGTCTCCATTGGAAAACTACAGATTTTTTGTTGATCCTTGTTAACTAATATTTGTTTATTTGACTTGTCTTACAGACTGAGCCAACAACAGCAAGATTACAAAGCCTGACCATCAAACGCACAGCTAGAATCTTCCACCTCATTTGATAACGCCAAGAATCTATAAGTGGCAAGAGCAAACGTTTTTGTGGCAGCAACATGAATGAAACAGCGAACGTAACAAAACATGAGACGCCGTCTGACGAAGCTGAAAGACGGGTATGGATTGGGCTGACATCGTTACTCGTCCCATTGATTTTCACGGGCAATACATTAGTTATCATATCCTTCAAGTCAAACCGAAGGCTTCATACACGAACCTATACATTCTTGGTGAGTTTAGCTGTGTCGGACTTGATAGTGGGAATTGTTAATGTTCCTATGTGGATCAATTGCATGGACAAATTTGAAATGTGCTACAAGCAACTTTTTAAATTCATCGACTTATTTGGCGCATTTGCGTCGATTCTACACTTAATGACTATAACAATCGAGAGGTATATAGCTATCGTTCAACCTTACTTCCACGAAAGGCTGTCCAGCCGTTTTCACATGGGAACTCTTCTTTTCGTGTGGACTTTCTCGATTTTCATGGCAGCTTTCTCGTGGTATCAGCCATCAGAAAGTTACAAACAAACTTTCAATTGTGTGGTTTTGATAATTGGATTCGTTCTGCCGGTAACTACAATTATCTCAGTGTATGTTGGCATCTTCCGAGCCGTAAGATCTCTGCTTAAACGAGAACAAAGACCGTACTTTCAGGGGGAAGGCGACAGGAGAAAACGCCTTCGTGATGATCAAAAAGTAGCCGTGACTGTAGCTGTAATTTGTGGCTTCTTCATCGTTGCTTGGTTACCATTTTTTCTCTTTTCGATTATTGCTGGGTTTTGTCCCGTCGAATGCCTTCCCTCCAATGGTGGGGACGTTTTGCGCTTGGTAGCTTTGGTTAAACTATTACATTACGGCAACAGCATGGTAAACCCTATCGTCTACGCCTTTAGGGACAAAGAAATGAGAAGCACCTTCTTAAAAATTTTGAAAGTTAAGATTTGCTGGCAACGATGCACATCGTTCACGAGAAAAACAGCAAAGATTCAGTACAGTTGTCAGGATAGCTCTCCCATGAGGATGTCAAATGACTTTAATGGGAACTTATAAGTCATGTTAAAATACGATCACGTGAGATAAGGTGGCTTTCGTGTGTGAAAACGGCATGGTCATCGCACGGTACGATTACGACAGGAATTTCGAATGTTTCTTTACAGGCATTACGGCACTGATACGGTCACAGTACGGCGCGGTACGTTTTCCACTCATACAAAAACCACTCTATCAAGTGACTTCAATGGATCATGGTCAAGTTAAAATACGACGGATCACGTGAAAATGTCAAGCTGGTTTCCATGATCGACAACCTGTACCTACGTGAAAATACGTGACAGTTCCATAACAATCTATACGTATGTGAGACTGCGTATCATATTCCGTAAAATGTCGCGTGACGTCCATGACAACTTGCACGTAGGTGCAGGAACTTGACTACCGCGTTAAAACTGGTAATTGCGCGACACTCCATGGGACTCCATAACAACCTATGGTTACATGCAATGATTGCCACGTGAATGTTACGTGACAACCTTAACTTACGTAAAACTACCATCGCGTTACGATCCCCTTATCGATGTTAAGAGTCGTCAATAACAATCCATGGCACGAGCCCATAGTTGCTTATAATATTAATACTGTGTTTGTATCAGAAAATCTCCATCTGATGTTATTACTAATAAGGCTACATGCTCCGGCGTGCTACTGTTGTATCGACGCATGTTTTCCTTAGGTCGGATTTTTGTTTTTTCTCTTCCGTCAAATAAACTGATTCCGTAAGTCGTAGTTTTCGCTCCTTTGTATCGTTAGGTCGCTCACCACCACAGGAATCCCAAGGAGCGAACAGACCGACATGAATCAGTTTATACTCATGAAAATCCATACCGTAAATCATTGAGTGACTACTTGACCAGCCACGTCGTCCAATAATGAGATTGGCGAACCATAAAAACTGAAATTCGTCCAGTAGCCTTCCCTTTCGAGCATTTATACACAACTATTTTAACATTTTTAAACTGAAGAATTTTAGAAAGATATGCTACATGTAAATCGAATATCAAGTAGGCTAATGAATGATACAGTACTAGTAGAAAATATTTAATTAAGTGCAGGACACGCGATGCAACTTTCCACGCACTTTGAAATCAGCTGACGTAAAGACTTTGAAGTAAAAAAGCTGACGCACTTTAAAATAAATTTTGACACTTTGAAGTAACTAGTCTCCTCCGCAGGCTACTAGTACTCCTATATTTCACCTTCCTTGGGTTTCCTGTCCTTCCTTGGGTTTCCTGTGGCATCAAGGGAAGATTGGAGAGAGATTTCTCTCTCGGTCCCAGTCTCTCTTCTTTGCCACAGGAATCCCGAGAGTTAAAAGGGAGTTGCCTGCGGAGGCTTTAGTAACAAACGGTATCACACTAAAAATAACCACCGTGGAACTTTGGAATAAGTTACTTGATGAGAACAAGTTGCTGGGTTTCATCCATCCCTTTGGGAATTCAGTAGACAAAACAGCGGTAGCCATGATGGATGAACAAACAAGTGACGCTAACGAGAAATCTTTTGTTGAAGGTCGTGGCTAGATGAGATCCTCGCAAACAAGGTTTGGTTAGGTTCAGGGTTAGTATTAGGAAAGACTTTGTAAAAACAAAGCCCTAAACTAGCCCTAAACCTAACCAAACCTTGTTTGCGAGGATCCCATCTAGCCACGACCTTTGTTGAAGTTAATCCAAGATGGCTGCCGTGACGTCACTCGCAACCCAAAAATTGAAGATAAATCAATAACTGATACTTCTGAACTGCCAATACGACAGGCCTAGGTCACGTGGCTCAACACTAAGCACCTATCTACCAAGCTTAATGCATAATGAATATAGGATAAAAACTCCAATTGTAAACTAATAGGAAATAATAATGATAGTAATAATACCAATTATTAGTTTGCTATTTTATCAATAATTATTATTTCCATTATTGTAATATTACAGTATTGATAATAACATGTCAGTATTACCCAGGCCTTAAGGACCAACCTCATTCCCAGGGCCGCAATTGATGTAAGCCGCATTTGAGGAATTGTAATAAAAATTTCCATAATAATTACAATAAAATACACTGTTGCACATATTGCATTTATCTTTCATATTTCTATTTGATTTTCTTAGAAACTATTTGGCACAAACATTGACACTTTCAAAACATAGAGGCTGAGATCGAAATGAACATTGGGAAATTTTGATTAGACGATTTTAAAGAAGCGCGTGGACGTTTGATTGTGACAAATTATTTTAGTATATACCAACTCCACAACCTCGTAAGATCGAGCGATTCTATTGGCTCGTTATCTCGGAATATTATAGGGTTATTAACCGAGCGCGAGGTCTGTACGGGAAAATATCAGACCGAGGTCTTGACAGTACGGACTGAGCGCAGCGAGGTCTGTACAAAAAGACCGAGGTCTGATATTTTCCCGTACAGACCGAGCAAACGAGGTTAATAACTTATTTATTATATGGCTTTGAGAAGTCCCGCTAAAACAATTGCCAAACGCAAACTTTTCTTTTCATCCGGGACAGCGGTCCTGATATGGCAAAATACAGACCATGCGTTAGCCAATCAGAATTCAGGAAATTATCTACCCATAAAAATAAGAGACTTTGTTATATACCAACTGTCAAAGTCAATTTTTTCCGTGCTCTGATTGGGCGAGAGCGCATCACGTGAACGTCAACAAATTTTGCTGTTTCCCAAGCAACAACTCTCAGCGGGCAACAGTGAGTTTTATTGACCGGTAATAACAAAACCGGAAGTTGATTGAGCTTTGAAAACGCGTTTTTGGCAGCGCGCGTTTTCAAATTCATTCATTCGGACATGCATGAGGCAAAACCCGTGTTTATTGCCAAACTTTTAAGACCAATACACAACATTTATTCCGAGAAAAAGATGATAATCAACCAGGAATGTCACCAAAAGAGCTGCAACAATTCTCCGTAAAACTATGTGTGAAAAAAAGTCAGTGTTGTGTGAATTTTGATTAAAAACTTTAACTGTAGGCAGCGACGTTTTGCTTTTTATTTTGTTTTTGACAGTTGGTATATAACAAAACACTTATTGACTGGGACCTCGGGAAAGCAGTATGTTTTGTGGTCCCTCGACTGTTTCCCTCGGTCCTAGTCAATAAGTGTCAGTTTAATAAATATTTACTTCCCAAGTTCGGGATATAGAGCTTTTCAACAAAATGGTCTCTTTTAACGAAGGAAAAATACAAAAACAAAATAAATAAATAAAACAAAATAAAACAAAATAGTCTTCTAAAACTAAAAAAAGCTTCGACATTTATCCGGTTTGAAGAATATTTGAAGTGTATATTGAGAGAGAAACAAGCTGCACATGCATGTTGTCATGTCACTGAGTGATTCAAATATTTTGCAAATTTTCTGTTAAATTTACTTGGCTTTTTCATTTCCTAAATAGTTTTTTAGCAACATGTATTTAGAAATAAAAGGCAACTAGAAAATCTTGATAATTTAGATAACGTTTATACGAAAAAATGACGGAATTAATTTTATAATAATTGGCTTACCCGTTTGCCGATTGACTCAGCGACTTTTCAGCTAGTTTTGTCCATAATAAACACAAGATTTCCAGAATTTACTGAGGCAAACAATCATCTTGAGATGTCTCCAAAGGACCTTAAAAAGCCTGAACTGAAAAGTTTGTCCACCAAACACAACATTTTTAGGTAAGACTTGAAGTATGCTTGAAAGAGCAGCCGTAGAACTCGGCATGACAGTCGATCTCTCGCAAAAAAGTTCATCGAACCCAGTGTTTCTGATCGATCCAATTCGCCTTTCGTTCTTGAACACTTGTTTGTAAGTATCAAAGTTGTTCTCTATTCAAGAATGCATTTAAAAGTACTAAGAAACATGCTAAAATAGGTAAAGACTGCAGCTACTGACAGTATTTGTAGAGACCAAACGTGTTCCTTGAGAGTCTGCAAACGAGGCTTGTAAACTTTCGCGCGCTTTGTCACGCTTTGTTATTATTTCAAAAATAAGCCAACATTTTTAACAATAATGTAGTTTTATGAATCCTAAGTGTTGGGTTGTGGAGTTGGTATATACTAAAACAATTATTTTCTTCACTGTCGGTGAATAGCGGTTTTAGGAATATTTATGATACCAATCGCAAAGCTCGAATTGAAATGCCGAAAGCAAACGGTCCCGTCCGTGCGCACGTCAAAAACCTTGCGAGCGCGATGGCGAAGTTACTAAAAATAGCTTTAGTCGTCACGAACATCGCACAGACATTAATACTGAGTTTCGCTCTCTTAGTATTATAGTCTCTTGTTAAGATATATTTGTTTTTTAAACACCGGAGACTAACAAGGTTTGTAGGCACACTGCTTAAAAACTTGAAAATCAAATCATTGTTATTCATTTAATTGGTTATTTTGCTTGTAATAACAGCGAAAATCTTTGCATCGATCGCTAGTGCGTCCCTAGTTTTTACAACTTCGGTTACATTGCTATTTCTGATCCAAATCATTGGTAAATTTTACTGATAAAGTCCAGCACTAAGAGTGCCGCGTGTGCTGACTTGCCAAATGAACTATTTTCGGCTTTCTACATGGGTAAATTAATTTGCCATAGAAAATTTACTCGCGTATTATTATTGTTCATTAGCACTCTGGCCTAATTCAGGATTAACCTTAAGTAAACCATTCATTTTAATCTTCGCCCCTGCGCACTCTGCGCATTTTCTGGCGACAAAAATTATTTGGCAGCACAGGAACCCCAAACAATTCCTTCTGATATGCGACTTATATGGTGTATACTTAGCACTGATCTCTAGTCGCTCATAAAAGTGATTCTTGTATTTGATATTATCATATGCTGAAAAACGCCGATTAAAAGAAATCGATAAAATATAAAAATAAATAAATAATTTTGACTAGATCATTGAACCCAGGCCGGCGCTGTTTTGACTAGTAACGCCTGTAGTATTAATTTGACTGAAGCGTACCCACTGGTACTAGTACTGTCTGGCGCTAGCTTTCAAGGAGTTCTGTCATGGCGAATGCTATTGAAAGACTTCTTTGGATAATAAATATTATAACATCTGGTGTTAGCGCCTTCTTTATCATATTTAATATTAAGGAATGTAAGCAATGCCCATTTTTTGGAGAAATTCAAGAAGTACGACGAATTTATACTGGTGGTTCTATGTGGTGGTGCTTGTTTTCTCTGTCAGCATCTTTGGCTTCCATATGTAGCGTGGTTATTATAAAAAGACATATACCGACAAACCAAATACGAATAAAGTAAGTATCAGGTCTGAATCAACGCGATTATTGGCAAATTACAGTGATTTCCATTTCTGCGAACCGCGTGCAATCGGTGTGACTGATGTCAGAACATGTCTGACGGCACATAATTGAACCTGACGGTTTTGCCTGATCGTTCGGTGAACGTGAGAACACTCAAATGCAATGTTTAAAATGATGTATCTCGTGCTCTCCTTACACTTCTTTCGTGCTTTCGTCACTTCCTGCGTGCTGTATTACTGAACGGAGTACGGAAAAAAGCTGTTCTATTTGTTAAGTATCTGACGAAAGTGAAATATTTTATGAACAGACATGCTTGACAGGACCAAAATAACTGGTAACACAGGTATCCCAACTCCCTCTTTCCCCTCAAGAAAATAAGGGTTTCCTGTGAAAATGGCCTAAGTGATTTTTTGATTTTTTTTTCAGTGGTATAGTGATATCAATTAACTTTCCTATGCTGAAAAATTTAAAAGTCACTTAGGTTGTTTTCACAGGGAACTCTTCAAATAGTATTTATCTCAGTCTTCTTGATCTCTTCTGTTAAGATTTTGCTTGATCTGGACCTTTTTGGCTGCATTGATGACATCAATAGGATTCAGAGTATGGTGTGCATCATTTAAAGTTAACAGGTAATGTTTAATAAACAGATTTTACTGATAAGTTATAAAATTGAATACTCCAGTTTCCATTTGCTAATAATAATATAGTAATTAATGTGCTTGAGCTTCTATGTAATATGACAGATGATTCACATATATAGGGTTATAGCCTCCTTTTCAAGAAAGACCCATGGGATTAGAATATATATTAATTTGTATTATTGATTATTGTTTGTTATTATTGATTCTCATCAGTGTGTAGTCCCAGAAAATGCCCATATAATTCCTACGATGGAGGGAATTGGAAATTCTGGAGGGAAATGGGGGTCAGAGAGAGGGGGAGATTGATGTTGTTGTTGTTGTTGTTGTTGTTGTTGTTGTTGTTGTTTGGTCATTTTGAATGATATAATTACTTTCAGACTCTAGGCTAACCCTATAGGGAATTAAAAAACAATATAAATTGTTAAAATCCCTAAAACAGGAAAACTGTGTATGACATCTGATGCGGGAAACAGATATATTAAAAATGTAAAATTTACTGAGTGAAAAATAGCCTGAAATATGTCTTTAAGAAGTTAAGAAGTTTTGCATGGTGTCGTGTAGAGTATTGTACACAGTTGGGTTTAAGAAACGGAACCTCCCTTTGAAAACTCCTGGATCCATTACTGCACACATTTTATATCAAAGGTGGTTTGAAATTCTCAAGAGAGCTGGGCAAAACCCAGAAAAGTTGTGCTCACAGCCAGTTGATTTGCCCAGTGCCCAGTCCTAACGAACCAACTGTTTAGTATTGTTTTTTCTCCCTCACATGAAAAAGTTTTTTTGGTTATGTGGCTAAATGAAATTTAGGCACAGTTAAACTCGAAACACTTGCTTGCTTGCACCCATGTTTGCTGTGTGGGGACCCCATGGGTATGTAGTTGCTACAGGGTGATCCAATATCACCCTGTATTTGCTTGCATGTCTGCCGTGGTCAGCTGTTCATTACTTGAATGTGGGGCGGCCCATCATTGTGCAGGGCCTGCATGTAAGTCCATCTCTACGGATTTAGTGATCCTTATGCTAGCTCGAAAGCTAACGGCCTATAGGTGAGTATGTCAAATTCCACTGACTTGATAGTCAGTGTGACACTGGTGCAAGGTGGTGGACCTTGGTTTGTTACCGTGGTTACTGCCTTGCTGCTGGGGACAGTGCCTCCCTCATGGCATCATCTAGGCACCTCACCCAACCTCATCACCATTGATGAGTTTAAACAACATAAAGTACATCTGTCTCTTTAATTTAGTTGTAGGCATAATAACCTTCAAGATTGGCATGCTTTCACTCCAAAATATTCTGGTTGTTTTGGACTTTTTTACTGGCAAGTGATAGTTACGGTAAGAAAAGCAATTATAGTTCCTGATAATACAATTAACTTAATGCCTGCCATGTCCATTTCAATCACTACTTGTGATGTCCATAAAAATGTTGGAAATGATTGCTGTAACCATACTTTACTGTACCTTGGACAAAATAGAGTCGTTTTCGTATGAGTGGGAAACTTACCGTGCCGTATCGTAACTGTACCAGTATCATAGTTTTTATAAAAACATTCGAAATTCCTGCTGTAACCGTATCGTATCGTAACCGTACAGTGTTCCCACTTATACAAAAACCACTCTAATAATAATGCTAATTAGATAATAAATGATTAATAAATAAAAAATACCATTAATACTGGACATACTTGTATATGCCCATCTTACTGAGATATCTGCCTTATAGGTATGACTTGACTGGTTGTTTGCCATCTTGACCACAATACATTTGATTCTGAGACTGTTAACTCAAATATATACCACCTAACAAAAGAACTACAAACCATGAAAGCTCTTACATCAGATTGTCATGGTTTGTTGTTGTTTTGTTTGATAATGTTTAAGTGAGTTAACTGTCCCAAAATATGTTGCTGTTAGTGAAGATGACAAACCAGTGATATAGATTTCTGTTAATACTATTCATTTCATCTCAGCTTATTTTTTAAGCCCTGGTTTTCATGAGTCATGTGGAAACATAAGCAACATACAATTATAATAATAATGGAAACTTTAATATAGCTTTTTCTTAAATTTACCGATTATAAACCTCGCTGTCATCAGGTAGTTTACAATCATCTACTTGAATCACTTTAACAACAGATAGATAATGTATATTATATTTTTGTATATATATGCTTTGATTATGGATACAGCAACAAACATATGATGAGAGAAAGAGTAAAAACAATGTTAGTATTAATTTTCATCAAGCTTGGATTAATTCCATTCTTTGTTCCTTGAGCAGAAAATGAAGTACGTTGTTCTAACAGCAATGTTCATGATGTTCCTGATAACGTATTTCTGGTGCTTATCATCGAAACCTAAGTCTGTCAACATAGTAAGGAAATCTGATGATTCCTTTGCAAAAACTCCTAACGCACTAAAAGACAAATGGATAAATTTGACAATGGAGCCCTACTAATCGGGGAGACTCAGTGTCACATTTTGCAAAGAAAGAAAGCAGTATATCATTGAGTTTGTATGTTACTTCTGCTTCTGCTTCTTGTGAAAACCTGGCCTAACTGGACACAACCAGGCGTGGATCCAAGAAGGGTGCAGCATAATAGAAATGGGTGGGAAAACATTCAAATGATCCATAGGATATTTTGGAAACTTCCAAAAGGAAAAGGGCCAAAAGTTATCTAAGGAGGGGTTGTGCACCCCCCCCCCCCCCCCCACCTTCCCTAAAGCTACCCCTGGCTGATAATAGAAAGTAATGTTTGTTCCACTTTGGTTTCAGGCATGCTTATGGGTGTCATGGTTTAGCCAGTTTTTGATTTATAAGTTGCTAATGAAGAAGTAGCATACCGCGAGATGGTGACAGGAATCAGTGAAGATAACATATTAAGTTTATTAATGTATTTATATTTTATAGATAATAATAATAATAATATATATAGTACTGATAAGTTGAAATGATTATTTATGATTATAAGTTGCAATGATAATATAAGCACATATAAAAATTTCAAAACATTTGTTAATCATACAATTTATGAGAAAATCTGAAAAAGTTTGTTTTTGAATACTTTCAGACTATCAATATTTCTTATTTCTAAATCTAGCAAGCTTCGGCCAAAATAGCAATTCGTTTACGTATTTTAGACGCAATGCTGAAAATGTGATCGTCCCATGACAAACGTTCGTTTAGAGTTACACCTAAATATTTGAAACTATCAACACGCTTAAGATCCTCTCCACTGACAAATTTTTAGGGACCGACAGAATGGAAAAGGGACCAGTTCTTACAGTTACCAGTTCTTATGCTCCAAAGAGCATAAGTTTAGACTTAGATGCATTAAATGTTAATTTGTTCCTGTCAAACCAAAGAGCCAGATTAGTCAGATTGTGCAGGTCACTATTCATTTTCATTTGCATATCCTGGCGTGTACTCTTGGAACAATAAATAACTGAGTCGTCAGCGTATAGTGTTACTTTGCAGTACTTTTGCGATTTTGGTAGGTCATTTATGTATATGATGAACAGGAGAGGGCCTAAAATTGAGCCCTGCGGTACTCCAACTGTCACTGGAAGTGCCCGGCTTAGACGTGATATTACCAACTTTTGTAACTTGAGATCTCTGGGTTAGGTATGAAGTAAATCAATTGAGATCAGCCTCAGAAACTCCAAAGGACATCAATTTCGTGCGAAGAATGACGTGATCCACTGTCGAAGGCCTTCGAAGGTCCATAAAGGCAGCCGCAGTGACTTTTCCATTTTCCATTCCTAATTTCTCAAACAAGAGAATTTGATTTTTGACTTGTGCGCGGACGAGACCGTTTGCTTTAATTCTTTTGTGTAAGACTCTTGGGCGCGCGAGACATCAATACTGAGTTTCGCTCTCTTAGTATTATGGTCTCTTGGTTTTATAGTGGGTTCACTTGCGAGCCTGGGATCATTTGCGAGCCTGTACATATCATTAGCTGGTGGAAGAATAATGGAATCCTTTAAAGGTAGATTTACTGTAATTTTCTGTATTTTCTGTACATAAAATTTATTCTGGCTGCTTTTAGACGTTTACACCGACCAAACACTAGCTTTTTTATATCAGTTCCAAGGTGTTTTCCCGAAAGCATGTATTCAAAATTTCTGACTATCGAAAGTACCTTGATGTACAAAATACTTTTAATTCTAGCTACTCGAAAAATCGCCTGAGGTTAAATTCTTACATCAAAACAGCTTACTGTCATGGCATTGGTTACTTGAATGTAGGTTTTCCAAGGTTTGATTTTGAGTTTTTGTGAGCTTTTGCCAACTAAAGCAGTGACAAAACTAAAGCATCTTTTCGAGAGAAGAGAAAATCTTACGTGAGCGTGCGTCCATCGTGCAATGGTTAACGGTAAATTAGCCAATCAGAGCGCGCGCTTTATTGTAGCTATGTTATTTTTAAAACAAATTTTACGCCGAGTGGGTCCATGAGAGTCCATGAGTCCATAACATTTTGACCATGTATGACGTAATATCGTGGTGAATAAGAGTACATACCACGGCTTTCCATCGTAAATTTGTTAATTGAACGAGAAATCGTATGACAACTCGACAAAAGTTTGAACACTCGGGTCCGAATCGGCGAACAGACATCGATCAACTAATGTTTTCCAGCTTAAAAAAACTTAACTTTCTCAGTTATTTCTAAGGACCAAAAAAATTTTTCCCGAGGAATGTTCATCAAATAAAAAATGTATTATTTAAAATTTCAAAAACTTACAGTTTTGACGAGTCCAGCCAGTCAGCCTCGATTTCTGAAGTCAAATCTTTAGTAGCAAAATCTCGGTATTGACATAGGTATTGATCTTGTCTTTTCTGTCCAAATGAGGATACAACTGTGTATATCATTTCCAGGTTTTCAAATGCCAGCTTGGATTTTTCATCTGTTCATTTTATACTGTGATTTTTTGGCAAATCTTGACAGTTTGCTCAGTGACGAGTTTAGCAAATGGCGGCTGAATCTGTATTCGTACCAAAAGCAGCTTTGGGCTCAGTCTTTTTCTTTGTAAAGATAAAGTCTAGGCTTCTTCACTTGACAACGTTATAATTAGATTCCCAAATGGGAAAAAAGACTTTCTTTATAATCCATTGAGGTAATAAACCCACATAACTCCAATTTGCTGCCAGAGCTTCCCGGTCACTTCACTTTGAACAATCGCTTTTGTTTGAATGGCGGGAAATTTGGCAACGCGCGCTGTTTGAGTGTACAAAATCCCGCCAAAAATATTTTTTAACGTATACATACAAAATGAAACTTAACACTACAACATGAAACTTAAGGTCGGTCGGGGCTTGATGGCCGTTTGCTCATTGAGCTCATCCACCCTAGGTTCGCACAGCAGACTTTAGTGGATGCTTGCCGGCCTTAGTTGGTTGGTATAGTAGTCCGGTACATCTCCAGTTTAGGAGATATGACTGGCGTGACAAAATGGTGTGTGTAAATAAGATGAAGTTGTCTCTATAATTTACCTTATTTCTTTGAATGCATATCCACAGCACTTTTCAAGCTGTGAAGCCTATTATTATGCAGGTATCCCGTGGTGTCTCTTCAATGACAGACAAAGCTTCGAAGACGTCGTATTAACGAGCTCAATTTCAAGTTACGGGTCTTTACTTAGTCATTATGCTGTTCAAGTCTATAATGGGCAATAGCAAAATATCTATATAGTCTTTTGATCTTGTTGAATCATGATCCAGCCCACTGTAGTGTGGCGTATCGCTTGCCTTAACCAGCTGGCCATGCGGTACAGAGCCCCTTCTTTCGCAGTGGTGCTAAACAGATTAGCAAGTATTGAGGAAGTCCCGCGTGGCCTACAGGTGTGTAACTGTGCACCAGCCCATGACCATACCAAACCAACGGAATTGGGTATGCATTGTGTGAGGTTGTGTATCTATCAAACTTAATTGATTATAGTATCATTCCACTGTAGTTCACTGGGGCATGTGCCCACTTTAACAAATTATTGGTAATTTGGGCTTAAAAACATATGACCTCACGGCCTGTGTGGGCTTCAATACTTCAGATAGTAATAATTTCACTGGGGCATGTGCCCACTTTAACAAATTATCAGTGGTAATTTGGGCTTAAAAACATATGACCTCACGGCCTGTGTGGGCTTCAATACTTCAGATAGTAATAATAATGATGATGATGATGTGCCCACTTTAACAAATTATTGGTAATTTGGGCTTAAAAACATATGACCTCGGCCTGTGTGGGCTTCAATACTTCAGATAATAATAATAATATTAATAATAATGATGTGATGATGATGATAATGATGATGATGATGATGATGATGATGATGGTGTCTTTATTCATAAGATAAAAGACGCATATCTTATGGACATAAAAAATCAGAAAAAAAAATATGCACAATATAAAGGTTAAATTGAAAGATCATATTCAAATCAGTACATCTATCAGTACAAAAGAGCTCATCTGATATCTATTCGTGTTAACTTTAGGGCGTGTTGATCTGTTGATGAAATTCTTCTTATGGTGCCAAGTTGTCTTCTTCTTTCTTAAAAGAAGAGAGTGCAGGGGTGGTTGTCCACTGAATTTAGCCACTTTTCTAAAGATTCTCAGTCCTGCATGCCGCTCTTTTCCAGCTGCTAGGCGTTTACGTATATCGATTCTTTCACTGATACATTTGCATTCATAGCATCTATCCAGAAAACTCTGTATAGACAAGTAGTTTGTTCCAGTAGGTGGCATACGATATTGTAGACAGTGCCAAGCTGTTAAACAGATGATCCATCTATTTGATTGAAACCTTCTTTACCGATGAGCTCTCAGCACGTATAGACATTTATTTGCTTTCACTAGTTTGTTATGAATAATGCAATACTCAGAAGCAGCACTTGTTTTTCTAATATTTTATGAGGGTCAATATTCATGCTGGAAGAAAAAAAGCTAACCAAAAGGTTAGTATTGAACCACCATAGCTTGTGTCAGTGTAGTTGGTCCCGGAACTGAAACAGTAGACGTCGTAGACGAACCATCCCAACGTTTGTGGACAGATGAATTTTGAGGATGATTTTGCTTTCGTTAAATTGGCATCCTTTGAAAATAAAACAACGAAGGCTATAACCACATTTGAAAAAAGCTGACTTTTTAAATTGTTGTTTTTTCCCAAGGTAAAATGTGTATATATTTTTACGCACATTTTAGTTGTGAAGCTTTCCAAAATTATTTCCAATTTCGTAGATTTCTTCGGCCGCGGCACTGAATAAAAGAATGAGTTTCACAATGGCTTCGACAGGACACAGGCTTTTTTTTTCTATTCATGATCATGAAATCGTCTTTATCAATACATAAAAGTTTATTTATTTTGTCTAAATAGCAAATATACACAATACAGATATTACATCGATTTTAATCGGAAGGTTATCGTAAGAAGTGTCACCAAATGGTGCCTTTTTTGGCAGAATGACTCAGAAAAGAAACATTCATTTGCAAATTAAAGCTGACTTTTTGATAATACAAATTTTCAAAAATAAACTAGTAGTAGTCTATAGATAGAAACGACAAATTTTTCAGTAAAAGCACAAGCTCGTAAATGTAAGTTCTGCGCCACAGGAATTAAATACAAATCGCAAATCATGCCGATCAGTAAGCGAAGAAAAACATTTAGGAATAAACATGAGTGAGAGACTAAAAAAAATTAAAAAAAACGAAAAGTTCGCACAGTTTTTGTATCAGTTTTTCATTCATCTGTCTTCACAAACGAATTTCGATTTTTCCCCTCCGTCTCTTTCTATTTACCTCAGTGACATCTATTTGACGTACCGGCAGCTTTGACAAAATAGATAAACCACCAAAGTATTCAAAAAATCATTACATTTAATTAATTATGACTAATATTTCTTAGATGTATTATTTACTGGTAGCTTTTGTTCAATATTAATATGCTTTTCAATATCAATTTTCAGTAAAGGAAAAGTGCCAAAAAGCAACTCGGAAATAATGACATCAGTATTATTTTCATTACGTCCAAAGAGGCTTTGGATAAAAATACTCAAACATCAACCTGAACAAACACGAAAAATTCTCACAAAAGCAGCGTAGTTTATACTAAATAGCACCTCTGGTTTAAATCTTCTTTTTGGGGGGATTCAGTCTTTTGTTTGATAATAAAAAGAAAAATAGAATTAATTTTTCTTAATGGCTGACTGATTATTTTTGACGGCCAAAGAAGTCGTCCATGCGGCAAACTCGATGCTTTGTTTCCTGTGTTGTCTCATTGTGTGTCAACTCTATCAGCTTATGCTTCATGAGTCATCTTTTTAGGGGCCAACTGCATCGAATTTCTAACTAAGCTTCGACCGGATCTTACTCTGTGTTGACAGAAGATTCAGGTTTTCACTCAAAACAGTGAAAATCTACACTTGGGGAGCTCCTGAGACAACGAGGCGACAACTGGGTTTTACTCTGTCGTCGTAAAGTCAAAAACGCCTCTAGAGAATCACACGAAAGCTCTTAAGAGGGGATACCGGTAGTCTGTTCCCATTGACTTACACATCAACACAGTGAGTAACAAACGCAAAAGTAGCAGCTTACGGGTGGAAACTTTGTAGTTATGGCAATGCTTAACAACTCTGTGAATTCAACCAGCTTTCAAGCGGTTTCCGCGGGGGCAACTGTACTTTATTGTGTGATTATGGCAGCTATTTTAACTACAGCAGTATTTGGTAATTGTCTAGTTCTTATCGCCGTAAAGAGGACAAAATCCTTAAGAAACACGGCAGCTATTTTAGTTGTCAATTTAGCCTTAGTGGATTTATCAGTGACTGTTTTTGTAGTGCCATTCGTTATTGTCACGGCTTCTGCTCAGCGATGGGTGTTATCTCCTGAAGCTTGCGTCGCTACAGGATTCATGAACTCATTCTTGACCGCAGCTCAAATCATGGCTCTTCTACACATTAGTGTGAATCGGTTTCTAGCGGTCGCTTATCCGCACTCCTACGATACTAAACTTTCCAAAAAGCTCACTATCATAATGGTAGTTGCCGGATGGGTGTATTCTTTCTTCTGGACGCATATGCCCTTTTACGGTTGGGGGTCAATCGGGTTTATAGAAAGGACGCTCTTTTGTAATATTCTGTGGTCTCAATATTTGAGCTTCGCCGTGACTGCCCAAGTGTTGTGTTACTTTATTCCCTGCATAATCGCTGGAGTACTATATGTAGGGACTTATCTTAATGTACGAAAGCACTGGAAGAGAGCAAAGGAACGGACTCAATCTACGATGTCACTGGGTGAAACCAACGTAGCTGCAGCCGTCACGCAATCTACCGACACCATCACATGTTCCAGTCACACCATCAGTTATCGCTTCACCGAATGCAGTTGAATTAACTGTCGAAGAAGCTGAGACTATGCGAGCAACCCGCGAAGCCGCAAGAGCTGCAAAGCGTAAAAGAAAACGTAGAAGAGCTATGGAAAACCGAGTCACGAAAACACTTCTTGGTGTTGCCATTGCTTTTGCTGCCTGCTGGTTCCCGCGCGGGGTCGCTAATGTGTGGGCTATCTTTGCGGGTCGCGATAAAGTCCCTATTGGATTAGAGTACGCATCTACAGCGTTTGTCTTTCTTAATTCATCCGTCAATCCCGCTATTTACGGAGCACTGAACCAAGACTTCTACAAAGCATTTCTTAGTATTTTATCTTGTCAAAAACGCAGTAGAAGTCGAAGTGACACTGATATGTCTGGGTCCATGTCGGTAGCGAAAAAGGTATAAAACGTTCCTTAATCAGTAGTACGGTACTGCTTGCATATGCTTTCCTTGTAAGTGGCGAAAAAAGAGAGCAAATATTGGTCAAGCGCGTGGAGACCAAAAATTGCAATGTCAAAGAGTGATGGACAATTGGCTAGACAGGACAATATTGTTTCTCAAGCAATTATAAAAAAAATCGTATCGTAATAGCATTGATTTCATACGTACGGACGTGTTGGATTTAACGGACGTGATGGTGATGGCTCAGCGAATGTAAAACAATCATGGTCTTCCTTTGCCGGCAGTCAATCACGTACGACTTCCTTTGTCGTGAGTAGAGGAGTTGTTATAAGATAGAACGCCGGAATGGTTTCCACGTTTCAACAAAAGACAAGTTTAGAATTTCGTCTTGTCCATTCATATTACGCAAAACACTTCTATCGATACACGAATTTTTATTTTCTTTGACATTCTTTCACGTAGTCACCAAAAGTGTCAAGAACGCGGTTTGCTAATAGTTAGATAGTTTTAGATTTGTAATTGTGCGCAATTACGATAGAGAGCAATCGAGTCAGTGAAGCCTCCGACACCATGTCTGTCCGGACAGGGAGGGAGAGGGAGGGGAATATCATAGCCTACGTGGCCTGCTCAGAGGGGAGGGGAGGGGAAGGGTCTTCCTCTCCTTTGTCCCTCCCCCTCTCCTTGCCTCCCCTTCGATCTCCACCCCTCAGAGCCGGCCACGCAGGCTAGGGATATCAACACCACAGGTTTTACCCATCGACGTTTGTTTCTGATGTTTTGTGCTTTGTTTATTTCTGTGTATCGGCCGGGATTCCTGTGTAACTCTTCGTTTCAAAGCGTGATGTTACATTCCTTCGCCTACACAAGAATCACGATACACAGAAATAAACAAAGCACAAAACTCAGAAACAAACGTCGAGGATAGAAAACCTGTGTCAATACTGGATAGGATTTACGATGTGAGGCACGCTAATTAGATACAAATCCCCGGTTAATCTCTTTGTTAATTTCCTTTTTCCTGTTTTTGCTGTTCCACCAATCACTATTATTCTAGGAACGGCTGCGTGGGAAGCTAACCAAGCAGCACAAATTAATAAACTTTCTTCTTGTCCAGTGATCATGTTGCGTACAAACATCAAAGTGTTGACGTGACTTGAGTAATCCTCTGTAAAGAAGAAAAGACTCGAGGATCAGAGGTTCAGCAGGTTGGCTCATGGGCAAGCTTAATTTCATTATACTATAGACGACTTTCAAAAATGGCCAACCTTACAATGTTGCAACAGTTGCATAAAGAATTGCATAAATAGAAATCGATACTAAACCTGCAACGTTTGTGCGCAACTTTGAGCGATCGAATCATGCTCTCAACTTGCCTCATTACACAGATTGAAAACATTGCCAACCCCATTATCTCTTCTCAATGTTGTGAGGATTATCAATACACCGAGGGAATCCGGAGCGGGGAGGATTGCCTTCGATTTCATCCTCAAGTTTGTAAGGAACATGTTAAATATCTCAAGGGTTTTACTTAAGGTTCAGGGGCGGTGAATACTTTTCCAAAATATCCTCTCGATTCTCTGGGCGGTTTCTGATTTCTACAACCGTGTAGTCTCTCCTCAAGGATAATCCTGGATCCGCCCCTGAGATTGTAGTTAGCTAGATTCTTTAGGCAATGAGCTGTTAGACTGAAGAAATTAGATAGTATCTTCAGGTAATGGGCTGTTAGACTGAAGGGACACTATACAAACAGAATACGGTCACCATAATGAATTATAATATAAAACAATTACGTACGTAAACAAGAATAAATTTAGTAATAAAAGTATGTTTCATCGAATGTACATGAAATAATGACTCGGAAAAATCCGAGCCCACACTCGACGAAGCATAATTATTACTAACATCTTTCCAAGTGACAATTCCATTCATTAAGAATAAATTTATTTGTATCCAATGTGTCTCTACTTTACATATTAATGCATGCGTCAAATTTGATAGAAAGCAACCATTCTCTTTCCTCTCCCTCCTAGCTCTTTTCAGCGCGTCAAGGATCATTGCGTCAATAGAGACCTTAAGATTGAGGTTCCAGCTTTGTACCAGAAACCACTAACCGCGGTTTCCCGTTTGTCGTTTGCTTAATCTTTTTCCACTGAACTGAATTTGAATCCTATCCAAACTCAGGACCACAAGCGAGGTACCGCTGACTAAACGACGATCAGCATGTTTCCAGAAACATGCCAAAAATTGTTTTTAGCAACAAATTTTACTACCGGGTCACAATTAACTGACGATGTTTCCCAGTTTAGCCATCCGGGAACAAATCCACGGAAACATGTTTCCTTGTTTAATCAGGAACCAAGTCCAATTCGAAACTCTCGTCGGCTGCGAAGGAATCGAACCGGTATTTATACGAGTCGCGGGTTATGCGTCTGTAGGCCATCTTAAAACTTAAAGAGCCATATAAACATTTTATACAGATTAAACCCTCAATGTCCTCAATTACAACGATTTAAAATCTTTGCAAGAATCATTTTCGTCGGAAAAATAAATAATTTCCAAATGTACTTCGACTTTATTTATTTTGCTAATCGATTTGGCGAATCTTAATGTACAATAGATGCAGCAAACGACAACTAACGGGAAAAGGGAATCACAGTTTTCAGTAGTTTTCAGTAGAAAGCTGGAACCTCCTGAACTTACAGCAAACGACAAACGGGAAACCGCGGTTACCGGTTTGCGGTATAAAGCTGGAACCTCAATCTTAAGGTCTCTAATGACAACTGATACCCCAATATGCTCTGTACAGTGTACGACACGACTTGAACCACCTTATGCACAATCTCGTGGACAGAAGTCTTTCCGGTCTTTTTTCGTCAATGGCAGGCCCACATCAACTCAAGGACGTACCAAAAGAAGAAAAGGAAAAAAAAACCGGAAAGTCTGGCCTCTGAGCCAAATTGCCATGTTACTCGTTTTAAGGTGCGGTAATACGAGCAACAAAATCACTCAACTTGTCTCGCAACATTGCGGCGAGACGAGTTGAAAAGCAATGCTGCGCGTTTTTCCACCCGAGAACAAACTTGTCTCGCAACAAAATTATTTGGTGCAAGTCGAAAAAGTCTGTTGCAGAAATTTGAAGGTCGTTCTACTTCTTGCAACAAAATTTTAAAATGTTGCACGTATTACCACTTCGACTCAACTCGTGTTGCAGCAAATGATTTTATCGGCCAATGAGAATACAGGATTCTCTCAACCTGCAACAAATAATTTTGTTGCGATACAAGTTTGTTCTCAGGTGGAAAAACGCGCAGCATTATATTGCTTTTCAACTCGTCTCGCAGCAATGTTGCGAGACAAGTGAGTGATTTTGTTGCTCGTATTACCGTACCTTAAACGATTTCTTCTGAGCGTCAAAGATGTCAACGGTAATTCGTCAGTACACGCGCCGTCTTGATTTACCTAGTATGGTGTGCGAAATCTATCCGATGAAGGAAAGCTTATTTTAGAATATATATATAAATTATAAACTTTAAAGTATTTGAAAATAATTTATGATCTATAAACGAATTTGATACAATTACTTTGTAGAAAATGTTGAGTGCATTAGCAACCATTTTGGTCCCGTCCATGCACACGTACACGTTAATATTTGAAAACGCAATGTTTCTATACGTATAGGCCTTGCGCTCATAGCGAGAATGGTCACTATATACACATAAAAGCTAAAGCAATAATATTTATTAGCAGTTGGTAGTTCCTTGAGAATCAACCTCGCAGGATTCTCTCGCACTAGGACCGCGCAATAATTAACTTTGCTACACTCATGGTCGTAAATATCATTAAACATACACCTGTTTCAGAAAAACGTTGTCGGACCAAAGACCCCAAGCATATGCGACTCACCCAAAAGGGAGTATGGGTAGGAATTATTAAAAAAATAAAACCACAAAATATCAACACGACATTCACATCTAGCTAGCTATATCCTCATACAACACAGAACTTCATTGCCTTGATGTTAAAAACCAAGACGAAACCTGAAAAATGAGTTAAGTTTTGCTATCTACTCATGCTCCCTTTCGGTCTAGTCACGTGTGCTTTAGGTCTCTCGTTCGACAACTGATCTTTTGTGAAATAGGTGTATATTGCTAACAAATTATTGAAAGTCTCTCCAAAGCGGATCTAATGTGGACAGACGTAGATTTTTGTATATTTTAGAAAACGTTACATCACACATGAATCTACGCTTGCTCAAAGCGTTTTTGTGCTTTAACCGCACACATATACGTTTGGACACGACCTTAAAAGCGATCAGTGAAGCTTCACCAGATTTGTGTGTACAGAAATTCCAATGCTTTTTCAAAAGTTAACGTATACGTGTAGATGTTACTAAAAATTTCGTTAAGCGAGTGAATATTTATTGGTGGATACCACGTGTATGTCTTTCATGGTGGATAATCCAGCTTTGTCTTTAGTGCTGAATAACTGGGTATGCTACGGTATTACGGCATCTCTCAGCCTCTGTCACAATGCAGTCAATAGTCTCGAAGCTCTTATCCAGACAAATACGAATACCAGCAAGATAGGAAACATCGTCCTTTGAAAAGAACAAAAATGTCAAACTTGCAAACCATGAAATACTGCCGTGTATTATTCGCAGCTGAATAGGCTATCTTCTTTAAAGGCTAGACAAACAGAAATACTTACGGGGCCGTCAATACAGACAACTCGTCCTTTGGTTCCATAGATCTTCATTATCGCATTCTCAACGTCTTCTAACTAAAAGTAAAATGATTTTACTTAGGTTCGGGTCTAGGCGCAAAATAGTTACATTTTATCTTGTGGTTTTCAATGTGAATTCAGTCGTTAGACGGGCTGTGGTGATGTAAACTCTGCAACTACCTCCAAAAGGATACGCTTTCGCTCGACAAAGGTAACAGTTTTGTCTGTCTGTCTGTCTGTCTGTCTGTCTGTCTGTCTGTCTGTCTGTCTGTCTGTCTGTCTGTCTGTCTGTCTGTCTGTCTGTCTGTCTGTTTGTTTGTTTGTTGTTGTTTTTGAGGACGCGTTTTCGCTTAAAAACATACAGACATATTTGGGGAAACGTTTTCGCTGGAAACAATACAAGCAAACTATTTGCTTTTACGCACTCCCGCATATGGCGATACCGTCGTTTTCAATGTAAAAACAAACGGACGAACGAAAATTGGTGGAAAGAACAATATCAGCTATTAAATACTCGCCTTTTTCCACTGAATACTTACATCATACTCATCGTTATCCCTTGGCACAATGTTAACTCTCTGAAGATCTCTATAATAACAACAAAGACAATTTTACTAATACGTAAACTATTTTACAACACTTGATCTGATTGGTTGATTAGAGTGTGTCAGTAAGAGGACAGACACACTGCTGACGCGTTTCGGCGCGCGCGCTCGTTCTGTTGCTCCGTTTGAAAAGGATTTTTTGACTTTTATCTCAAATAATTGTTGTAAAAAACGAATTGAAGATAGTTTTGAGTTGTCTGTTCTCTTATTGACATACTCTAATCAACCAATCAGATCGCGAAATTAGTATCAACTGTTGTCGACCTCGATCGAACACGCGCGAAATCGTATATACATTCTGCAGGGAAACTACAGAATGGTCAATATTGGCTGACACAAGATTGCAATGCGACATGCGATTCATTACGTGACTGTACTGTAAACGATATTACACAATTTGACCAAAATACAGGACACAACTGTTTACTTACTTTAGCAAATTGTATTGCTGATTCAATGCCAGTGCTTGGAAGAAATACTTATGCTCGGAATTCAATGCCGGAAGTGACGTAGCACAGGTTCCATGCTTATCCCATTCATGTGTCCTGAAAATAAATCGGCTAGTAAATCAGGAGCCTCAGACTCAAGTCTCAAGAAAAATCAGCCTTCGTACCACAGGGAGCCCCAGTCACTGGAGAATCAGGCCCCTAGCCACAGGAAGCCCAAATTTTTAGTACTTAGGGTAGGTACATGTTTAGCAGGTATAAATTATTACCATTATTAGTTATTATCTATTATTAATACCATAGATGTTTTGCATTGCTTTCACTGGTGTCAGGAAAACCCAACCAATGTTTCATCATCTTTGGTTTCAGATCCTGCAAACAATGCAAATGTGCAAATCAACAGTCAGGTTTGTCAGGTACAGATTTTGTTGTTTTGTTTTCATCACTCAAAATTAATTGTCAATTCAAATTTATCATACCTGGATTTCCTTTTCATAAAAGGGCCATGAATCATTGCAAAAACATGGATTTGGGGTCCCATTGAGAGTTGGCCTGTCAATAACCAAATAAATGATTATCAGTGGTGGATCTACATGTAGACCTTTCAAAGGGGTGGAGGGGCACCATTTAACAAAACATGTTGGTGGGGGCATAACTGTCCTCAAATCCCCTTCTGAAGTAACTTCACAAGGCTTTAGTAAGCCATAAAATTCTGAGGGGTTAAAACAACGTATCACGATTACCTTTTGCGAGACTGTAGCAAGCAGGAATTTTGAGCTAAGGCACATCAATTTGATTAACAATTACGATAAAACCAACAGCAACAAACATTTAGAAAGTAAAACATGGGAGAAGGAGAAAGAAAGAAATGAGAAGGGCCCAACTGAAATGCCCCCCCCCCCCCCTCCCACACACATTACAAGTTTTTTGGCATCAGTTACTATAAGACTAAAGAGGCTGTTTGATTTTGATAGTTTTCAATTTGTTCTTGATTTTCTTTGTGGTTATTACCCCCTCATTATCATGAACTTACCAAAGACCATGAATAGTCCATGTATTTACTTCATAAGGAACACAGCTGTTGGTAAATAGAACCTTACTGGCCCTCCATGGTTCTAGCTTTTGAGAGGAAAGAAAACCAATAATAACTTAATGATTTCACTTTTTGCAATATATTATATTTAAGAGATGCCAGCAATTTTTGAAGTAAAGGGCTGTTCAAAACAACCTGCACTTCACAGGGGCAGATTCAGGGGGGTGCCCTGGGTGACCTGGGAACCCCTTTCTTATCCTAAAAATAAAATATTTTTATGTCGAGAAAGAAAAATATCAAGAACAATACACAGCCGTATTTTTCGCTTTCCCAACTAATGACCTGACTGTATCTATTGTTTTGTACAATATAAAACTGTGAAGTGAACCCCCTCAGTCTGAGCCCTAGATCCGCCCCTGCTTCACTTTCAGCTCTCTTTTATTACTGCTGATGGTTAACGGCCTCACAGGAAGACAAGGGAAGAATTAACTTATGTGACGTACACAGCACTTTCACAAGCTGAATAATAATAGTATTTACTTTTGTTTGGTTTGTTTGCCGATAGTAACACTGACTTTGAGGCCACCACTGACTGTATACAAAGTATTTCCATTTGGGGAAGTCATGGCTAGAGCTGAAATCGAAAATTAAGCCACAATATTTTGTGAAGCAAAAACATTCTCCATGTCCTACCAACAATCAAGCCAAGTCTTTTATTAATTCAGTATTATTATATATAATCATTAAAAACTCACTAAGAATAAATTAGGAAAATGTTTATTTGATTTTCTATTTATACATCCATTCTTGTATTCATTTATCCAACAATTCATTAATCATTCCATCATTTCTCCTTCCATTCATTTCATTCATTTTAGTAGTTTACAATCCACTGCTTAGCTGGTTACGTGCCATCTCTTTTGTAAAGCAGTTGGTTTCACAACTAAATAAATAATCTAAAGATAACATTAATTCTTACTATCAGTTACTTACTTAAATGCAAAGGACAAGGAAATAACTCCCAAAGAAAGCAACAGGAATCCTGAAAAGTTTTTAAAAAGTGTATAACTTAATAAGATAAAAATATTTGAATTCATGTCTTTGCATCTTTAGTAAGATAGTACTCTTACTTCTAAGGCCGGCCCTGTTCATATAATGGCAAGCTCTCTCTGGTGGCGGGGATGCCTTACAATACTCATAAATAATTTATTGAACGACTTGATTATGAATCAAAGCTAAGAGTTTGCTATAAGAGGGGGGAATGACTGTAAAGTTCAAATCTTTAATAAATAATGGAGTAGTAAAGGAAAAGCGATATCTATAGAGTTTCTAAATCATTAAGAATTAATGTTAGTGTAAATCACTGTAAAATGGAAATCTCGTCATTATTATAAGCTTCGATCCAGTACTTACTTTAATGTATTAGGGGAATAGAATGGTAAAATCCGAGCCTCGCGAGCCTGCGAGCCCCTTGTTTTAAAATCCGAGCCCGAGCCTTTGGCTAAAATAGAAATCCGAGCGCGAGCCTCTGTGTTTTAAAAATTCGAGCCCGGAACTAAAAATCGTATGAAAATTCTCATTCAAAAGTCTCATACGAAAAAATGTTCTATAATTAACGTGATATTGTCACTACAATATATATCCATTGTTTCGGCAATAAAAATAGTACGATGTCGAAAGTGCGAAAGTAATATGATGAACATCACTCTTCATTCTATTTTGCCATAGACCACTTCACGCTGTCGGCGGCCATTTTGAATTGGGACAAACACGCCAGAATTATTAGAAATTCCCATCACTTTGACTTCCAGTAACTCCGCTCTTTTTTGATGGATTTTCGAAATTTCGCACTTTTTGAAAAGGTAGCGTCGATCGTTTTTAGGTCTCTTACTGTAATGAAAATTAGAAAGCTATTTTTTGAGAAAAAAGAATTTTTGTTTTCCAAATAAAACATTCGGCGCTCTTCGGCGCGCGAATTTTCGAAATTATTAGAACCATTCGTGAAAAACAAAAACTTAGTTAAAACACTTGCATTGCTTTTATTTTCAGTCCTACAAATGGTGTCCATAGCTGCTGTTTATTAAAGTTTAAATTTCGAAAATCCATCAGAAAAGAGCGGAGTTACGGGAAGTCAAAGTGATGGGAATTTCTAATAATTCTGGCGTGTTTGTCCCAATTCAAAATGGCGGCCCACAGCGTGAAGTGGTCTATTGTTTTTATTACTCTGACGCTTTCATTAGCCGACATGCAAAATCCAAAATCCGAGCTTCCGACCCCAGCATTTGAAAATTCCGAGCCCCTAATATCTCGAAAAATCCGAGCCTCCGAGCCTCTACAAAAATCAAATCCGAGCCCCAGTTGATTTAACGCCGAGCTTCCGAGCCTTGACCAAATTTTTGCGAGCCTCTTTATTTTCTAGACACCATTCTATACCCCTTGTATTGGGATAATTTGTAACGATTGAACGATAACTACGTTTTAAATGTCGACAGACACTAATAATCCCGCGTCTTTCTTACCTTGGAGGTTGATCTTCACCATGATGAGAAGCTAAAATGTACTGAAACAATAAAACCAAAGGATAAAAGATAATTTGGGATAGAAACAAAGATCTTTATGTTCGAAACCCAGTTGAAACCTCGTGATGGTAAGTTTCTGTCAGGCGTTCCTAGTATATTGGGTTTCCTGTATTTGTATTCCGAGAGAGACTAGGAACTAAATGCCATTTCATTCAACGGTTTTGAAAGTTGAACGTTCTTCAGGTTTCTTCGACGAGTTGATTGATTGTTCTTTCGGGTTTTTTTTCGGGTTTTTATTATGTCAAGTGATTGGGAGTTTACCGAGGATGAGATACGAGATAAGTTAGCTGAGTTAGGTTATAGTAATATCCCGCGAGACAAGTTGAAAGAGTTTGCGAGCGGTAAGTTTGTCTGCATGCAGTTTGTTTGTATGAAATATGCTCATATCTTTCAAAAAGTTTAAAACTTAGATACCTCGAATTTAAATGATACTTGGATTGGGTGCATTTAAAAACGATATTCATCCTGCTAGAACTGCGTCACATTTATTATCTAAAGCCCAGTGCGAATGTAATTAATAACTTTTATCTGCAACGACTGCTCCCTTCTTTTATAAGAGAGAGAACCATGCAGCTCAAGAAAAGTGTGAACTGTGCAATTTGCATAGCTGCCAACCCCCAAGGCTTTCGTATCTGGAGATCAACATTTTTTCCTTAGAATTGGGTCGATTTTCACGCTCAGTGGGGGGGTGGGGGGGGTATAATTGGTTCGATTTTCACGCTCAATGGGGGGAGGGGGAAATTGGGTCGATTTTCACGCTCAGTGGGGGGGGGGGTGGGTGGGAAGACGATATTTAAAGAAAGATAGACGATATTTCAGTTAAAATGGCCGCAATTTTAGAATTCGAGCGAAATTTATCCGGGAGATTTGGGTCTTTATCCGGGAGACCGGGAGACAAGGCCCAAAATCTGGAGACTCCCGGATTATCCGGGAGGGTTGGCAGCTATGAATTTGTCATGCGAGTTCTCTGTCACTGACTCTAACAAATGGTGAACGTTTTTATCATTTCTTATCTAAGATTTGAAACAACTTATCCAATTTGAATCAACCAGCAAGCAAAAGCCAGACAGACTATACACTGTATCTGATACAAGTACAGGCAATACAGATAGTTATACTAGTTCCACAGAGACTGACACAACCCCTGGTAAGTACATGTACTTCAATGACATTGAAATTTCTTCATATTAACTATATGTAATAACAGTTAATTCATTGGTAATGATATCTGCAGGGGCGGACCCAGGATTATCTTCAGGAGGGGTGCATCGTCATATAAATTGGAAACTGCCGAGTCGAGAGGGTATTATGGAAAAATATTGAGAAAAAAGGACTCAAAGTCGTCTCAGGAGGAGGTGCGCACCCCCTGCACTCCTCCCCTAAATCCGCCCCTGATTTGTTACTTGATCTTTAACAATAATAACAGTTAATTCATTGATAATGATATCTGTCACTTGATCTTTCAACAATAACAGTTAATTCTTTGATAATAATATCTGTCACTTGATCTTTTCATCAGAAAAAAGACCCCTTGCAGTATCAAGACAATACATTGACAGAAATACTAAAAGAGGGGTAGGTATAATGTTTATTAATTTATAGACTGGCAAATTTATTATAAGCAGTTACTATGTATAGTATTTTTACAGCCTTTGGTTTATTTGATTTATTTGCAGCCATATAACCTGGTCAACCCATCCTCCAAAACTCCCCAAAAAGCAACAGAATTTTACCCCTGGGTTTCCAAAGAGAGCCTGACCTTAATTCTATAGGCACTATCCCAATACAGCCTTAATTACTCTGACTGGTTAAATATTATAAATGAAGCTGTCAAAAACACAATTGAAGTAACTTTATTATGATATGGTGGATTACTAGCACTTTTTTCACAATCCTGGATATATGTAGGTGTATGCCTTAATTATCATTAATAACTTCCATATTTTCTATTCATTTGATTTTTTCAGCTGAGCCATATCCCATATGGCAAAGAGAACAATCTCTACACTATCAGAGAGATTGACACCCCTTCAGTCAGATGGTACATCAGAAGTGGATTATTCAAGATCAGGCAACAGAATGACCAGGAAAAGGAAAGTGCTACGCCGAAGAAATGGGGAACCAAGGGTTTTTGATGAATCGTTCACATCTACTGATTCTGGTAATTAGTCCGATACATGTTTGATAAAAGACCCTTAAAGTCTGTAATAGCATAATGCTACTAGTTATATACTACAGTATGTACTTAATTGACTGAGTGGGAGGGCCTAGACAGGAAAATACTTGGCTCGATATGTCATGCAGTACAGGACTGAGTACAGTGAGGTCCGTACAAATGACCAAGAGCCAGATATTTTCCCATCTGGCCCAATCTAACTCAGTCAGTAAGCATATCTTATCATATGACTGTTCTTTATCACCATTTGATTTAATATATTTTTGGTGCATGTGCGGGTCTGGATCCATGCAGATACAGTTTGTCAGTCCTGACCACCTTCAAAAAGCCATTTGGCCTTGCTCACATCACTTTTTCCAAAGGTTTTCTCAAGAGTGCATGCAGGGCCAAATATTTATAGGTCATATAATAGTAAAAATACATCCTTTATCTTGCCACTGAACAATGCTATTAATTTGGTTATTCTTTTGTTTTACTGAGCCAGAATAAGATACACTCATCTGGATATGATTAGTAGCTATTATATACAAACTGTTGTCTTTTAATTTCGAATCTATCCTTGGTGAAAGGGCCATCCTAGATTCATGTTGATCTCCCTATTACCTGTGTGTATCTACATGCTAAGTAAGAGATTTACATTATTCACCATTAGGTTCAGTTGGTACAGATATATCAGACATTGAGCAGCGACTCAGAGAGCTTCCTTTACAGGACTTAAGATATGGTGATGAAGATGGTTCATTATCAGCAGGAACCTTTGGACTATCGACCATGGGAAGGCCAGCAAGCTGGTGGGGCTCTTCCATCTTGTAAGTCAATAAATAAACAGTTATATGACTGTCTAATTCTCTGGTAATAACCAGGTCCTGATTGCATATTAAAAGTTGAAAACACAGTGAAAAAAGCTATTTCTCTTCAAAATTGTGCTGTTCAGCCAGATTTATGTCAAAAATAATTTTCTTCAACTGATCAACCAGCTTATTTTTTAGTTAAAACATCATTCAGTTTAATTACAAGAAAATACAACAATCACAAACAAGTGACCGTGAAACAGATGCAATATATACTTTCATAGTGCTCGTTATTTTTCAAAGCATTACGTACAAAATGTCTTATTTTGGACTGTTAGTAGGTTTCTTGAATGAAAAATTTCATCAATTTTTGCCATACATTTACAATACAAAGTTATTCAAAGCAGGCACTGGCAGTTGCTGAAGACAGTAAAGTTTTGTTTTTCTTTTAGCAAACGGAAAGTCTACAAACCTGCGTCCTCTCTGCAGTCACCTAATTTGACAGACATTTTTACATGGAATAAGAAAAGAAGACTCACCAGTTATATAATTATTCAATCCATTAGGAGACTCCTTGATGCCAATGTTTAAACCAAATAGTTCACACAAAAAGTGTCATAAATGCAACGAGTCACAACGTTGTCCCAGCTCAAAAGGATATCAAATATCCTGGATTTACTTTCATATGTTCCAATGGTTCATTTACTCTCAATGGTGTCAGATTGCATCCAGTTTTCTCCTTCTTTTTCGAATTAAAGTGGAATAAGGGCATAAAAAATCATTCACAAATCCTTTTGAAAGGATGAAAGTTCACTCCAGGACGTGTCTAAAATTAATGTTTTTATTGTTTGGTCTGTTCAATCTTCCCTCTTATGAATAGTTTTTGATATTTCGTTTTTGCCTACGTTGTCTCCTCCGCAGATGTAGCAATTACTTGACAAAATGAAGAATTTTTGTCTTGTAAGTTCATGCAAACACTGCGCACTTCCCACTTTCTGTCCAACCAGTTGTCAAAACAAGTCGGCCAAGTAAAGAGAAGCCATTCGAATGTTACGTGCACTTAAAAATGTAGAATGAATAACAAAAGACTGTGGGATTTTTTTCCTTTATTTTAGAAAAAAGGTCAATCCATATAATAAAACTCTTATTAACCAAGCTTGGTTGGTCTGTATGGGAGAATCTTAACATCCCTCAAGATTCTCCTGTACAGACCTCCCGCTCGGTTAATAAGACCTACATGTAAGTAATATTCATCTTTACAGTTCAAAGTCCAGTTACATGTATTGCAAAATTTACATGCAAACATTTTACGTCCACAATTTAAAATTAAAATCATGATCACATCATACACATAATCCTAATGTACAGTCATGTGAAATCACACAGTTTAACACCATTTGCATGACTAGAGCAGATTTCTGGCAGTATTTTACTGTTTGATGTGTGAAATCCTTTAGATATCAGACCAAGTACAAGTCATCCTCACACAAGAAGACTAAAGAAATGTGACCCAGTCAACAGGTACATACATGTAGTTGTTGGATCCTAAATATACTGAGAGCTCTATGGAATTTCTTATTTGACCCTACTCATTTATCTGCATTTGTTCTTCATTTTGAAAGGTATCGGCAGTTCAGCCGTGAATGGGAAAACAAAAGAGCACCTGGTGAAAAAAGTCGCAATTCACTTCGGTGGAATGTCAGGGTAGGCAGTAAAAATAGTGTCATAGCATTTATATAATTATTTTCTGATGAGATACAATCAAATCACCTACAGGTAAAAGCTTTATATAGAATTATTGTGATTTGTGAAATGCTCAGAAACTATTTCTTTATCTCTACAGGGTCAATTATTACAGTGTGATGTGTTTGAGGTACGTTACTGAGAATTGCATTGGATAATCTGTATGCATTTAATATATATAGTTCTAAGGTTGATTTTAGGTCTAATAACTTTAATTTATAGTCACAAGTTTGGTATTTATAATAATAATAATAATAATAAAGCCTTTATTTAATGAGGGTAGCATGTAATAGCATAGAATACTAATAAACTTGTGGCCCTTGTTTTCTAGCGACCCCAAAGACGGTACATCCCCAACAACTATGTTGTGCCAACAGACAAGAAAAGGCAGTCACTTCGCTGGCAAGTCAGAACAAATCTTGCTAAAGTTTAATACAACTGGTATTCTATACAATGTTCATGATGAAGAACCCTCAATTACTGATTACAATTTAATGAATCTAATTAAACAGTAATAAATTGCTAGGGGTAATTTTCTAAATAGTTTAAATTTACCAACTAAAAAGTTGATGCCAATGACAATATTTGATGGTTAAGTCACAATGAGCAAGCACAAGAAAAAACTTAGTTTTGATGTCAGTCTTCCGAAAGAGTGAAATTGTGAAAATGAATTGAATTAAGTGTGATTTCATAGAGTTTGTGATACAAAGTATTATTCTTTCCAGCTGGAAGGACCACCAACTGGCCAGTTTTGATAATGCTGCCAGTGTTTTTGTGATACTTTGCTCTGAAAGATGGCCTGCAACATTAGGAAAATTAAGCAACCAAAAACAACATCATAGACATCATGCATTCATTCTTTTTTGTATTGTGTCCACTATCATCACTGATATTAAAGTTCTCACTAGCACATCAGTTGAGGCTTTCTTATGTTCTAAAATGTCACTCAACAGTGGCATATGTGCATGAAAAAGAATGCACACATGATGTCCATGTCATTGTTGCTACATGTAATTATATCTAAAGATGCTGTTGCATGGTACAACTTTTTTCTCTGACTCTCCTTACAATGGGTTACTTGACAAATTTGAAGAAAAGTTTGAAAGGTCCATTGTGTAGAGTGATTTTGCAGGGAATGTTACAATGCTGCAGTGGTTTACGCAACTTATGTCACAACACCATTGTAAGACTAGTCTCCTTTGCAGCCATTTTTTGTGTCGTCACGCAAAAGTTTAAGCCTTGCATGATGACACACAAAAAGGCTGCAAAAGAGACTATTGTAAGACCAGTTGCACAAAAATATTGCAGCATGTAACAGCATCTCAAAGCTCAAGTTAAAGAGAGATCTAGCAAGTGTGATAACAATGACTGACACAGTTCACTTGCTTTCACATCCTTTCTACAATGCTGTCAACAGTCTACAAACTTAAGATAGAAATGGTGATCATCAGTATACGACCTGCCGTCTTTCTTGTCACATCACATTTGCAAAATCTATCAAATATAAAATTCAACCTTTGCAATGAAACATAATCTGTCAGAAGTAATCCACACCAATTTTTTGTATCAATAAAGAGTTTTATTTACAACATGTATTTGATAATGAAATCAATTTATTCAAAGTGATTATGTAAAATGCGATCATCTTCAACTAGTCTTTCTTCTAGTCTCTTTACGGCATCAAGAGAAAGGACCAAATTATGTCTCAACAAAATACTGTACACATTTACATCTGTGTAGAAAAAGGAGTAATGAAATTTAGTAATAGTTAAAACAATTATTGCACAAAGGAAAGAGAAAATTGTAACTTATTTCTGGGTTCAGTTTCCAATAACAGGAAGAAAATATCAATTCCCAGCTTGGGTCAAATGTGGGGCTTCCCTGGGTCTAACCAGGGAATCCCTGGGAATCTGTTCTATTTGTACAAGTTTGGGTATTACAGATTTCCCAAGTAAAATAGAACAGATTCCCAGTTTAGACCTAGGGAAACCCCAAGTTTGGATTTTTTTCCTGTGAATGCAATGCTAATCCTGATAATGTACTTACTGTCACTGTAAAAGACATCAATTTTGTCAAGGTCTTGAGCTGCATCAATAAGGTTTTCATTTTGTACACTGTAGATATCAACAGAAAAGTTATTTATTGCAAACACCATTGTACATTTATAGCTCTTCATTTTAAGAGCAAAGTATGACCAAATAATTATAATGTATTTGCATATTTTTTTGTCTGGCCATCCTCCAGTCAGCATGGGAGGACTACTTTAACTTGCAACACAAGCGATTTTTTCTTGCTCAGTTGCAGTGTCTATCATTCTCCATGTCCATCACTCAACACAAATTGTGCAGTGTTCAAGATATTAGAGAAAAGGTTAAACTTTTGAACTTTCCACAACTTTTTTGTTATTGCAAAGGCAGTTGCCAGACATGAAACACTGTAAATTTCACTCCCAACAAAAAATCTATGTATTATAAATGAAAAAAAAAGAAAGAAAAGGTCACACTTTTTGAGCCTCTTGATGTCAATAATGGCTTACCCATCCACAAGTAAAGCAGAATTCCAGCCTCTTCTTTCCAGAATGGGAATCAAATCCTGAAAAGATACAATGCAAATTCTACATTGTAGTCGGTTTCCCACAAATATTTTCCTAATTCAAGTTTGGAAGGAATAGGTAAAAACTGCACTTATTGAAAATAGCCTCACTGTTTACCCTAAGTACCTTTTCGTCCTCAATGTCATCAAAAGATTCAACAATGTGAAGATCTCCCTGTAAAAAAATAAAGAAGGGAAAAAAAAACAAGGCAACAAGTAGCATTAGCTGTATTCATATCAGAGATGGAAAACTATCTTGGATGGGAAACTCATCTTCAAATGGAAGCTCATTTTATGAAATTTCACCTGAGAGTCATTTTTAATTAATTTCCAGTCTTCTAAAAATGCTTATTTCTAGTATAAAATGGGCTATTCAGTTAGACGGATGTTTAAGTTTGAAGATGCTAATGTGAATCTATTGTAGCAATGTGTTGTTCCAGAAAATATCCATAGATAGATGGTTTATTAATATAATTCATTGCAGCCATATGGCTGAATTACAAACTATTTACAATATAATATTAAATAAATTATTTATATATTTACAATGGTAAGGATTAAAGTTATGTATATGTAAACTCATCTTAAGAGGAGAAACTACTTATAAATATGACTTATAATAAAACTGTTTTTGCATCGTTCTGTCTTAACTCTAGGTAGGTTGAATTTCCTTTGGTGTCTAGTAGCGTAATTACTGTTTGATCGTACAGGAAGAAGATGGTAAAGTTTGTGCTCATTGTCATTAGCCAGCTCATTGAAGGTTCTTTGAGATATCTCTTCTCTTCGTTGGTGCAGGGTAGTTAAACCAGATTCCACGATGGCACTACTGTAGGAGAGGGAAGGAAAAATTATCCGTAGCGCACGTCTTTGCAGTCTTTCTAAGTCGTCGCTGAGATATCCAGGGAGAGCGCGATGGAAGACTGGGCACGCATATTCCAGTAATGATCGTATACAAGTAATGTAAAAGATGATAAGATCTATTGGAGCAACGGCCGATTTCTTCAGTTGTCTAAGACAGTAGAGGCGGGAAGAGGCTTTCTTTACAAGCTGATTCACGTGAACGTTCCATTTAAGGTCACTACTGACATTCAGACCTAATATTCTTGCACTTGAAACTAATTCAAGAGGCTTGCCATTTATTTCCACGGGGTAGAAGTTTGGTGGTGACTTCGAGAAGCAAATTCTCAGTTCTTTACACTTGGCCTCATTGAGTTCAAAGTCGTTCAAGAGAGATTGCGCAGACAAGCTATCAGTTGCATCCTGTACATGGCTGTGGTCGCCTTTGGGAACGACCTCTAGGGCAGTGATGTCGTCCACAAATTTCCATACGTCAAGGCCTAGAGCGTGAATTTCATTGACCATGAGGAGGAACAACCAAGGTCCCAACTTAGTGCCCTGAGGAACACCAGCCCGTACATGTAACAATATTAGATATTGTTATTCTAGCTACAATGGAGAGATTCTGAGATAGGGCAGGGGCAGAGTTAGGTGGAGGCAGAGGAGGCATGTGCCTCATGGCTCACAGTAATCATCGTTCATGGAAATATCAATGGTAAAATTACTTTACCTGTGCATATCTCACTGAGAGAGCAACCCTCAGCCCCATTCTTCTAACTTTCTTGGGTAATGTGTATTCATAATCTTTTGGTTTGGGGCCATGGACTACTCCGCCTTAAAAAGGAAAGGTGATTGACATTTTGTTTATGTCATGAAGCAAACATTGGCAAGCTAATGGCAAAAGAAATTACATTCTCAACATAAACACATGATCTGACATGAATGATAACTGAATTTTCTGTGGGTATTTTCATTTCATGTGTTTTGGTGGTTTAGAAAATTATCATTAGTGTGGTCAGATGATCTACATATGTACTTGAAATTGGAAAAAAAAATATTCAATGAGTGTCCACAAATGTCGCCTGAACCTCCAGAACAACGGCAAACCAACAAAGCATATTTTCTCACCTCCTCTAAATTGTGGGGCTCTTATGCTTCCTTGTCTAGCTTTACCAAGTCCTTTTTGAGGCCAGGGTTTCCTTCCACCTCCCCTGACCTCACTACGCCCTTTAACACAAGCTGTACCCTAGAAAAAGGCAGATGACCCTTTTTTTAGTATCAGAGATGAGCCTTGCATCCAATAACAAAACTTTAATTATTTGTGGACATTTGTGATTCAGACTTCTTTCTATTTCACGACAAATAATGAATTATAAAAGCAAAAACTCCAACATAAAAGCTAAAAAAGCTATAAAAGTGAAAACTCCTACAGACTATACAGTTACTTTTACTTTTGAAATCTGTAAAAAAATACTTCTCCCAAATATCATTTTGTTGGTTTAATGGAGGATATGGCAAAATCTACATGTGCTTCCAAAATGTTTTTTGTCAATAACATTCTAGCTCAATTCTAGTTCTGATACTGACCCCACTTTATTTGGGCTACCTGTGTCTATTACCCACAACACAGGAAGACCAAATAAAAAGAATGCAAAAAAAGGGACTAGGGGCCAATTTCTTGAAAAACCTGATAACTTTAATGGGCTGTTATTTTATGGGGGAAATTACAGGAGTGCTGGAGTACCCTTAAACGTGCTCGGGGAATCATAGAAATTGAAAATATTGTGCACTTTGAGAAACACCCAATGGGTATAAACTTTATTCTGTAAGTTAATTGGCCTATAAGGCACTGGCAACCAAGAGTCTGACTATTTATGCTTGATGGGATATGCCACAGACAGAGTTCCATTTGTGGGTAAGTATCATGATAAATACAAGACTGACTGCTATTGTTTAAATATAATGAAGCATGTTTTACTTACAGCCCGTCTCTTAGCTCTTTGCCATACCACAACTCTATGCAGTATATCAATTCTAGGACAGATAATATTAAGTGGAAAAATTATATGTTTTTATTTTTTACCAGACAAGCAACTAGTCTCAATTCTAAAGGGATGTCAATCTTACATGGGTATGTCAGAAGGGAGCACATGCATGTTCCTTTAATAAGGATTTGGTAAATTAATCCATCAATGGTTGAAAAATAATGGTGATTCATATACTGATGACAAATTTCCAAAATGACTACTGATGTCAATAGGGTCATGAGATCAAATAGGAGGTGCCTTATTTAAGATGCGCCTTATATGAGGAGCAAACCTCTCCATAGCACAACCTCTCCAACAGTACCTTTAGTCTCAGGGGCAGATCCAGGGCTCAAACTGAGGGGGTTCACTTCACATTTATCTTGTTGTTCTTAATCTTTTTCTTTCTCGACGTAAAAATGTTTTATTGTTAGTTAGGACAATAAAGGGGGGTTCCTGGGCACCAAAGGAACCCCCCTGGATCCACCCCTGAGTCGACAATGCACTTTATTCAGGCCTTATAAAAGAACAACTCAGAATGTTCAATGAGGTGCATCTTAAAGTGATGTTACTTTATATAGAGAGGTTCACACATTATTTAAGCGTTGCACCTTAGACAAGAAGTGTCTTATTTTTTTGAACTCTTATAAAACAGGCCTTAATAACATCTTGTAATGACAGAGAGTGATATATTTTTTGTCCTGCCACTGTAGCACAGATCTAAACATGAGACTCACCTTGGATTCTCACCAAAAACAAAGTTATTCAAGTCAATCATTCCGACTGGTGTTCCATCAGCCAGTGATGTCACCCAAGCCTTTATGCCAGAGTTGTGATTTTCATATTGTCTTTCAGCAATAAACTGACACACTGGTGTACTAAATATACCTATACATAGATAACAATTGAAACGTATAAACTCATCATACAAGAGATATGCGATATCAATGCTTCTGTATGCATTCCCGTTCAAATTATGTTTCTATACCCACCGAATTGAGGTAACTCTTCTACTTTTAGCAGTTCAGAAGCAGGCGCAGGAGAGAGAGCTACAGGACGATGAACAGACCGAACTGTAGTCTTTATATAAATAAAGATAAAAATAATTAAGGTAAATCATGATATGCAAAACAAATTTTAATATTCTTACCAACAAGGGTAGAATTCGTGACTGTGAAGTCGACCTGCACACGTGGGAGAATACTCTTCCAATATAATGATTAAATAAGCTCATTTTTTGAACTGTGGAATTTTATATTCTTCTCTTAGAGATATGTAGTACTTTCAGGGATAAATAGGGAAAAAGACGAGGAAAAACGATGGTTAAATCAAGTTAAATCGTTTGTCAAGCAAATTTCGAGCCGCCATGTTGAATCTTGCGCACTGCACATTGCGCATCAATTTTACAGATCATCTGCTGACCATCAAAATATTTCTATTTACTTTATTTTATTTACTTTATTTTATCTATTTTGTTTTTATAATATCCTTTTTCACATAAATTCAAAATTACATATACTTTCTAATGAAAAGGAAACTTCATACTATACAATGACGGTGTTTCTCTTAATTGAAAAGAATATTCATTTTTTATTCCCTTTCAGTTTCATTTCCGTTTTGTTTTTTTAAACCTATTGTTCATTATGTTCCCGTGAACTCTTAACATTAAACCCTTTTGTCAATCTATAATAATGCATCAGATGGCATAATTAACTGATCACTACTCAAGCAAGCGCCGGACAATTTTGGGACCAACTTCCTAAATCTTAATCCATTCTCAAAACTCAAGATAAAATAAGTATTTTGACTCATACTTAATGATAAAATTAGAGGGATAAAATGATCGATTCGAGCAGGTTTCGCCCGAGGTCTTGGTTATGAGTTTTCTGTCGAAAGTAAAACTGACTGTCAGTTTCCCATCTGTGCGAATGACGTCATACCCAGAGTGATTTAATCCAAACAAACTTGACTTTGACAGTGTGTGTATTGCAAAGGGGACAAAGTGCTACTGCAAAGTTAAAGGATCTACTTACTGAAGAGCTGAAATCCGTTAGAAAGAGCCAAGGTGACTCTTCAGCTAGCGAGGTATGTGAAATTCTCTGTACCATGAAATATTAGTTTTACTGATCTGAAATCCGTATCCAACACAAAATCTTCCATCTCTTGTGAAATGAAGCATAATTCCGTTCTTCGCATCATACAACTAGTCATTTTTTGCAGTCAGCCAGGCTTGCAGGTTCACTATGCACGTAATATTTCAATAAGTTATTCGCGCTTCAACTCAGTCTAGTGATCAGTCTACAATAGAAGCAAGTGATAGCCAATTTTAGGAGCTTTGCCGTTAGTAACTTGTCTGTGTTGCGCTGGGTTTTGAGTCAATTATAAGAATCCGTATCGTATGAAAATAAAATATACAAATGCCGTGCGCCGGGTAAATAACCCTAGATCTGAAAGCTCATACACGTTCAACAAATTTTCTAATGGTTTTTAATTCACAATAATTGGACATTATGTATTTTCTTCTCGTTAAGACCAGGGAAGTAGCTAATTATTTATTTTCAAAGCTCAAATTTTCTTATATTATTCTGTTATCAGGGACTTTGCAACAAGAAAATGAAAGACGAAAGAGATGAAATTGGAGGAAACTGAAAAATGTTTTGGCATGCAGCTGAGATCGTAACGCTATATTGATACATAAATTATCTCCAGTTTTATTCGCTCTTTCGACGCTCTTAAACTAAGCAAAGTCCTTTCCGTAATGAGATAAAATTGAATTCCTTTTTGTTTTCTTCCTTAATTTTCTCTCTTTTTTTCCCACTCGTTTACTATTGTTTCTGTATCAGGCATTTGTTGTGCAGTTATGTTCTTTAACTTTTTATCAAATTTTAATTCGGTCAAGAAATATTTACTGAGTTGATCGTACATCACTTCTATAAATATCATTTTCACTGCTTGCAATCTTGCTTTCATTACTGGCTCAAATATTCAAAGACGAGAACCAAAACTGAATTTTTTTTTTTTTTGTCTTTTCATCTTCTATTGATATTTTTTGTCTTTGAATTCATCCTTTGCGCGGTTCGAGAGGTACGAAAATAAAAAATTCCATCATAATTTTTTTCAGTATTTTATACTTTGTCAGTACATCTAAAAGCATATCAAAGCAATGATTGAAACGAATTTCCCTCTTCCCACGTAACTTTTAAATGAAATTTTACTCTAACAAACCAGAGTCTAAAATTATACTACTCATATGACCAGCTAAATTAACAATGACGTCATTATGACGTCAATCGGTTAATGTAATAAAATTTCAGTACTTTAGAATGGGAGTTAGAAATTGGATTCATTGTTTCCAAATTGTAGCCAAAACACAAAAAGATTCTCCTTAGACTTTTTGAGATTTGGCGAGTAGTTTTTTTCTGAAGTTAGCGCCGTTACAGAACGATGAGAGCATAAATATTTTGAATGGTTGATGGTAAGATAAGCAAGGGCGAAAAACCTTATCTTCGCATGAAAAATACAAAATCTGTGAATCGATCAGTCTCAGGTGTACTGAATGAAATACCGAATATTATTAATATAGTTTTTGGAAAAAGGTTTATTTAAAGTAAATTAGACCTTATTATATAGATTTCGAAACTCTGCGGCCAATTATTTCCTTTATTGAGTTATGGAAAAAAATCTGTGGAAAATCATGTTCAAATATAACAAGATCGTCTTGGCGGAGTATTGGTTGTGCACGCTTATTTTAGGAATAGTTATGACTAAATCGCAGTGGAATTAAGATGATAGGTACAGTGAGTGGGCCGAAAGCCTTCAAATCCACAGACCCTTAAAAAACCCTAAAGCCATTGGCAGACAGTAATACTCATTTACATTTAGTTTCATTGAAACATCTGCCGGCTAAATATAGCTACACCAATATTGTAAACGTAGAGCTGTCTGCCTGAAGACATTTTCAATATAAAGAAGATGTGCACGACACGCGATTTCATATATACGCTGACTTGATATTTGAGGGAATATATTTTTAGAAACTTACTTTATCCGCTCCCGCACATTTCCTAGACGGTATTGCATGTACTCACAAACTAATGTAACTAAATGGCTGGCCCCGCGGGATATAATTCCTCTCTAATAACTCCAAAAACTCAAAGTAAACAATTTTTCCTCTCTCATATTCAGTACCATATTCCCGCCAAAATCAAAAGTCTACTACAGTCTAGTTTATCTTCTTCAATCTGAATCTCGTGATGGCACGTATGGACTGTAATTAAGATCATTTTAAAACAATTACATAGTGTATTTTTGTATATACTAACAGGAAAGATTATAAATATGATATGAGGCTTCTAAATTTAGCTAAATCTGTAACTCAGTAAATGGGAGTAATTTGCTTTTTCTTGTGTGATAACGATATAAATAGGCATAAAAAGCATTGAGTAGCACTCTGAGTCCAACTTAATGATCAGTCTGGCCATGGTGGTAAGCGAATTCTGTAACTTGCTCGCCTATGTGGATCATGCGTGACTGATTACAACTAGATAGGAAAATGTATTGACTGACTGACTGACCGACCGACCGACCGACCGACCGACGAACGGACGGACGGACTGATGACTATTATATGATGAATAAATAGATGAATGAATAATGAATGGATGGATGGATGGATGGATGGATGGATGGATGGATGGATGGATGAATGAATGGACAACAAAGTAATAAATGAAAGATAGTGTCATGTTACGCCCCTATGCGCACAATAAAAAAACAGCCATTCATGTTTAGAAACTATATAGAAAACCCTGAAGTTCTAAAAAAGATTAAGCATAGTAGCATGAAATTCTTGGCATCAATGTTGTCTATTCACAGCAGGATTCCGATTATTCTTCATCAACTTCCCGTATTCTAGTTCTCGTGATTCTTTCCTCTTGATTTGTCTAATGGACAGCCATATAATGAGCGCTGTAGTAAATTCAGCTTAAACGGGAAGTGAAACGCTTTTCCCACGCTGAAAAATGATCATTTCCATTCATCTAATAAGATTTCCATTTTAAAAGCCTTTCATTCTATCAATGTTATATATTCCCCAAGCTGCCGATGTAGTTAGTTCACTGTTGGAAGCCTACAGTGAATGTGATAACCTTTTTTCAAGGTACTTTTGACTAGCTTAGTTCGTCTGCCACTGAAAGTCGGTGGAGTCTGAATGAATAAATATTCAACAACTCAAAAAGATCTGCCAAATGGCTCTAAAACAGGAAGTTACCAGCGGATGATAGTACATTAATTCGTGGTTTTCTTCAACAGCCAGCCAAAGTCAAAGTAAGTCTATCAAGAAGATTCCATAGTATTAATGTTTTTTACATCTCAGTGAATAATATACAGCAAGGGGAAATTTTCTCCGTACAGCCATTTTTAAGTACTCGATCGCCCTGTGAAACTTGCGAACTTGACCGGTTCGTAAAACTCTTGACGAATACAGTAAGTTTGATTTTTTTTCTGAAAATTAAAGTGCTCATCAATGCAATGCAACTACTGAATCATATTTATAGATATCAAAGAGAAGTGTAGCGAAGTTTGTGTACTTGGTATTATCACCATCCGGTTTTAAACAAAGTAAATATTCTATATCGATTTATAGGTAGTCACTGTTTAAGCGAATTCCTGTAATATCCATCCGAATTTGATCCACTTTAACATCCGGTTTTAAACAAAGCAAATATTAATTCTTATCATTGCAAGGTCGTATCGATTTATAGGTAGTCACTGTTTACGCTAATTCCGGTAATAACCATCCGAATTCGATCCACTTTAACCAGGGGAACCATCCGGTTTCACGACAAGGCAAATACTCGATTTACCGGGAGTCACTAATCACGCGAATTCAGGCATTAATCATCTGGTTTTACAACAAGGCAAATATTCTTATTATTTTCTCTTATATTTTAAGTTTTCCTAAAGTCAGTATTATTATATTTGCATCATATATATACATAGTATTTTTTTATTCAGATAGTTTTATATATTGTATATACTTTTCTTGTAAAGCGCTCTTGAATCTCGTTAGATATAGCGCTATATATACATAAAGTTAGTAGTAGTAGTAGTAGTAGTAGTAGTAGTAGTAGTAGTAGTAGTAGTAGTAGTAGTAGTAGTAGTAGTAGTAGTAGTAGTAGTAGTAGTAGTAGTAGTAGTAGTAGTAGTAGTAGTAGTAGTAATATATTATTGCAAGGTCGTATCGATTTATCGGGGGTCACTAACCACGCAAACTCCTGGATCAGAGGTCAGATTTTTATGGTCAAGACAAAAATTATTTGATTAGATCGAGCAAGAATTTAGCTAGCTTTTGTTAGCATCTTGAGTGCTTTTGATCAGAGATGAACAAATTTTCTGGTAGAAATTTCGCTAATGATCGATCAAATAGGAGTCAGCTGCTGAAAGTGGTCGATCGGGAGACGAACGACTTAAAAAGTCATTCCGCGGAAACTTGGGGCAACATGTCACTTTATGAAGTCAGTGGATGTTTCTAGAGTGAACATAATTGATAGCTACCCATTCGTACAGCGGACATGATAAAGTTGGGTTAGTGGCATTAACTTGTGGGTTTACTTATAACTAATATAAGAGCCATAAGAGACACAAAAATCTAGTGCATCTTTGCTCAACCGTTCTAAGCCTATCTGCCTTCCCAGAGGATCAAAGTGTGTAATATAAGTTTTAGGTTTTAAAATCCGTTTTGCCTTGGCACTGCCGCGTGGGACGGTTGACGGTCAAAGTATACGCCGACTATGCCACTCGTAAAGAGTGAAACATCTCCCCTCAATTTTTAAACATTAAAAATTACTTTTATGTACTTATTGATTGAGTGCATGGGAGGGCCGGACGAGAAAATATTTGGCTCGAGGTTATGCTGTATGGAGCGAGCGTAGCGAGGTCCGTACAAAAGACCAAGAGTCAAATATTTTCCCGTCCGGTCCGATCCTGGGTCCGATCTAACTCAGTCAATAAGCACTTTATCATATGACCTGTTTTTTATTATAAAAAGTGCTAAAAAATTCTCAGATACAAAGAGAAATATAGCACGCGGAAACGAACAGGGCCGCATGGGTTTTTACGGCCCGCTCGCCGGAGCAAAGCCGTACGGAGCGCGCGAGCAGGGAAATACGGGGCGGGTCATATGATAATACATCTTATTCCATCCAAGCTACTTGAAAAATGGATGCGCGAACAAAGCTCATGATTTGTTGAAATAAGCTAGTATGAAACGATAGTTGACCTAAGGTCTGATATGAATTTTTAGCCATGCGCGAACAATCCCGGCCCTATTTGGTGGCTAAAAGTGGACATGAATCAGTTTGTAGTTAATTCAGTAGAGTATCAACGTATATAACGGCACATTATCAAATGAATCAGAACTTGACTCACTTCTGTTGAATAATACATGCGGTAATGATGACTAGAGAACACTCAGAAGAATTTTCTTTAGATTTGCACGTCTTTCTTTCATTTTTCTTCATATATTTCCTACCCAATATTTATATCGATTAAGAAACGATACCAAATTATATGCATATGTAACAAGCTTAGCCGTCATGCAGGATAACAAAACACTTCATTTAGAAGCAATTTTTGCAACATTTTACCGAGTTCTACATTTACCGTCGTCGTTTTTCATAGCTACATTGACGTGCTCCGCCCACAGGGAAAACGCACGTCAGAGTAACATTTCTCTATGTGATTTTAGCATTAACGATCGATCTAAACTCTTAGGGAAACACGTCCGTACCGTCAAAAGTATATTTTTATATGTTTGAAACCCTTTGAAACGGACGGCTGTACGTATAGGTCTGAGTAATTGGCCATTTCGTAATAGCAGAATCGCGATGAGAATATAACGGAGGAACTTCCAGTAAAATCCGTGAAAACAACTTAAGCTTAATTTTCCTAAACTCAGTTGAAATGACGAATAGAGATGTAAGATGTACGTTGTTCTGAGCTTTTGAAAACCTCTCTGCGTCGGTTATCTCGTTATTTCGATCGACTTTTCCATTACCCGATCACCAAGTCTTTCTTCCCCTTCCGAGTCGTGCGAAAATAAAGGTCTACACAACGTATTACTCAACAACAATTTATTACAGTATATACATGCAGTTGTACATTATTTCGAAACACGCCGTGACGTCCTACGCAAAGGATACAAATACAGGAAGTAGTAAAGAGGGCTTTTATATATTAGTACATCGGTATAGTACCGCACAAACCATAGCACCATCGCGTACTGTTAATAATTAATCATATGATATATAAGTTTTGTGAAGTGTAATCTAAAAGATATCACGTTTGATAATACTCATTGCTCTATAGCCAGGTTATAAAAGATTGTGGCCAGTGAGCAAGGAAGCAGTGAACACTGAGCATCAGTCCGACAGAAAATGAGGGTAAGTCATATGTTGTCCTTTTTAACATCTAGAATGAGAAATAAGTGAAGTGCAGGGCTAAGTAGCTAGCTTAGTATATAGGTAGGATTCAGTTTTAAAGTCATCGGGCGCGAATTAAACTGATACTCTGAAATCGAGACAAATCTTCGACAGCCTCTAATTAAGTAGGCCGTTTTGAGGAAATCGCCAGATCATATGAGATTAGTATATTGACACATGGGCACTTGACGACCAAAGTTTATCAGTATCTTGTTATGGTTTTCTTAGATCACTTGAGAAATGTCTGCGTTCACTTGATCGAATCGCGGTTTTTTTTCCACGTTGCGCATCAATTCGTCTGCAGTCTTTTAGTACAGCGGTAACAAACAGTCGGCATTCCGGAAGAAAATTGTCGTACGTCATCGCCTACACTTTGACCTATCATCAAAACTATCATTCTTCCCACTCATCACCGTGATTATTGTTGGTATACGTACGTAATCATTCTCAGTTCTGATCTGAGATGATCAACCAATTGTGAACCGGTGTTAGTCAGAGGCCTGTCTTACACGATTAAAAATTAAGTTTGAATATCACCGGCCGGATAGGTTTTTGGTAGACATCATAATTATTAATTCCACGAGGCTGTCAGACACAAACCACTAGTGGTGTAGAATCAGATTACCAACATTGACACATACAAACTACTTGTCATTTAAACACTGTTTCAATACACATGATATATCAGTCATAATCCGTGAAAGTGTTTCTGCGCATGCGTATGAACATTACTTTTCAAAGCGTTAAGTGAAACCCTTTAATCCGAACGCCAATAATGCTCGTAAAATATCGAAGGACCATAAAGACATTCGTATTGTTGAGGTTTCCGTCTGTTCGTATCAGTATGTTCGTAAGGACAGCAAGGTGTTCGTACTAAATTAACACCGCAACGAGGATCGTAAACGGGAAGTTCCACTACAGACTAATGTATCATTATTCAACGCAGCCTTTTGAGTCAAATTCCATGTTGTTGCCTGAATACGTACTGTGTCAATAATGTTTGTGTACACTTACTGTCAGCGGTTAACCATAATTATGACCAGTAATATCGGTTAACTAGTCGGTCCCTTCGGTTGTAATGAGTCTACTACTGTACTGTAGAAATGAATAACTTCTACAGGGTGCACCAGAAATTTATCAACCAAAACTAATATTATCACGGTAGTGAATCGAACAGTGGAACGTCAATGAGTGCTAGTACCCTGCCAGCAGAACCATTAATTCCTACGTCGGTTCCCGTACGTGAGAGGAAAATAGCCTCTGTTAATAGGGTAAAATGTTTCACTGACAACACCATTGTAGTGGTAATTTTTTGCTGTCAAAAATTCGAAGATTAACCGCGAATATTAAAAACTTGAATTAAACTAATCAAATAATATCATTTAAATAATGTAAAATCCGGAAAATGTTATTACTGTTTGGTGTTAGAATTATTTTAGACGCGCGTGGGTGGAGGCGTTGTGACGTCAATTGACTGCAAAGATTTGGGGCGAAGCTAGCGAACGTGACCAACTGAAAAATACAATAATATAAACAGTGATCTTGTATTGCTATATTAGGCTGGATTCCAGTATTATACCTGTCTTATAAAGCACGAAAACAATGCCATTAAGTTTGCTTTTAAAAGACTAAGAACACTGGCTGTACGAAAGAGTACATTATGATCCAGTCATTTTAACCTGTTAAAGTGAAAAAAATGTCAGTTGAGAAGTATGTATAAAACAATCAGAACATCATTTTTGGGGGTTGTTTTTGAAGATTGAGAGTTCACTACTAATGTGAAATGCTTTTTATTTTACCTTTTGACGTTTTTTATTCATCTGATCGAAGAACTGATGCTTTCTGATGACTTTTCATAATATTTGAGTTATTTTAGTCATTTCGTTGTCCATCTAAACATTCCTTAAATATTTTCTTTCATTTAGAGACCCTCAAGACAATTTGGCAGAGAATCATGAGAAAAGAGTTTCTTAGCCTTTCTTTTGCACTTTTCGTTAGTTTGTTTTTTGTTCTTAAAAAAATTTGCTGGCTGTCTTTTTAGAAAGAAAAAAAGGTTTATTACACATTTAACCACGTGAGAACAGCACAAACAACAGCTATTGTTCATAAATAAGTACGTCGTACGTGAATGAAAAAATAAACAACAATTGAAAACAATTTTGAACGGGATGAGACATTTCGAGCAAAATATGGAGTGTAAAGGCTCGTAAACGAAGAAAACCTCACATTGATTACTCCGTCCCACGCCTAAAAGAAATAGGATCAAGTGAAGGGAATTAAAATAAGGTTTGTATGCCGATCTCTTCAGGAAAAGGAGATAAAGTCACCCAAAATAAAACAATAAGCCTCGTGGGTAATGTCACGTGATCGTTGGATGGCATGACGTCATTGGAAGGCTGCCATTGGTCGGTTGACTGGTTAAGAAAAGGTTCGACGAGCCGTGCATATTTTGTAGCCTTATACAGGAGACTTTCATGTAGTCTCTCGTTCGAAATTGGGTTAAAAATCAAGCCAAAATGCCCTGAACTGGCGCTGTAGACACTGCTAGGTCATGTTGAAAGGTGTTTCGATCCTGCAACAGCTTTTATGGGGACGAATGGTAGCAAACTAGAAGGCAGATTTGCGAGGAACACATTGTAAGGTGAGCGGGACACAGTCATTTTGTTAGACAAGTTTCCGTCTTTAAAAACTAGAAAACACTGCAGTTTGGTTGAGGTTACGAGCGAGTTATGCTTGCTTGAGTACTCACAGGACTATATTTCAGCCATAGGCCTGTAAATGAAGGTGTTTTTGGGTGTTAAAGTCGTTTAGAATGGCTTGTGTTTTTGTTGTTCCAATGGTCGACTGTCGACTATTGCTTTTGACTCTAGTTCCGCTTGCTTAACACTGGAAAGTTTCGAATACTACATTCAAAACATAATTGGAAAACTCCTACAAATTAACCTTCAGAATAACACATTTCCCTGCTATCTAATACAATGGTAATTTTAGAGAATTAACTCGTTACATCAATATTATTTCCAATTGCAAAGACGTGTTTAGCCAATGTTTTTTTGCTTTCTTCTTTGCTATGGTTGTATTTAAACCACAGAAACATCTCGAATACTCGCTTTTCCTCATTCCATTTTTAGCACTGTGTAATACTACTCTAGGGTATTTCAGAGCTAAGCTTTGTTTATTCACTGTTTGTTGTGAGTGATAGAGTTTTAAATTATTTTGCGTTATTCTTTCCGTCTGTGAATCGAGTGCTTATAAGCTTAAGCTAAAAATGCGTTTGCTTCTAGACGTTCTCTCAGAAACAAGTCTGAATGACTTCGAAACTGCAAAGAAAGACGAACAAAATTCAAAAGAAATCCTAAACACCTCGATTTATTATTGATAGTACAAGCTCTACAACTTTATTACAGACACGTGGGGACGAGTCGAGGAAAATAATCCTTTGGACATCTGATTTGAAACTCTAGGGGATTTGAATGTATACTCAATGTTTTGTTCTTACACGTGCTCTTGATTGCACGTTCAATTATTTGATTCTCTCTTCTCTCTCTTGTTTTTCCCAGGTAGAATTTCTCGTCGAGAGATATGAAGCCGGCTCATACACAGTTCAGGGACCAAGTTAGTGCTCTGGTAAACTGGTTTTCCAACTGGAATGAATGCGAGCAAACGATAGCACTCTATACTTTATTGAAACGAATCTCAAACACTCAAGCAAGATTTCTGTCACTCATTTTGGAGCACACTTTTCGAGACGACCCAGTCGAGATCCAGTTACTCCAAAAGCAAGCTAACGATAAAGGTACAAAAAATACTTATTTGTTTTGTTATGAGGTGTTGTTGTTGCTGTTATGTGGTCATGAGTGGGTGAGTGGCCCCAGTTTTGGGACACACACCTACTGCCATTGTCTACACACCTCCATATTACCATGAATCATTAGCATACAAACAATAACTGCCCACCAGACATTAGTCACCTGTCCCTGGTGCCAAGACGTTTATCCTTTTTCCCTTCAAAACACATGCAGATAGCTTTTGTTCTGGCCACTTAACAGAGTGGTTGTTGTGGCATCAAATGTTTTTCTCGCACAAAATTAAGATTCAAAGAATTCAAGACGTACCTGTAACTGTTTTATTACCAAAGTCGTTCTATTTTGAGATATGTCTTTTATTAATTGTATAAAGCTGAAATATTGTTTTTGTCACCTTGAATGAATATAATAGGAACACATTGTCCATATTTATATTGTCTGCTATAGGCTCCTCTGAGCTCTATTTAAACTTTAGTATGAGCACTCTAAATACAAGGAGCTGTGTTGACTTGCAGCAGTCTATATTGTGTATATTGCACTGCAGGTTAATTTCACCAAAGCTTTAATCTGTAGGCTTGGGTTTAATGTTTACACAGTAGCTAAGACCACTAGAATGGCTATAATTCCTTATTCCTTTGGGATTTACCAACTTGAGTGAGATTATTTCTTCTGTTCTGAAATGACTAATCAAAAGATATTGTTACATTCATTTTTCCTGAATGAAAGAATGAAAAGATTTAGACATGTCGGTGTAGTACTTCAAGACTGCTCATTGCCCATATTATTTAATTTATGGTATATTGTTAAATCTCAGTTGAATTGATCCATTGACACCTGTGTGCACTTGCACAAAAACATGTTTTGATGCTGTTATTAAACCTGTGTTAATTCATTCACTATCTACATATCTCCAGACAGTTTACAAGGGGTTATTTACTTCTTCATATTAAGCATTGCCACTCTAGCCTCAAACCACCACAATTTTATATCTAATATTTATATTCAGCTAATATGATTTTAAAATTAATAATAATTGTGATAGACAGTACTTTCGATGTTTGTTGACAAAAGTCTGGCAATTATTTCTATCAGGCTAAACAATTTACTCAAGTCTTAAATTTCAAGTCTTTTCAATGTCAAGTTTGTCTGTAAAAAAGCTTGTAAATGTTCCCAAATACTTGAAACCTTGCAAAAAAATACTTCAAACTCTTGTCAAAATTAAAATGGCAGACAATCCTCAGTGAATTGAAAAACTATTTGTATACTTCCATTTCCCAACCTTATTTAAAAAAGATAGTACGACATCTGTCACAGATTTATGTGAATTTTTTTCTGATCAAACTGTTAACATAAACTTTATTCCAAGAGTTTTTTCAAATACCATCTAGGAAACCCCTCAGTTTTTCAGATGTCTTTGCACTTATCTGGTTTGTTGTATATTCACTACAAGCCTTTTAACATATTGTACAAAGGCTTTGTTGTAGATGTGTAAATTCCTTTTGTAATTCAGCTGATGTTAACTGAATTTTTTCTTTGGCTTTTTATTCTAACCAAGTGTCTTGTTATTGGAAACCTTAATACACAGCTCTTGTGTCAAGTGTTTTCTTGTGAAGTGTGGATTATGAAAACCTGCACAAGAAAATAACTTCAATAACAGTGACTCGGCAGAGAATTGTGAAACTTATGTAATATTTTTTTCAAGTTCAGTTAACAATCAACTCTCTATATTTATTGTTGCTGTATGTCCATTTACATGTAGTAAGATTGAAATAGATCTTCTTCTTAGCCATTTAAAGAGAAAGATATGACAGTATCATATTTTGTGATTTATTATTAATTTTATGTGTTTGTTTGTTTGTTCATTTGTTTGTTTATTTTATTCATAAGTTGCTAGGAAATGGTATTGAAAATTCAAAATCCAGACTCATGCAGTAGAAATTATGTAAAAAATCAGTCATTCTCTGATCAAATTAGATTTCTATTTTTAAAATTGGAGAGCAATTCTTGGTTTGCAATCATTCTCAGGAGAGTGAAATGAACAAAAGAATTGGTAGATATGTTGGTGGTTTTGAACTTAGTTTATTTTCTTTTATTGTGACTGACAATAAGTCATGTGTTTTGTCTATACATTCTCTACAGATTGTTTTTAAATCGAGAATAAGGTGGCTATTTTTTGAAAAAAATATTTTAATAATGTTACCTACTTTGTAAAAAATAAACTATTTTCAGCTGTTCTTTAGGAGTATAATTTCTCATATTTCTATTTCACTTGTCAATTTCCTCTCTTTACAGTGTTATTATTTGTTTTTGTAGGTTGCCATGGTTATAAATGTGCTTTTAACATTGTGTAATTGTGCACTTAGACATTGAATTTTAATTTTTTTATGTGGTTACTACGAATTAATAACCTCTAACTCATCTCACTAATATATGAAATTTCTAGAAGAATGAAATTTTAAGAATATATATATTTACTAAGTCTTGGGATATATATTGTGAGTTAGGGCTTCCTATTGATAACAGAATACTATGTATTTTGAAAGGATTACCCTGTTTAAATAAAGGTTTACTACTTTTACTACTACTACAGTAACTACTAAACTATCTTTAATACTAATTAAATGACCTCAGGCATTGGTAAAAGTTTGTTTTAGTTGTCATGGCAAGAAATTCAAAAAACAATGTCTAAAATTGACATCTTAAGTTGCCAATTTTAACAATGCAGAATGCTTCTTTAAATACAAGGCAGCCTATAAAGCATCATGTACAAAATTTACATTGATAATTTCTACGCATCTAGGTGTACATAATATGTACCATAATTTGTGTTGAAGCAGTTTCTATTGTATGTGAAACAGACTGTGTGAAACAGACTGTGCTGTAGGGTAGATTTTGTATGACTATGAAAATAGCTTGGTCACGGCACAGTTACAGTGGGAATTTCAAATGTTTTTATAGACATTGCTGACACTCGTACAAAACCTACTTTAATGTACACTGTAAAAAAATGAAATTTTTACAAAGTTTATCAACATCTTGCATATGAACACAACTGTACATTCTGTAACATTTTTATTGTTAAAATGCTACAGTCTTAGGTTGTTATAAAGTTAGTTTTTATGATTAGTAAATAATAAAAGTTAATATCAGTTTAGGTTAATGCTAAATGATTGGAATGAAGGGAGAATTGAATATATGTGCAAAAATAAGATTAACCTTGAATGAAGCTAAAATTACAACATCTTTAACATTTTTTGATAACTGTTAAAACATTCCCACACGTATTTAAAAATATTTTTTTAGTCCATCTCTTCATCAATTAAACATCCAGTTAATTCCCCTTTTTATTTCTCAAATATTTGTACATATTTCTGTGTTATGTCTATACTTCTTTGCCTCAAGAAATCCATTGAAAAGGAAATGGCTTTAGTTTAATCAGATGTCAATATTTTATCAATGATTAGGTATTTAATTATTTTTAGCAACTTACCTCAATTCTTGCATGTCTTACAAATGGGAGGGGTGTTAGGTGTCATGAAATTGTATTTATCAACATTTTAAGAGAATATTTGTGAACTTGATTGTGAAAACAGTTGCACATTGGTATATGAGGAAATATAGATGTTGAATGAGTGCAAGATTCAAAAGTTTTGAAATAACTGGCAGTAAATATCAAGTAGGCTTAGTGCTTAAAACTCAGCCTTTTGGCTAAAAAGACTTTAAGTGTATCCTTAAATCATAGAAAATTAAAGTGATTCATTGATTATTTTTATTCATCAAAATGTTAAAAAGAATTAAAAAGAATCAATTCACCAAATTATCTCCATTTTTTTCTGTTTTTCTTCATGCAAATAGGTGATGGTTTTGTTTTTGTTTATTATAAAACGTCATCATTCATGTTGGTTCATGCTATTTAGCAATTAGCTAAATTATGATTTCCAGGTGATCTAATTAATTCCTGTTTTCACACTGGTAGACAAATCATCTGAACAAACATTAGTCATCTGATGAATATTTGTTCCTCTTAGGTCATCTTTGTGTGAATTTAAGTCAGGTCTTTTGATGATTTGTCTGTCCAGTTTTAAAAGATGAAACCAGAATTTAACCATTACCTCCTGTGCTAGGGTCATTGTCCTTTGAGTACATGTATTTGTATGGTAGTATATTCAACTTGTTTGAGTGTATATAAAAATGACTTTTAAGAGATGATTAAATATATCTGTAAATATTAATAAAACAGACTATGTTTTGTCATCTGGATACAAATGTTGAATATCTGCATTCAAGTATTTGTACACCTGATGATGTTGTTGAGATCACAACAAAACACTGTCTTGTATGGTGGCCGAGGGCTGCCAATCAAAAAATCCTTCTTACATGATGTTTTAAGGGTGTTTAAAGCTACTTAAAGCTACACAGAAATGAAAGAAGTCGAAACAAGGATGTAAAGTCACTGGGGATCGAACTCTGGACCTCTTGGTCCGCACTAACCGACGGTGCCATCCTTGCTCCTCCTCCTCCTGAATGATTTGAATAGGTGCAATGATACAATGAAAATACTGAAAAGGTTTCTTTACAGCGCAAACAAAAATGCAACTCCAGACTATTTCTTGACCTTTGACACACGTTTTATAGCAAGATGGATTAGTATAAAAGGAACAGTAGACTTTGTTATCAGTTGATTTCACTGTGCCTCGTCCGGGAAACGAACCGTAGCTCGAACCAGGGACCACAGCGGTCTAACCATTCGGTGTGGATATCGTACAAACTACTGTTTGTGCTCTGTAGCAAAACTTGTGACCTCAAATCGCAGTCTACCCTTCGAGTGCCGAGAAGCCACGTGGAAGAGGACACGTGTCATGAAACACGATGAAAGTCCGTATCTCTGAAGTCTGAAGTTCTATAGTGGGCCACTTCAGATATAGCTATCTCTGAAGTCTGAAGTCTGAAGTCCCCTCTGCGCTTCCGTACAAATGCCTGTAACGAGTCATTTCTAGTTGTGAAGAACAACAGTATCGGTGAACAGCAATGCATGCTGGGAGAACCCCGGCGCGCAAGGGATCATTATAGTGGCAGCCCTCGGCCACGGGGTTGGCCGAACGCTGCCATTAAAAACGATTTTACTTTTAAATTGAAAACGATTTTACTTTTAAATTGAAAACGATTTTACTTTTAAATTGAAAACGATTTTACTTTTAAATTGAAAACGATTTTACTTTTAAAATGAAATGAAATTGAAAAGTAAATTGAAATGAAAAGTAAAAGTGAATTAAAAGTAAAAGTAAAATGAAATTGAAATGAAAAGTAAATTAAAAGTAAAAGTAAAATGATATTGAAATGAAAAGTAAAGTAAAAGTAAAAGTAAAATGAAAGTGGAAATGGAAAGTAAATTGAAATTAAAAGTAAAATGAAATTGAAATAAAAAGTAAATTGAAATTTAAAGTAAAATAAAAAGTAAATTAAAAGTAAAAAGTAAAATGAAATTGAGATGAAAAGTAATATAAAATAGAAATAGAATAAAATATAAAATGAAATAGGATGTAAGAAGGATTTTTTTTATTGGCAGCCCTCGGCCACCATAGTCTTGTTTGTTAGTATTTATATTAAATAGTAAATGTAAATCATTTTTAGACAATATATCCATCGAGACAAAAGAGGACAAAAATAATCTCAACAGATTATCTAATAGATACGAAATCCTATGACTTTTGTGTGTCATTGTATATCCATCCCACTCTCAGACTATGAAGATTTAAGAGGACTTCTCCCTGTCTGAACAATTTGTTCATCTAGTGTGAAAATAGCCAATTAGATCATGCAATGTTTAGCTAATCATATTCTGTGATTTTTCAATTTCTATTTGTATATTGTTGTATTTTCATTATTTTCCCTTTTTAACCAACAAAAAGTTATTTTAGCAAGGAGTACATTTTGGACTACTTAACTGCAATTAGACCTCGAGGCCAAATGGACTACAAGTCAATAGGGCTGTTGAAACTCGTAGTCCATGAGGCCGAAAGGTCTAATTGTTTTAGTATTCACCAACATATTGGGACAAAGGTGAATGAGACTAAATAAAACAAAGAGAGAAAAATGTTTTATTGATATTATTACTCACGCTTCCTCTCAACTCGGGCTATCAGGTTAGGAAGCCAATCAGAATGCAGGATTTGTAATAGCCCTTATGTTTTTCATTACATTTTTAGACATACCTCATTTTTATATTCTGTATTCATTTTTTATTTACCAACTCTTTTCTCATTCATCAATCCATTCATCCATCCATTCATCCATTTATTTATTCATTTGTTTTTAGATTTCCTAAACAGCTTGTGTAAAGAAAGTAAGGTTGTTGCTGTGCAGCAGCTCCTAACACACTTACCACTGCTGTCCCCTGGAAATGATGAAGCAAGATACGAATACCTTCAACTTCTGCCCAAAATATTAACCCACTCAGTTCAGAACTCTGTTCATCAGGATGAATGTATGCAACTCCTTTCCCTGGCTCTTGTTCATCCTGCATTCCCTCCTGAGGAGAGAAACTCATTATTATGTTGGCTGAGCCACTTAGAAAAGACTCTTGGAATCAAAGAAAGACAAAACTCTGGCCCAGCCAGACTTCAAACGACTGAAAGCACGGACCACTGTGATAACCTCGTACGACACAACTACATGCGTGGTCGTATGAATGGTTGGAGAAATCAACAGTTAGTTCATCGTGACTCTGGTATTGGGGCATCATTTGATATGCAGTCTTCCTATGGCAGTTATAGTATGGGTTCTTCAATGAGTTCCATGATGCGTAAAAGTCGGTCTAATTCGCTAACCCCACCTCCTCCAGTAGAAGAGCAAGACTCAGTGGTTGTGGATGATTTTCCTGAATGTCTCCAAGTAGAGATTCGTCCGGGCAGGTCCCAATCTTTTCCAGTTGACCCACATCATATGAATCATCAGTTATCTCCACAGTCGTCTACAGAGAGTGAACAGGATGACGCATTTCTTCGCAACAGAGGAAATAGTCTAAATGAAGAAGCAAAGCCAGGGATGAAAGGTGAGAAAGTTTATAATTTTGAAAGAATTTTACAACAATAAAAGTGTGATATGATTATGGAAAAGTATAATAAATTATACTGTAGTTAAGTTGTGGCTCAGAAGTTTCAGTGTTTTGATGAAATGCATGGATGTAACACTATCAAGCTGCCTCTCTACAATGATAACTTTTCATTACAGCTAACATGTTTTCCCTGCCATTAATCAAATCCATTTTCACAATGATCACATTAATCTACACTGAAACCTCTTTACAATAGCCATCTCTCCACAATTGCAATTTAAAGTTAAAACTGCCCTTGGGATAGTCATTGGAAAGATTTGACTGTAGCATAATAAGAACCATGACGTGTCAGGGTTGTTGAAAGTCTGTCCTGTTTTGCAATATATAGTCACAACATTAAATTAACTTTTATGTACTTCAGATGTTCCTGCATGGTTAAAGAGTTTAAGGCTCCACAAGTATGGAAGCTTATTTTCACAGCTATCATATGAGGAGATGCTTGAACTAGATGATAGTTATCTTGAAAGCAAAAATGTTACCAAAGGAGCAAGAAATAAAATTTTATTGAGTATTAAAAAACTAAAGGAAAGAAGTGAAATGCTTCAAAAGCTAGAAAAGGTATTTTGTCACCATTTTTTTAATGATTTGCCCTAAGGCAGTAACATAAAATACATGTAGGATACAAGATTTCCTCTGTACTCTGGTATGACATCCTTTTCCCATGGACTCTATGCTGTAACTCTTTGTGAATAGTTATGTGGGTTCTTTTATTCAGGGTTTATGTACAGTGTATACTGTGTATATAATGTCCTTATCCAAGAAGACACGAAGATCTGAACCATTTGCTGATTTAATTACAAAGGCTACACTTCCTTAGTTATTAAAGGTGATGAGTGTTGGACTGACTAGAGCTTGAACCCCAACCTGCCTGAAAAGCTGACACTCATCCAACTCATCCAACCAGATGGTGGTTGTTTTCGAATTTGCAGTTAATCTTGCTAACTCCTGTAAATCTAGAGTCTTTCTTTAAGTACTGGCAGGGTTTGTACGGGTCATGGAAAACCTGGAAAATCATGGAAATTTGTGATTTCATTTCCAGGCCTGAAGCCATTGAGTCATTGAATTTTGTGTGGGTCATGGAAAGTCATGGGAAAACAAATTTTTTTAATTAGTAGTCAATTAGGCAGAATTTAGGTTAATGACTAGAATATCATGAGGTTAATTCATGTGGTCTGGTTGGGCACAATGATTGAGTGACCCTGAGAGGGGGAAAATTTACCAAGAACTACCTTGGTTGTCTCCATGCTGACCATGGAAAAGGTCATTGCCAGATGATCTGAGCATCGCGAATTGACCAATCAGAGCGCATTGTGTGGTCAGCGAGAAAAAATCCATCCCATGATAACTTGCGATCGTTTCGCTAAGGTAAAAACAAGATGGCGGACACAGAGGAGAGACGAGGAAAAGTGAAAAGTCGCCTTAGTTGTCACTAAACATTCAAAACCTTCGCTAAACAATCTTAAAAGGACCTTATTTAGTAGCGATGTTTTTATTAAATGCATTTTGGAGTTGAAAAAAAAAATTGAATTCAGTATATTCCTTTATGTTTTACTAACATACCAACACGTGACGCGTGCGAAGTATTATTTCTGGACCAAAACCATAATTACTCTTCGTGATTGGAGTTGTTTTGACTTCTCAATCGTTCTGATAATAAATCCTTGAAAGCTTGGAAGAGCTGAGAAAAAACTTTGACAATGGAAACAGGATCATGGTGCTGAAGTTCTAAAATGCACATCTGCATAGCTCGCACTAACGTGGGATCGTGAACAACAGGAAGATATTCTTCTGGGTTGAGTAGATGGTTCTCTGGCACAAATTGAGGATAAGATGGACATATTCCATTCGTAATGGCCTTCAGTAAGTGTGGGATATTCTTCAGCTCTGAGCTTGGCGTTTGTCCTAGAAAAGTGATGGTGACTTGAAGTATTTCCTCACTCTCTGTGAGGCCACATTGCTCTTCTTTCCATGCCGATCTTCCAATCTTCTTGGACATCACTGGGGCCTTGCACACATCTAGCACAATTGTATCGGCCGATAACTTCATTCCCATTACGTCAGGTGTGGAAATTGTTATTCTTCTCTTGTCCTCTACCTGGGATTTCTTCCGTTCTATTACCAGTTGTGGAGGTTTCTTACTGGGATTCACCTTCAGCACGAAAATTTCCTTTGATACACGTAAATCTTCACGACTCCAATGGATGTGGACAGTATCAACGCTTTTTAAGTGGTAGGGATTGGTGCGTTCCTGTTTGATGGTCTTGAAGAATTCAGTTGCATTTTCTTTGTTTACTTTTGTGACACTTGGTATCTTATTTTGTGCCCTTTCTTTAAGTTGGCAAAAGAGATCTGAAATATCTTCAGGAGAACCCTCTGGTATCTGACTTGCCATTGACATGATCTGATCTGCTGTCAAGACAGTCTGAACTTCTTCATCATGGTCCTAGAGGCAAGTAATATTGCAAGTGTTTATTTATTTATATATTTTTTAATTTTATCATGTATTTTTATTGACTGATCTGTCTATTTACAAATGTTGTAACCATCATCAAATATATATAAATAATATTATATACAGAATTACAATCCTACACTATACTGTAGCTTTCTCAGTGATCACTTCCTTTTTTACTTACTTCTAAATGATTTATATCTTCAACCTGAGGATCTTCACTGCCATTTACACTACCTATCATATGTTGCTCTGCACTCTCGTCAAAGGGAAGTTGCTAAAAAGCATGCAAAAATTAATTTTAAATGTGATTTTTCAGATAGATTCAGAGCCAGCCAAAAAAAGTGATTTTTTCAAACTTCAAGACAAATTAAATCTTACCACTTTAACTTTTTTTGTCTTGACAGGGTCTGCTTCTTTTGCATGTTTGCGTTTGAATTTGGCATCTGATGACAAAAGTGATGATGTTGCTTCTCTACACTCAACTTTCATTAGCTCATTATGGAATAGTTGAGTGATAACAAGCTCTTCTTGTTCATTCTTGGTAATAGCACCACTACGTCCTCCACTGAATCTGAACTGACCAGACTTTGGTTCACCATGTGCTGTCTCCATGGTGCGGTCTGTAAAATTCTTTAGTGTTAATGGCAGACCAATAAGTTCTCCATCACTGGAAGCTTTATCAATATAGTAGGGAACATATGTTACAATTTGCTTGAGAGATGGTGTAATGGAGAGGGTACCAAAGATGACTACAGCCTGGAACCCAAGTTTGACTCGAGCATCAACTTCATAATCTTTGCTTGTTAGGCCTTCAGGTGTGTGTAGGAGATTAGTGAAAACTGTCTCAAGTCCAGCACCAAAACATGAAAGTACATCAAGAGTGACCCCACTAAAACCAGCTTCTTTAAGAATTCCAGGAAGCTTCTGATGTAAGGCAAGAACTCCAATTTCATCAAAGGTTATTTTTCCCTCTTCTGAGCTGACATGATGTGCTACTTTTGTCATGGATTTGAGACACTGGGTTTGAGAACCTGTTAATGCTTGTAGAAAAATGTAATAATGTTTAGGATTAGAAAATAATATAAATTCATGCATGAATTTACATTTAAGCTAAGAATACAGTGAATATTGTAAACCTCCCTGAGCTTTTATTTGCTCAATGTCTCTTTTTCTCTCTATTTTTGGTTGAAAATATTTGTTTTGACAATGGATATATGGAGCTAATTTCTCTTGGTTGACTTTTTTTGCCTCAAACTCTTGTGAATTTTGAACACAAAACTTAAATTTCCTAAAAATATCTCAGTCTGCAGATATCCTACTGTGCATATCAACAACTACAAGTCAAACAGTTTCATCTATACTTTATCAATTTTATGTTCAAAATAACAAAATAATTACTGCAGCAATATTAGGCTTGACTAGCATAACATATTTGGGGTATAAATCCATAAAACATCCCTGTGGGCTTGTATTCAGATGGGCTTATTATAGGAATGGATTTTTTGATAAATAACAGGGCTTATTTTTGGATGAGCTTATATTCTGGGGGAGGGGTGGGGGTTATGGTACTGTATTGACATCAATTTGGTGACTACTAATTTAAAAGAAAGTGTTTTATCATATATGTAGTATTAACTCTTTTTATGTTTATATACACTCGATTGCAGAAAGGTTGTAGTCTATGTTTATACAAATATCTAAAGAGGTGCATAAGCTAGAATACTGCTTAAATTGGCATTAAATCTTGGGTGTTGCGAGAGCTTATTATTTTACAAATTGCATCTCATTTGATATACTGAATAAATTAGATATTTGTATAAATGTAGACTACAACCTTTCTGGAGTTAAGTGTAATTTAGTGTTAGGCCATTATCATTCATGTGCTAACCAGAGAGCAATTGGCTATTTTTTCATAGCAACTTTCTGAAAATAATTGGCACATTAGCATGTTTCTTAGTAAACAAGAGGCATCACTTACAGCACCTCCACTTTTTTGCTAAAATGCTGTATTTCATAACATTTCTGCCTAGGTAGTCTACTTAAACTTCAAATACCAGCCCCAACTTTTGAAGGTGCTCTATGGTCCCTGGTTATAGATTATTTTAAATTGAAACTAGGATTGAGGTGTCTTAATAATTATTTATCAAGATTGATATTGAAATTAATCCCTGTGATTGTTTTTTTATGGTTTGGTTTTGTGGGTTTGTTGTTGTTGTTGTTGTTGTTTTGCTCTGTTTATTTGTTTCTTTTTGCCACCATTTACTGGATATTTATAATAATTTATTATTGGATTATAACAGTCTATTACTAGATTATAGTAAGCTAAATGTATTCATGATTCATAATAATCTATTACTGGATTGTAATAGTCATATTATAATCCATTATTATTATTATTATTATTATTATTATTATTATTATTATTATTATTATTATTATCATCATCATCATCAAGGGATTAATATCAATCAGGGTTGTCCTAAAAAATAATGATTTATCATACCATCTCTCTTTGATTACAGTTCTTACCTACTGCGCAATCAGCAATTTTTTTGCAAAGAGTTTCTGCAGATCTCATGGCAAGATGTAAAGTTCCAGGATAGTAATCTTCCATATCACAGTTGGTGATATTAAATCTACCCTGACAACCAAGATGTGATTTAGCAAATTCATTTCTGTTGTGACTATTGTCTTTTCTTACCCCTAGCCAATTGGTGTAATCTAGTGTGCTCTTCTCACTATCAGCGACAGTCCACTCTGGTTTATCAGAGATGACTGTCATGTCACCCAGCTGACGTGCATGCTCAGGTGCATCACAAACTGGGTAACATGACCTAGCGGTTGAACATCCAGTCGATGAACGCCTCTCTTTACCATCTCCAACACAGCGATAGTGTACCTCAAGATTTGAGTTTGTTGGAGCATGACAAATTGACTTTAGCGAAGCTAATTTACTGTATACCCCTGAAAAAGCTTTCATAGTGTTGTCATAGCTATCTTTATCTAGGTAGTAGGCCATAGATAAGACTGTACTTTGTAAATTAAAGGGTTCTACAACCTTAACACGGAGACTAGTCAATCCATTAAAATTTCTTGACCACTTCAGGAAAGGTGCCAAGTCAGTATAGGCAAAGATAATAACGGCACCTTTGGGTGTGTCAATTGAAAGTTGGGTGCCAGGGCGAGACAAAAAGTATTCTAAATAAAGTTTGGGATCTACATATCCAACAACCAAGTCACCATGATGCTCAAATGTTAATCCGACTTTCTCTGCAAGTTCCGTTTTTTTTGCATTCATACTCGAGACAACTTCATCTTTTGGGGGAATAATGTTAATTCCAAACACTTGAGCCAAATGTTTACCCCATGTATTTCTAAGGATGTCTTGCAATCCTTTTTGGCTCACACCAAAAGAACTTACAAGGCCACCAGCAAATTCTTTAAACAGTTCCTTATTGGTCTCATATAACATTGGCATAAGTGTTTCTCTGAAAACCCTTCCGCCATCTGATAGTATCTGTTCACATATTGACTTTTCATTTTCAGGCGTAATTCCACATGAATGTGTGTTAGCTGTAGTGGTGGTTGTATTATTGGCAAATGCAATATTTTCAAGACCAGAAAACTCAGATGACAATAACTCATTTCTAAGTTGCTCAAGTTGCTGTAAAATGTCGACAGTATTTACAGACTGCTTTCGACGAGTTTCACATTTTTTTGTCAAAAATTCCCAAACGGATACACTTCGACACAAACGAGGTAAAGCAAGCACCTTTAGTTCGTCGTCAGACAGTCGCTCTACAACTTCTTTTACTCGTGCAAGTCGGGTCCTGTCCGGTAAATCACTTGGGAAAAGCTTAGTTATTGTTTCTTTTGCCGTTTCTGGCTTTTTTCGCTCCAAATTTGCAGGTTTATGTGTAACATTTTCACGATAGTGTTTCAGTAGGTTGTTGTAAGAACGGTACGAACAGCCACAACCATCGAAATGACACGTAAAATCATTTGTTACCTCCATAAATCATTAAATAAATACTTTAAACTTGTTTTAAACTACATTTTAAGAAAAAAATCACGTCAATAAAATCCTCCACAGCTAACATACATCCGGGAACCTCAAAATTACCGTACGCAAATCACATTTTCAAAGTCATTCCAAGTAATCAAGAAAAAATTCAAATCACACAGCTTTAAGTGTCAAAAAACAGTTTAATAAAAAGTATGATCATTTGCAGAACCAAGAAGTGGTTTTACATAGTCAAAATTAACAAATAACTTACAATCTCGAGGCGATAGCAACGGTCTACATGTCCTGTCAAATACTTTCACGACAATAAACTTCCTCTGCAGCAAAACAAATGCAAAAGTGTAATCTTTGGTTTTCCAAGCTTCTGTACTGGTAAAAATTTTTAAAACAGAGATCGATTCCTTGCAAAAACAAGAAATTCTTCTTTACAGACATCCAGCTTTCAATATGGTGGGCTTCGAATCGAATAACCAAGCCCTGTAGGATCACGGGACACTAGTACTTTGCGCGCGCAAAGCTCTTTGGGATGGATTTTTTTTCGAAAACCGCGAGCAACGCCTGGCATATTAATTGAGATCACCTGGGAAAGTCATTAAATTTTATAACCTATAAACCCTGACTGGAACGAGCGTACATGTATATTCTGTGTTACTTGATAGTGTGTTCTATTTGTTCTCACTTACAGTGCTGCGCCTCGAACCGTTGCCACTACCACAAAGTTTTTGATTACTTTTTGACATCTTTTGGACAACTTTGAATACCGCTAACCAATTAGATACTGGCGCTTCACTTTGATGTCTCGATAGGCGGAGTTTGTACATCATATCGAAACATCAAAGTGAAGCGACGATATTTAATTGGTTAGCAGTATTCAAGGTTGTCAAAAAGATGTCAAAAATTAATCAAAAACTTTGTGGAAGTGGCAACGGTTGTAAGCGCAGCACTGTAAAGTCTTTTGCTTGTCTATTGAATTAACTATGTCCAGTACAGGATGTGGGTGCCTAAATCTAGAACTCACTGCATGTGTATTGTTGTTATCACAGGAAGTACTTCAGACCAACAAACTCCAGTCTGTGCTTACAGAACTAAGACAGATAGTGAACACACCCATCAAACCCTTTAACCCTCCACCTGGCATCCCAACAACGATAGCTGAAGGAAACAATGCTACTGGTGGTGTAGCTGCAGCAAGTGCAGCCATGGAACAGCCTGGTGCTGTTAATGCCCCACCACACCCTGAAGATCTACCAGCATGGATTACTAGAGTCATGGGCAAAGGTATTGATAAATAATTTATTAACTATTATTTATTATTTATTATTAATTTATTAACTGGTCCAAGGTTCTCTTGTACCTACAATCATTGCCAGAATTGTTGGCACGATTTTGTCAGGATGCACCTGTGCAGTGGATGGTAATGAGATTGGCTACCCCCCACACCCCTTGTACAATGTTGCACTGTGAAAACCCTGACATCTACTACTCAGCAATCAGTCCAACAGACTGTACAGAGGGGAGGGGGATCCAACAGTATGGCTGGAAAGTGTATGATGTACAAAAAAAACAAAAATTTCACATAGTGCCAACTGAGTTTGGCAAGGATTGTAGCTATCATATTACCTGTATGGTGAATGTCATTTTTTTCTACATATGGAAAATTTAAATTTTCAATGCTTTTGGATAATTGATCCATCATCAGGGAAAGTGACTAGTACAATCAATGACAAAACGTTTTACTCATCAATGTATTGTTGTTTTCTATACAGCCTGTACTCAAATCCTTGTGTCTAGAGCAGATGATGAACATTGTAGTCTTTATCTTCAACTGTTGGATAAAACACTTATGTCTGAGGTTAGTAAATTAATGTAAGAATTTAAAAAAAACCCTGCCGATCTGAGAATATCTCTAAGCCAGCTAATGAAAGCCACATTTTCACTTTTAAATTTTATTCTAATTTCACTAACCAAAATCCACTGAATACATTTTTCTCACCCAGTAAATTTTGTGTGAAGCAATTGCCTTACCACCATGTGCAAAACTACGCGTCCTGCCAGACTTAAAGTCTTGATTGGGAATTTGATCAATAGGCAACCAAAAATCCAGACAGAGGCGGAGTTTTCTATACAGTGTCTGTACACTTTGCTGGCTTCCCAGTAGCCTATTGTCCAAATCCCAATCGAGACTTTAGTCTGGCTGGACGCGCAATTATGCACATGGTGGTAAACAACCCTTAAAGATTAAAAAAGTATTAATAGTATTTTGAACTAATGTACAGTCTACAAGTAGTTAAATATATACCAGAAAATCTATAGTATTATTGGATGACTGTCTGCATGTCATTTTTTTCCAAAGCACATAGACAATGTTAAGTAATGTTACCTATAGCTTTTGTCTTCTAATGGTAATAAATGGTTTTATAAAGGGCCACTTGGACGAAAATCGGTTATATTCAAAACCGATTAAAACTGATTATTTCTATCTGAAGATGAACACAGCTGAAAAACTAGGCCATCATCGTTTGAGTTTTGCGATAAATGTCCCTCATTATCTAGAAATTATCATTCAAAATCTTAAAGAACAATAGGGTTGTATGTATGACATCATACATACACAATTTGAAAGCTTGAATACTTGACAGTTTCTACCTGTTTCTTTTGAATGCAAAGAAAATGTTGCTTCATTGATGACTATTGGATTCATTAAGCAAAAATTAAGCAATGTTTTAAGCCATTCTTTAATTTTCATGGATTTTTGTCCAAGTAGCACTATAATAATAATTTTGTTTTGCTTAAAACCAATGATGTGTTTCCACTGCTTTGTGGTTTACAGGCATTTACTCCAAGTCAAAAACGCCGTCTTCACTCTTGGAAACAACAATGTCAAAAATTAGCTAGACAGCAACAGTTTGCAAGAAGACCAAGTTCACTAGACAAGTCAAGAGGGTAAGACCTTTCATTGTGATTATGAATTGTATTATAATAATAATAATAATAACTTTATTAACGTCTCTAATCTTATAGCCGGCACAGGTGCCCTACTAATCGGGGAGACATATTATAGAAATATGATCCTTGCATGCATGCTGTCCCAACCTAATTAAACCAAAATAAATCACATTACTGAGGTTTTGAGCCTTGGCTCTTCGAGGATACATACACCTCCTGGTATAATCCTGGAAAATCCTGGATTCCTATTTTCTTCCTGGAAAGTCCTTGAAAGTCCTGGATTTGTTAAGTCATTCCACAGCCAGTAAAAACGTTATGCAAATGTATTTTGTTTGAATGAACTAGTGAAAAAAACTAGAGAACTCCTGGAAATAATCTGAAAATCCTCTTTGAAACTCCTGGATTTATTGAATTTTCTGGTTGTATGAACCCTGCTCTTCATTGGAGGCTTGAAATGTCAGTAATGTGAGCACTGTCTTTGTATTATTTTGGTGTTACAAATTTCCATTCATTCCTTATTGAATTGCTACACTCCTATGCATCCCAAACTAGTTCACTCATTAGTTTCCATGAGTATCATATACAGTGTTATGCCAGTTGTATATTCCAAGGACTGGCTATAACACTCATGAACATCACATAAAGGACTTACACTATACTACATTATCCATCAGGTGGTACTACACATACCTCTCTAATCCTCCTATTGATCCTGTCAATAGCCTGTGCCCCCCTGCAGGACCAGGGGGTGGGTCTAAACGTCAACGAGGATCACCTCGTAACATGAATAAAGGTACTCCTGCTGGACAGTTGAGAAGTAACAGTACAGAGACACAGCCAAGTACTGGAAAGGCTAGACTGGTAAGTAAAGGAACTAAATATATTCAAAATCAAAATGCCATTTGGCATTCAGAGAAGTGGTTCAGGAAAAGTTAAATATATTGGCCAAGGGAGTCAAGCCAGGAAAAAGACAAACAAAATGAACCAACAATGACGCACAGTCAATTAAAGTTCAGGGCTGGCTGTTTGAAGGCAGACTAGTCCTAATAGTCCAGGTTTAAAACCAAAGGTATTCTTTAGACTTAACCCTGGATTAGTACTAACCCACCTTTGAGCAACCAGACCCAGATGTCCAGGGATTACATGAAAATTTACATGAAACAATGCAGTTGCTTTACTACAATTCATTTTTTCCTTTTTAGTAATATAACCAGTTCACATTCCTTCCTCACTCATAGACAAGGTTTTTTTTTCAAATGGTCTGGATTGGTATGATTGGGCTTCCTGTGCCAAAATATCAATTCCTGCATTACCAGGAACCAGTTACATAAAATGTAGCATTTTATGTAACTGGCCCCAGAAAAGTGGGTGGGGTACACAGGCAAGGGGAAGGGGTACTCATGGGCACCCCTTCAATAATTAATGTTTGTTAATTAAGCTTTGATCTTTACAGGTAAGGTCACATGCCATTGTTGGCAGAACCAAGTCATTGCCTGTTAGGTCGACTGTTTCTCAGGGTTCATTACAGCAACAAAGTAAGTTTTATGTGTATTCTCTAGTCTTGTTTCATGAGCAATGGAAGCAGAAGCTGCATACTACTAAGACTCGGTAATGCATTTTGTGAGAGAAGACAATGGGCTATACATCTGGGTATGTTGAGTCTGTTTCTGCTTCCATAGACAACTTTCAGAAATGGCGGCCTAGTACATGAGAATGAGGCCACAAAGGTCATGTTACCAGAAAATAAGCGTGGCGACACTTCTATTGCTATCAAAGACGATATGTTCTTCTTCATTTTGAAATAACTATTTTCTGTGCATTTTACAGGATATACATTTACATGTACTTACATAGACTCATTTGATACCATGATGATTTTGAAGGCCTTTCTGGCCTCGTTCTCGTGAACAATGAGGCCGCCATTTTTGAAAGTCGTCTATTCCTCATAAAAACCAGGCTTAGGTGGTACAAACCAATTATAATAATAGTAAAAGAAATATTAGAGGACGTGGAATCAAGAGCGCATTATTAAATGAATTAAGATTATCATCTTTGAGCTAATTAATATTTCATGTACGTATCAAATAGCTGTTTCTTCTTTATTATTAACTCCCTTATTGTTCTTTAATTATTGTTACTTATTGTAATCTTCTGGTCTGCCTAGACTAGTCCTTACTAATTGCAGGAATATTAAACACATGTAATATATTTCTTATGATTAATAAAATATTGTATCTTGTATCTAAGTACACCAAAATTATTAATATATCTGTTCATTAGCATAATGAGCTTTTTTATAATTTTAGATTCAGCAGATATTGAAGGCATTGACAACAGTCTTGAGTCATTGTGCCTTCGAATGACAGAGCAAGCTCTTTCAGGTTAGTCAATCACTCACTCACTCACTATCCAGTTTTATGTCGTATTTCCACTACTGTGGGTGTGACGGTGCATGGCTGTTCTCAGAGCTTTCTTCCACTTCTCCCTATCATTGGCGTCAGTGTTGGCAATGTTCCATGCCTTTAAATCTCCATCCACTGCCTGCTTCCATGTCTTGCGCGGCCTGCCCCTACCAGGGTTACCATCCACTCTCATGTTGGTGATTTTATTAATCCAAGTATTACTTCGCTGTACATGACCAAACCACCTCAGACGCCTTGATCTTATTATGCAGTCAATAGGGTATCATTTTTACGGTGGCCCAGAAGGACCAACCACATTCCAAAATCTCCATGGCATTACTTGTGCGATCATTTTTAAAATAAACTATCACATAATACTTTAACATATTGCACGATACTTACAATTATTGTGTGATACTTCAACTTATTGTGCGATACTTCAACTTATCACTTGGTACTTCAACTTATCATGTGATCATTGCATTTCTAGTCATCCATCTGCACATGGAAAAAGATGGTAGACAAAGTGATAAAGGTTGTGGGATTAGTGAATTGGTTTGTCCTATTGTTTAAACCATTTTTTGTGTACTTCTTATTACAGATAGCTCAGGTGACAGAACCTGATGTATCCAAAGCAAGATTTACTGTATTTAGTCATGACATAACAAAGTTATGTTATTATAGTTGTATTAGATGTAGCGGTGTATTATAAAGACAGTTTTTCAAGTCTTTCAAATTCCCAAGAGATTTATAGCAGACACTAGATTTATAGATTGTTCTGTTGTGTTCACTCAAGAAATAAATATGTCCAAAAACCAAGTCATGAAAGGTCACAAGGGCAATGTGGAAATGTGTGTGTGTGTGTGTGTGTGTATGATAGCTGTAAGACTTAATAAATTATTAGAAAGTAGTTTCTACAGTGTTAGAGTACAAACACTAAAAGTACAAACACATAAATAGTACTAAATTGCACTAAATTATGCTAATTCTGTTTTCTATTGTTTAATTAACACTATTTAGTACTAAATAGTGCAAAGTTTTGCAAACTTTTAGTGCTTGTACTCTAAAACAGACCGGTATTGTTTTTTTTGTTAGTGTGCATTTGATGCAAAACCCCTGATTTTGATTGTAGCATTGGATTTTCCTAAATTGAACTATATTCAAATACATTGTGAAACTAAGAAATTTCAATTTTTTAAACGTTTTACAACATTTTGAAAATATATTAGAACTATGTGCCTTCAATATTATTTATTAAAAGTTCTTCCCTACCTCCTTACAAAAATTGAGCTTTTTTGAGTAAATCTGATTAAATATACCAATACACTGTACATGCATGAGTTTTGGGCCCAAGGATACTGCACTTACATTGAAGAGTACATGACAGCAAAGTCGATCTTCACCTTCCTCATTTATTACTGATCAATGAATACTGTGTAGGAGACTTTTACATCAGTCAAATCTTGCATCACAATGTCAAATGCACTTGTGTCCCAAGATAAATACATGTGCATGTACTTTGAAGGTTTTCTATTATTTTGTACTCTTCAACATTTTCAAAACTATATTCAAGTAGAAGTATATTAGTAGTCTAGTTGTGACCTTGCTTATATGCTTTGTGTATCCAATGACTTGGTGATAATCTACTTACAAAAATACTAAACGTATATAAATTTTTAAACACGTACTTTCCTTAAGCATTTTTGTAGTTCTAACACTCCTACTGGACAAGGAAAACAAAGTAACTATCATTCATTTGTCACTTCGTTATCATTACTACAAGTTTACAATTTTGTTCACTAAACTAAACTAGAGTGCAAATAATAGAAATATGATTGCACTAAACCTATGAAATTGTACTAGCTAAATAATGCAAAATAGCACTGTTAAACAATGGAAAACAAAGGATTTTGTGCTAATTTAGTACTATTTAGATTTTATACTTTTTCACAGGTTAAGTGTGATCACTCTATAACCTTGAAATTGCACTAACTAATTAGTACTAAATAGTGCTAATTAAACAATAGAAAACAAAGGATTTCATGCTATTTAGTACAATTGTTGGCAACCTATTTCATGGTTATAATATTTGTACTCTTAACTTTTTTCATAATAATTATTTTGATTTAGGCCTTTTGCTGTCCTCAAATTCTAAGAAAGAGATATAACTTATACTAAATCACCTAAAGTTATTTTATTTAACCTGTACAAATAGTTCGCTAATACTTTACACACTAGTAGATCTAGTTGGTGTTTGAGTTTATATGCTTAGAATTAGTTTGTCTCCCAAGTTAAGTAAAATCATTATTACATACGCTTGGAAAGAAAAGAGTCAGAGTGAAGCAGCTTTATTGACAACATCAGTCTGTTGGCCACTAGTAAATTCACTTGACCTCTGAAATACACATAGGTGATGTTGAAGTAATAACATATTCAGAAACACATTGTATTTTTAATTTTCATAGATTACAACCTGTAGCATTGTTTAATATCTACTGGTATCTCCTCTGAATAATTTCCGAGGTCAAGTGGATCTCTTCTAAGAGGCATGCCAAGTGACATGCATGGGTAGACCTGCCAATCCAGCCCAGAAATCTGGAGGTTTGCAAAGTTGTTTCTTTATGTGGAAACACTGTGTTTACAACAATTCTTGGTGGTAGGTCTGTAACTTGAAGATTGAATTGAAAATCCTGGATTGATGTGGGAGGATTGGCAGTTACATGTATGGGTGCAGAGGAATTGGTTGAGAAGAGTAAAACTAAAAATGTACTTCCAGTTTGTTGTTCTCGAAATATTCTCATTCTTACTAAATAGTCTATAGTAAATCTTCATTGTCATGTAGTAATTAGGTTCTGAAAGCATTGCAAATGCATTTACACTAAGTTTACATTAAGATTGATTGTCTAACATAGTACCTCTACTACTTTGTTAAAACTTAGTCAATCATTATCTTACTCTGTAATATAATAATTTTGTAGAACGTTACCAATTGTTTATGATTTCCTAAAAATACTAAGAGTTGATAGCAAACTAAAATTAGCAAAAAAAGTTTTATTTATAGCAGGAATGATTCCTGTAAGAGCTTGTAAGATAGCTGATTTAATAAGAGACATGGACCCGTTACTGTATAACATGTATGGCATGCCTATACTATGTACTGGAATCATACTTAAAAGTACTGAAAAAGTAAGGATTAAAACACTGAAATCTCTCACATTTGTAGTCTTGTAGTTATATTGCCACTAGACAAGTGTGGTTCATGCTCTAGCATTGTAATTGAAAGAAACCTTAAATCTAGTGTGAATCACAAATGTCATTATTGTTAATGCTAAACACAATGTGAGAAAATCATGAATTATGACCTTTGATTCACACTGGATTTGTAAGATGATTACAAGAGAACATTCCATGGTTCTCGTCATTCAACCTCTGCCTCAACAGTGTGTAGCATATTCTTTAAAATTTGAATACAACCCATGAAATTTCAAAGTGTTTCAATTGTCATTGTGTGCATTCCTTACATTACCATGGGCTGTAGTCAATTTCTAAAGAATATTATTTCATGCTGTCGAGGCTGAAGTTGAACGACGAGTACCTAGAAATGGTCTATTATGGTTATGATGCTAGTGTGAACCCGGCTTTAGTGAAATACAATAGAAATTGTGTAGTTCCAGAAAATATCCATACCCCACCGTGGAGGGAATTGGAAATTCTGGAGGGGAGGGGGTCAGAAAAACAAAATTACAGAGTTTGTATGGAAGAAAAATGTCCCAGAGGGTAGGGGGGTCCATTTACAAATTCCCTCCTTGGGAGGGTAGGGGGGTCCATTTACAAATTCCCTCCTTGGTGGGGGTATGAATATTTTTTGGAACTACACATTGTGTATTAGTTTTTCCAACTTCTAAATGATGCAATGGGTGGCCGAGTGGTCTGGGTTTGAGTCCTGGCTCAGGCATCGGATCATATGTGAATTGATTTTGTTTGATGTGTTGCTCTCTACCATGTCATGAGGGTTTTTTCTCCAGGTTCTCTGGGTTTTCCTCCCTCGGCAAAAATCAACGTGAATTGAGCAATGTATGCAAAATATTTAATGTAGAGGTAGTGAGTGTGAGTGCCAGCAGAAGAATAGCCACTACGTAGATCTGTTGTAGAAGATTATTTATTTATTATTATTTATTTATTATTATTTATTTATTTATGCAATTATCAAACTACTGCACAATGTAATAGCTAAACTGAGTGAGAGAATGAATGAGAATAATGATCGCCCAATCCCACTTGATGAAAGAGTTCACTAAATTTCTAAGAATACAATGATTGAAATTCATCTACTCGGGTGATAGCAATCATATCAATGGATTAACTCCTCAGAGCTTGTCATGCAAGAGCAAATCACAGAATGGCATCCACTTGACATTGTCGCTAGCCAGAATTGTATACACCTCTGAGGATATCCAGTAAAGACATTCTGTGCAATTCCCTGGAAGTTTCAAGTTCATTATTGGCCATCTCTGGTTCTTCCCGAGTTAAAAAGTAGGACTGAATCCACTGTCGACACATTGGGCATTTCAGTTCTAATTTTGTAAAGCACAAGCCACATACACAGGCATGTCGACAGGGCAATAGCACTCTGCTGACTGGCATGCTATGGCATACAATACATGTAGAATTTCTCTCACTGTCAGTTGTGTCTTGAACATCATCAGTAGAGATATACAGTTTCTATAACAATATTAAATTAAAATTAAATTTTATATATATTAAAAATGAAAATGTAGTGGTAAAATGTAATCCCCATGGCCAATAAATCCATGTTCAACAGTGGATTATTGGGAATAACTTTAGAATAACCTTTACAATAGAAATATTCATGAAGTGGCACTGTTTGAGAATGAGGCAATACATTCATGTACAATAGGTTTTATTGAAATAAGGGTACAGTATGTTCTAAAGTTGTGCTGAGTAATGTTGGAATCCACAAACAACTGGTCCTACAAAAGTGGTAATTAATGAGGATTTCCTTCACTTCCAATAATAAAATTAGAGTAAAAGTTGGCCTTCAATCCACAGAAGTGTGACAAAAGGCGTCTTTAGGAGTCCTATCTATTTGGAACCCACATTGCACCCTGTGTGACCATTACCTCAATGTCTCTCAGGTTGAGTAATTCAGCCTGATGTATTATTGTTATTGGGGTTCTGGCTATGTGATCCTTGTATAGTTAATTGGATTTATGTAGAATTGCAGTAAATGTTGAAACATCAAATTCACCACTTTGAACTTATATTGTAAGCCTAGTTTTTTTCCTCAAGTCACAATATTCCATTATTAGTTAAGAGATCTGGTACATGTATGTACTGTACCTTCTTTTCACTAACCTTCAGAGGGAAAATCCTTCCATTTGCTATTTGGATGTACTGTGCTGCAATGTTTAACTTATTGGTGCCCGATGTAGACTTATTACATTTAAAGGATGTTAGAAGTGACACCTGCACATACAGAATAATATTAATAGCAATAAGAAATTTGTCAAATTTCTAGCTTGGTCTTTGAACTGGACTCTATGATTGTGTTCATGAGTGATGGTAAATAAATTCTTACTGGATCAGGGAAATGGACTGCAGGGAAATGGACTGAGTTTAGAAAATATACACATCACAATGCAACATACACTTTTTGCTGTAGCCTCCTCCGCAGGCTACTCCTTTCCTTTCCTTTATTGGGTTTCCTGTGGGATGGAACGGGAAGAGCGAAGACTACAGGAAGCCCAAGAGAAAGAAAAGGAGTTGCCTGCGGAGGAGGCTAATTTTGCTGCAGTAACAAAATTCATCTTACAATGTCACAAGGCTTGATGGAAGGGGTTTCGTTCTGATCAATATTCCTTGGGGTCTCCATAACAACTACAAGCTGATACCACTCATTGTCTTGCTGGTGTTGTTCAAATTTAGCAGCAAACTCTGGTGGTATTTGTGCTGCTACTTGATGTTCTTGCCCTGGTTCATAGCTTGAATATGTTAAGCATAAATAGAATGCATGTTAATTAGTCTCCTGTGCTGTCACATCTGGTCTCCTCACAAGATGCTCTCGATTGAGGGACTAACATCATGTCAAGATAAAACAAGGCTGTGTAGGAGATGTGTAGAATGATATATACATGTACTTCCTTCACAATGAAGTGTCTGTGCAGCCCTTTGGTCCAAAAGTGGTCTTTCAGAAGGTGGTTAAAATTATTGGTGCACCATCCCCCCTCCCGAGTAGTGTAGCAGCTGCTCGTAAGATTTGTTAAACAAAACAATACCTTTCACTGTTAACTCGTTCTGTTATATTTTCTGAGGGTAACAATCCAATAGGATGAGATCTTGCAATAGCTGCTACACCACCCCCTCCCTTCATTAGATTTTAATCCCTTGGTTAAAGAATTGTAAGGATACTATTCTGATGGACTTCTGCTGTCATATGATCCTGACAATATTCTGTTTATAGGAATAAACTGGACAGCTTCACTGTGATCATCATCATCATCATCATCATCATCATTGTCATCATCATTATCATCATCATGGTGGCTATTGGGTTCCTCTCTCCATACTGATTTCTCAATACTTGATGCAGGTACTCCCCAATACATTGTCATATAGCATGGTACAGTGCTGCTTAATATGAAAGGAATGATCCCTGAAAGACAATGTGAAGTGAGGGGTGATCATGAAAAACAACAACAACAACAATAACAACAGCAAAAGTCATTTTAACATTTTTACAATCAGCTACAAATGCTAGCGATACCGCTTCATGGTCCATTAATAAGAAACTCATCACTTTGAAGCTTTACATGTTACGAATATGTTACGCATCTTCACTGCTTCATTAACCTTCTCAAAACCCGGTTTCAAATATTTGTAAGCTTCATATTTGAATTTTACTGAAATAGCATCTAAAATACCAACTAAAAATTTGAGATAAAAACTCTAAGTACTTTATATTAGTTTTAGAAATAACTGTTATAACTAAACATACAGTCGTTTGAGTCTAACTTACTGTTCTTACCGTCCTGCCACGTACGATCCTCGGCCAGCTTGACGACAAATGGATTACGAACTCCTACAAGAGACTCCGATGGGATTTCATTTACACTTCTGACAGGAGCTCCCATCAATGCTTGCCTTTCCAGAACACCAAGTCTAGAGATGAAGACACCAAGAAAAAGAAATGCGAGCACAACGACAAAAGCAGACAAAAACACCAACAAGTCCGCCATCTTGAATACGAGCCCGCAGTTTAAAACAGGAAGCCCAAATATTGTTGAAGTTTGTGGAAAATTTGAGTAAGCTCCAAAAAACATCTTATCTTTTTATTAATACAAAATTACTGAACTTGTTGTGGAATAAATCATTTGTCGGAGAAGCTAGAATAAAGGATAATTCTGACGTTTTTTTCTGGTGTTATAGTAAATTTTTAATAAGTGCTTGGGCTTCCTTTGTCAGCAGCGGTATTTCCAAGGGCATACCAGTGACTCCACTTTGTTATTATCATGTCAGACGATAAAAAAGTTCCAAAAAGATGTGGATCAGTTATAAAGCTGAAACCAGGGATGTATGAACGGTACAAGGAACTGCATGCTGCTGTCTGGCCAAAGGTAGGCCTCACTAAATAGCCGATAATGGAACTATTTTATCTTGTCCAATGTTTGAACAAATTTGGACCCTGGGGAGAGGAAAGGTTCTTAAGCATTTTTCTAAAAAAAGACATGAACAAATACATATTCCAAACAAGGAACCTTATTCCTCAAGACGATTAATTTGATCACATTTTCTCATCTACACGAGCACAAAATATTTGCCAAAGAAAATTTATCACAGAAAATGTGCTTGCATGTGTAGATCAATTCTTGGGTTTCATATGACATCATGTCTCCTTGGAATTTTCATCAGCAGAAAGACAAGTTTCCAATAGAATATTCTCTGGATGAGAGCACATGGTGGTCAAACATTGACCACCATTTGAAGCAGATAATGAGATTCATCAGCTATTTGAAACCCAGCAATTAGACCTTTATTTGAAAGGGGGGCTTATTCTGAAAATTTGGACATGAATATGGAATAGCAAGTTAATAACATCTTTCCATGTTAGATACTAACATAGGTTATATGGTCTCCGCAGATAAACTGGAAGGAGGGAAGGGGGCTTATTTAAACCTAGGGGGTGGGGGGTGGAGGGGGGCTATTCAGTCATTTACACTATACAGTATATTATTTTGTATAATAATTGGCATATTACGCGCACTCTGATTGGTCGAACAACCGTGTGTCGGATTAGAGTACACACACAAAGATGGCGTCATCGAATCTTACGCGCGCTCTGATTGGTTGGAATGTTTCGATAAATATTATATAAAACAGATAGATTCCATTTTTCCGTGCATGTGTACTCTAATCGATACACAGAAGACGTCAAAATGTGGTGAGAACAACAGTCACGCCACTCGACTTCGTCTCGTGGCGTACATTTTTGTTCTCACCACATTTTGACGTCATCTGTGCATTGATTAGAGTACAGATGCACGGAAAAATGGAATCTATTTGTTAAATATTGAATACAAATGAGTCAGTCTCATCTCTCTCAGGCCCTCCCTATTTTAGTAGACAAGATCTTATTTAGCTGGGTAGGGTTACGAGAGAGAAATAGGGTATAGTACAGCATTTCATTCATGCTTTTAATTCTACAGAGTGGAAAATGGCAGTAGACTGACTATATGATATATGATATATTTGATATATTTACTTTAATTTGTAATTTCACAGTTTTCTCTTTGAATAAAAAATTACTTTCTCACAGGTTTTGGAAAGAATCTACCAAAGTAATATACGAAACTACACAATATATTATGACAAGAACAGCCAATTACTCTTCTCCCATTTTGAATATATAGGTAAGTGTATTTATATTATTAAAAGACTGGCCTTCACCTAGGGTAGCATGAGGGGTGGATAGCACTATTTGCTGGATGAGTCCTTATCCAGTAGACAAATGTATTGGAAAATGCCATCATTTTGTCTACTGCCAGTATAAGGTGTCATTTTCCCTACGTATTTTCCATCTCAGTTAATTGGTATTCATTCCTTTCTAGGTGACAATTTTGATACTGACATGGCTGCCATTGCTGCAGATCCAGTGACAATTGAGTGGTGGAAAGAATGTGAGCCTTGTCAAGAATCCTTTGACTGGGTGGGGCCACCACCTTCGGAGGGTGGTAAGGGTGGAAATTGGTGGTCTCCCTGTGAGGAGTTGTTCCACGATGGTCATCCTGCTACTAAGTACTCATGATTCTTCTTCGTTTCCAATTTAACAGCATCTTTAGCAAAGGGAAGCCATAAGGGAAGCTAATGGTAATAAGGACCCCGGGGAAGGGACTCCGATCGTAAATGGACGGGGATACTCGTCGTACCTTTTAGGGGTCAAAATCTGCAATCTGGTACCTTTTAGAGTGTCAGACTTAAGTGGACTACCAGACACATAGCTGGTACCTTTTAGGGACTGTTTTGGGGTCAATAAACTACCTAAAATAAGCATGAAAGGGACAATTTCGATGATCTGAATTGAATCTTCAAAGCACATCAATAACAAAGTGTTTCATTACTTTAATTCTTTATTATTGTTTTTAATTGGTACCTTTTAGGGGTAGAAATGAATTGTTGCCCACTCCCACTCAGGTACCTTTTAGGGGTCATTTTCAAAATTTCCGACAAGCATCCCTGTCCTCTTATATAATATACGAGTTACCCCCCCGGCCCGGGATAAGGACTTGCAGGGAAGCTAATATATACATTTTTGTTTTGTTTTATTTTTAATCAACAATAAATTAGAAGTAAGAATGTGACCACCAATAATGTTTTATGTTCCATACTCAAAATGTCCCTCTCTGTGTTTGGAGTTTCCTTACTGACAAACTGTCCATCATTTGAGGATAGAGTAGATTTCATATGACTGAAAATGGCACTGCATGGTCACAACACGGTTACGGCAGGAATTTTGAGTGTTTTTATAGACAACATGGCACTGACACAGTCACAGGATGGAGCAGTCCATTTCACACTCATATGAAATCTGCTGTATAGCCTCCTTGTTTGTAAGACATCTGCAAAAGAGGCTATGGGTATCCCAGGGGGGGGGACTCCGTTCGTAAATGGACGGGGATGCTCGTCGTACCTTTTAGGGGTCAAAATCTGCAATCTGGTACCTTTTAGAGTGTCAGACTTAAGTGGACTACCAGACACATAGCTGGTACCTTTTAGGGACTGTTTTGGGGTAAATAAACTACCTAAAATAAGCATGAAAGGGACAATTTCGATGATCTGAATTGAATCTTCAAAGCACATCAATAACAAAGTGTTTCATTACTTTAATTCTTTATTATTGTTTTTAATTGGTACCTTTTAGGGGTAGAAATGAATTGTTGCCCACTCCCACTCAGGTACCTTTTAGGGGTCATTTTCAAAATTTCCGACAAGCATCCCTGTCCTCTTATATAATATACGAGTTACCCCCCCCGGCCCGGGATAAGGACTTGCAGGGAAGCTAATATATACATTTTTGTTTTGTTTTATTTTTAATCAACAATAAATTAGAAGTAAGAATGTGACCACCAATAATGTTTTATGTTCCATACTCAAAATGTCGCTCTCTGTGTTTGGAGTTTCCTTACTGACAAACTGTCCATCTTTTGAGGATAGAGTAGATTTCATATGACTGAAAATGGCACTGCATGGTCACAACATGGTTACGGCAGGAATTTCGAGTGTTTTTATAGACAACACGGCACTGACACGGTCACAGCATGGAGCAGTCCATTTCACACTCATACGAAATCTGCTGTATAGCCTCCTTGTTTGTAAGACATCTGCAAAAGAGGCTATGGGTATCCCCGGGGGGGGGGGGACTCCAATCGTAAATGGACGGGGATGCTCGTTGTACCTTTTAGGGGTCAAAATCTGCAATCTGGTACCTTTTAGTGTGTCTTAGACTTAAGTGGACTACCAGAGACATAGCTGGTACCTTTTAGGGACTGTTTTGGGGTCAATAAACTACCTAAAATAAGCATGAAAGGGACGATTTTGATGATCTGAATTGAATCTTCAAAGCACGTTGATAACAAATGTTTCATTACTGTAATTCTTTATTATTGTTTTTAATTGGTACCTTTTAGGGGTAGAAATGAATTGTTGCCCACTCCCACTCAGGTACCTTTTAGGGGTCATTTTCAAAATTTCCGACGATAATAAGCTTAGTCTTTCAATTAGAATATATATGTGCTGTATAGATCTTACAGTATCAAAAATCAATGTCGTTAGTGATAGAATTCTAATGCAATGATAATGTAGAATAGATAGATTGATAAATTATTAACAAAAGGTTTTGCTACTTATAGATAATATAAACATCTTTTCCATTAAATATTGTATCAAGTGTTTCTTTGTAGGTTAGTTCCATATTATTATAATCATAATTGATATTAAGTGTTTCCACAACCTTGACGCGGGTTTTGAGAATAGTAGTCCTTTTGATCCTTTTGGATTACTATATGTTTACGACGTCCGTTTTAGGTGTTTACGTGGCCTCTTCCGCATACAATTCTTGGGCTTCCTGTGCCATTACCATAGGATACCCATGGATGCCGGGGTAGCCTGCAGAGGTGGCCAGCGTAAACTTCTTTTTGGACGGAAGGCGCCTTAACGTACAAAGATTGCATAAACCTAAACGCCTACCAGTTGACGAGATCTTATTCAAGCAAGAACTCAAGCCGGCAAATTTAATGTGAATTTAACTGCATCTGGGTTGATATGGTTCTATGAATATCAATTTATGATTGAATATACACGTCTTTGCTATTGCCTAACTTGTTCACATCCAGTACATTATAAATGGGGACGGTATATAATGTAGATCAAACAGGGGTGACACGCGTGACGCGCGTTACATGTAAGTGCCACAAAAGCATGACCCTCAAATACGGAAGTGTTATTATAAACTGGCTCACAATAATAGTTCTAAAACCTTGTAGTCATAAACTCGATGTTGAAGCTTGCCAGTGTAGGTGGGTGTTGAGCTGTCAGTGAACGTTCGCCTCGCCCTAGCAAGTCTGAATATTACACGCAAGCACGTGGACAACTTAAAAACACGCTTACAATAGCAATAAAGACCGTAAGTAGGATGAAATTCCTTGACTCAGGATACCAGTTCTTCTGTAAACTCGCTATCAGTGTTACAATCAAAACTGGATAAATGCTGAAGGTAAAACGCGTCGACCAGAGGAATAGTGTAGTCTCGAGGACTAAACCATATGAATGGTTAGGGTGTAAGGCTATGGTTAGAGCCATAGTAGTGGAGGATCGCTCAGGGATTTCATCTCGATATGTTAGAATGATAGACAACCAAATCAGAGCATTGTAAACAGCAATGACTATATACCCAGCGATACCGTTAAATACCAGAATATGGAATCCCCAGAAATCACCGAGGGTGTGTTCTTCATAATCGTACTCGCGGTCAAATTTTACGTACACGAAGACCAAGGCTAGAGCCTTGAGGAACACCCCAGAGAAAATAGCAACGCAGGCTGGTAAGATCATATCCTCAGCTCATGAAGACGACCCAAGCGATATCAAGACCACTGGATGAGATGAAGAGAATAAAAAATAAACAGTTCATGGCATCTGGAAACTTCTTTTTGAAAAGCAAGGCCACGGAGAATAGCATCCATGACCCTTGCCAAGCATACACGGCGTACCATAGGTACTTAATCCACCAAGACAGCGAGATGGAGATCTCGTATTTATTTGATAGATAGCTATTTGTTCCATTGCCTAAAATCCACTTGAAGAAGAATTTCTCATCTCGGTCAAGCAAAACCTGTGTCGCTACAAAAAGGGCGAATACCAAGAGGTTAAACAGAGAGATTATCGCTCGTAAAAACAGTTCGCACTGCTGATATCATCATGGATCAGACAAGAAATAATGCGTAATCTCGTATTTCTGTATTTCTTTCTTCGTTTGGTTATATTTACACAACTCCCGAAGATCACCCTGTGTAATTTTCGTTTGAACAGCTGTTGGATTTGACACTCGATATGTCAGTTGCCGAGCAAACCCTTAGTCGCCAATCTAAAGAAAAAGAAAATGTTTCAACAATCGATTAGTATACCTGCGCTCGCAGACTTGACAACAAGTAAATTTCAAAACACATCCAAAAAGCGTTTTTGTTTTATCTAAAAAACGCTGGCCATGTCAGTGTAGGAAGCGAAAAGGAGAACAACATATGTTTTTCAAATCTAGAGTAGATTTCGTATGACCGTGAAAACGGCACGGAAGAAGCACGGCACGGTTATGGCAGGAAGTTTCGAATGGTTTTCACTCACGTGGTTTCGGGACCGTTCGACGTGATCGAAAATTTAAATGCTGTTCTAGAGCGTGAAATCAGTAAAATTTAAGTTCTTGCACCAAAAAGAGTATCCAAAATTCTATTATACTGCAAAGTTTTGAACAAAAAGGAATTTTCGTTCCAAAGATATGAGCGATGAAACTGATGCCGACATTTTATGTATGGGCCTCTATGTTAGCCTCGTCACGCAACGCTCCCTCGGAAAAACACACGGCTGTACACCAACATCCCGGGCAACATGGCGCGGCTTCAATAACAATAGTCAAAACCATCCCATTACTACATCTTATTCGCTTATTCTGATAAAAATATTTATAAAACAAAATTTACTTCAATGGAACAAGCCAAATACGTGTTATATCCTGCCAATGTCTCTACCTGTGAGCGTGACAGTATTGTGTGACAGACGTTTCGGTCACCGATAACTCAAAAATTAAACAACAGAAAAAGCCCAAATTTTCAGGGACAACTTCTGTCTATAATGTATACAGATATATAAAGAGCCACGGTTTAGTGATTTAAAGTTTACATTTTAGCCTTTTGATGACGTTAAATGAAAACCGATCCAGCAAAATATAGAAAACACGGCAATGACATGGTCACGGCGCGCGGTCTATTTCATGATCAGGTTTCATACTCGTACGATCGAAATCTGCTCTATCCAAATGAATGTGGTCGTAGCCCAAATGCAGCAGGCTTTTAGCTCCTGGTTTTGATACTCGTTTCAATCGTTACCGATATTCAATTAAATCGTTATCAATTTTCGATTAGTCTTCAATTAATCGTTACGATTCACTTATTTTGTTTCTGATTTCACACAGATGTTACAATTAAAGTCCAAAAGCCCGTAAAAAGCATTACAATCTTACCTTGTTTTCTTCTTGCAGTAATTTCCTTGCGAAACCAAAACTACGTGAATATAAAAGTATTACTGACAGTTAAACTTGATGTAAATGTTTACAAGTACTCGAATGACCAATATTGTCATAGCTATCATACCAGTCATGGAAGCCACGAATGGATCAATTCCTCAGAACATCAAGAAGGTTACCTATTGACCCTTCAATTTGACTGTCCCTCTTGCTGTTACCAAGTTTGTCCACCGCTGTAAGAATCCGCTGTAATTTGGGTCAAATCTGTAAGTATTTGAGCTTGATTTATGATTCGTGCAACGTCCAGGCTTCGTGTAATTCCTACTTCAACTCTGAACTCTCGGTTGGGAATTACTTAGCATTCCAAACAAGGCTTCTCCTGAGACTGAAAGTGTACAAAATACGTGGAATCGCACTGGAATCAACGGCAAATATTACAATTTGGAGTCACATCTGTTGCATTTCGCGATCGTTCTGGCGTAACGGGAGATTGGCACGCCTGAACACATTCGCATGAAGTGATCTAATCGTAAAATCCCGTTAATTCCTCAGCAGATATTTCAGATAGAACATGAACAGTTATCTCATATTTCAAGCATCCCAATGTCTCAGAAATTTGATGTTAAACAGTTTTGAAGAACATATGTATTTGAATATGGACAAAAGTTAATAAGAGCTGTAATTATCTTAAAACAATAAAGTTTTTTGAAGTGTAAATCCTTTACGTAAATCTAAACACAATGGCTGTTATTTCTGATGGAGTTGCATTTTTATTCACTCATTCATCCATCTATCCATCCATCCATTCATTTATTTATGAAAAAATATATTTGTTATTTATTTATTGTGCATTTATTTATTCATTTTTTATTTGTTTGTTGATCTATTTCTTTATTTTTGCTTGTTTTTTCTTTCCTTCTTTCTCTCTTTATTTCTTTTCACTGTATAGGAACGTTGGCTATAATGTCCACTCGATCCATGCAGATTGCTATTTTTTGCTATTATTACGCGAAAAAGTAATTATTACATTCCGTGGTAATATTTTTCTTTCTTTCTTATTCCTTCAATTTTAGAAGAGTGACCTCATTGCCTTCCAATGATTTAAGTCATTTTATAATTTTCAGCCACTCCGCCCTATTGCTCCTCAAAACGAATAGGGTTGGCGAATGGTGAACCCGTGACAAATGGTGAAATGGTGAGTTTATATATAGGTTGTCAAGGACTTCGAAACTTGGGCCTAGCTCGAATGAGACATCAGTGAACTTTGGTTTCGAACCAAGAGAGATCGATTGACTTTCCAACCGAAATCGCGAGCTAAACAGTGAATCCCGGCAGTGAATCGAATAGACCATTTACCGATGTCGATCACGCAAAATTTCCATTTTCAGTGCTTTTCATTGAAACAAGGATTTATCTCCACAGATCGATTGATCGTGCCGAATTTAGTAAACCTGCGAAGTTTTATAACAATCCGGCGTTGCAAACACTCAGAAATATGAAAGCCCAAGATTGCTGATGTTGGCAAAGAAAAATGTATGCCAGGGGTATAAGATTTTCTGCTTTGTAATTTTGAGCTCAAATATTTCCGAGAGTTATTTGCAATGGCCGGGATTGCTATGAAGCTTCACAGATTTACTAAGTCTACTAAATTCGCGATCGGTAGGATAAATCGATGTACTGAGATAAATTTTTATTTTAATTAATGAAAAGCACTGCAAAAAAGCAATTTTGCGTGACATCGGTAAAAAGGTCTATTCGAGTAAAAACTACAATGCAAGATTTCAAAATATAGCCGAAATTGTGAAACTCACGTGATTGATTTATTTTGGCTCTGATTTTCAGGGCTGACTCAGTCACCACCCTTTCAAATATTCATGATTTCATTGTCAAATAATGATCATATATACGTAGTTAAATAAGGTCAAGAGAATTCTCCTTTCTCTGATAGAATATACCCACAGACGTGACTTCTGTTTTAATGTGTAAGTTTGTTTCTTCGTCCAACCGTTTCTCAAGTCAAAATTAACTCACTTTTGGAAGGCGCCGCAACTCGGTCGATATGCCGAAAGTTTGCTTCGTTTATTGCTGTTGGTTGCGCAGCTGTTTTGCTGTATTTATTTGTGACAGAGGTTGGGCCAGCACATGAAGGACTTCAGTTTGTCAAAACGACGTGTTTTCGCAATGAAAGCCGCGTTGTGAAGAACGTGTTGTGTGACTGTGGAGTTTATACGTCGTCTGCTTGCTACCCTTGCCTGAAAGTTACTGTATTTGTTAATGTTAACGAGGAGAAAATTAATAGGAAAATCTCTGAGTTACGTGACAGTTTTTACTCTCTGGACAACGAGGTGAGTTAATTGGATCGACACAGTACATACAAGCGCAACTATTTCATCGGGATTCAGTGACATGATCGTAGATTATAAATGCACTAAATAAAGCAAAATGCGAAAAATAGCCAAAAAATGACGATTTTAATGGACGAAGCAAAATGTTCAATAATGAACAAATAAAGACGTTTTCAAAATATGCGCATAAATGGCCCAAAATGACGATTTTCAGTGGACTATAGCCCATGAAAAATGCTTAAAAATCGCCTGCATGAAATGACCATTCTCAGTGGACAATATAGCCTATGAAAAATGCGAAAAAATTGCCCAAAACAACAATTTTCCGGCAATGGACTATAGCCCATGAAAAATGCTCAAATCTGGTCCATAACGACGATTTTCATTGGATTGTCAGTATGAGACGCCCAGACTTCACCCCAAATTAAATTATAAAGTTGCGCATTTCTGTATTGTTGCTAGTAGTCTCCCTCACAGCCGTGTTTGCTAAACACGGCTGCGAGGGAGACTATATTGTTGCTAAGCAATGTGAAATCCATCAGTATAAAAAGATTTCATAAAGTAATCTATTCTTTCAACAGTGTTATTTCCGCCCTCCACGCTGCTGCCGTAATATCGAAAACAACAAAAAAGCCATAGCAACCAAACAAAGAATGCTTGATGGCCTTAGCAACCCGTTTCCATGTTACTACAATCCCGACAATCGCTCACAAGTCTTCTACTATAGACACAACTTTGAGGTCATCATTTTTAGTGGTATAGTAGGGCCTATTGCTGGCATGGTGTTAGGTGTTTATATTCTAATACGTATCGGTAATATCGATAGACTACAAGACAAACAATATTCTACTGAAGACATCGATTCATCGATAATATAATTCGATAATATGGACCGATCTTATAGTGGAGCTTCTGCCGGGCACCTCTCCATATATAGCTATTTTAAAAAAGGTTGACGGGGCGAATGGCGAAATGGCAATCGGCGATTGGTGATTGCACGACCGAAAGGAAACTTGGGGTAACAAGAATTGCTTCATGTTCGATTCATTTTAATTAAATACCCAAGCAATGCCGGTACCATGCGGTTAAGACCTTATTGGACAAAGTGATCGATAGGCGATTCATATCTCCGCGTCGGACAGCGGTCTAATAGCGTGACCACAGTTCCTTTCGGTCGTACAATCACCAATCGCCGATCGCCATTCACTATTCTCCCCGTCAACCTTTTTGAAATAGCTATATAACGGACAGGTCTCGCTTGGAATCTCTATATATTTCTTTATAAATTGAAACCTCTATAAAATAGAAACCTCCATATTACGGACACCGCTTTATATAAGAACAGGTCTGTTTGTCCTAACAGCTGGAGTATCCATACATTTCTTTCTATACCAAACCTCTGTAAAATGGACACACGTTATATCTTTTTTCGTCCCTTTGGTGTCGGTATGTTTCCACGTTTCTTTATGGACCGTTATGTGGATAAGGACATACCGTAACGATTCGAATAAGCACCCCCTTCTCGAATAAGCGCCCCCTTTCTCTGCTGTTTTTTTAAATAAGCGACCCCTCCCGAATAAATGCCCCACTCCTCCCCATGACTGGAGACTGATGGTACTACAGTAAGTGTAGAGTAAAAGACTCTGCAGCAATCAAAGCTACGTGAATACAATATTGTTGAAAAATCAACGGTACTTCTTGGACGTTCTGGTTTATCATGGCTCTGTTTTACCTCCAGTTTTTGGAAGGTGATATTTTCTAACAGAAAAATAAGCGCTGGCTCTCGAAAATGCGCCCCCTTTTTATTTTACCCTTGAAAATTAAATGAGCGCCCGGAGGCTTATTCGAATCATTAGAGTATGTTAAAATTAAGCCCCCATAACGGCCCAGGAAAAGGAGAAGGGCGAGGGGGAGGGGGTGGAGAGAGTGAGCAAAGGGGATATATTAGAGAAGTGAAGAAACCAAGAGGAGTGGGGAGTGGGGGAGAAAGAGTTAGTCTCCCATCCCTCCCCTCCCTATACACCAATAAATTAACCATCTGCTACTAAAAAAATAAAATTTTATGACGTCTCAATTTACTCCAGGTTTAAGCACGGTGACGTGGGTTGTAATGTTAAACAGTCTTTCATGGCTTCAGCATCGAGAATATGAGAAAAGTAAAGTGGATTGAGAGTATGAATCGATGAGAGGGCTTCACGTTTACCATCTTCTACTTCGAATATCTGTAAAATAAATAGTACTTGAGATTAGTATAAAACCTTTAAAGTCAGGGTGTTACCAAGGTAACTGGTCTGGGGGAAATCTCAAGTGTTGGGGAAGGGGATGCAGAAGGGAGGGGAGTGGAGGGAAAGGGACGCAATGGGACAGCTCCCTTCAAAGGGGGTTTGTCCTCGTTTTTATTAACCATAAGCGAGGTCACATGGATCCTTAGTCCACATCCAGGCCTCCTTTCACCCCGCTCTTCTAGGGCAAAACAGAGTTCAGAATGGACACTTCCCATTTCATTTGATCTTATTCTGCTCCTAAACCATTTGACAATATTCTTTCACCAATTAGCTAGCTTATTTAAATAACTCGACACTTGAATAAAGTTGATCTTCTTATTAGTCCTACGTTTATTCAATCCCTTCCCTTCCATTTCCCCCTTTCTAACAGTACAGTGCCTGGTCCATATTCTGAGTTGACGCAATATATTGACCACAACGTCAAGCCGTGTTTTGAGTTCAACTCAGTCCGTGGATTTCAATGGTGGTCCATGGTTCGCGTTACCGCAAAATATGGATTCAAACATACAATGTATAGCCCATGCATAGTGCCTGGTCCATATTCTGAGTTGACGCAATATATGGACCACAACGTCAAGCCGTGTTTTGAGTTCAACTCAGTCCGTGGATTTCAATGGTGGTCCATGGTTCAAAACGCGTTATATTTTCAACCCCTTCCCATATAATTCGTCCCTTTTCTATCCTATTTTCTTCTAACCTGCGTTGCTTGTAGCAAGTCAAATCTGTATTTGGTGAATGGTGGTCCTGGGATTGAGGTCACTATTCCTGCCAAGCAAAACGCCTCACCAGGATTCTACAGAAAGGGGCCAACAATTATATGTCAAATCCTTGTTTACACTTACAACGTAAGGCCCCGTTCAAACGAGAATGCAAATCGATACAAGTCAACGCGAGTTGCTCGTCTCGTTTGAACACCGCTCCACGCAAGTCAGCGCAATTAAGTTCGTTCAAAAATTCTCAACGAAAATCAGCTTGCTAAAGGACAAGGAGAAAATCCGGTTTGTTGTTGCTTGAATTATTTGAAGGAGAGGAAATGTGCAGAAATTCGGTCTAAAAAAGCTTGCGAAGCTTAGCGCGTTGACTGTTCAAACGAGTCAAAACTTGCATCAACTTGGGATCAAATTTGAGCACGCTTAAACCCGCTTGCAAGTCCTTGCAAGTTGATGTAAGTAGACGCAAGTCAATGCAATTAAGTTGGTGTTCAAACGAAGACGTAAGTCCGCGCAAGTTAAAACTTGCATCAACTCGTGTTCTCGTTTAAACGGGGCTTATAAGTGTATGTTTGCTGGAGTACGTGAACACTCATAAACTTGCCCACACAAATCGCACAGGTCATAGCGTTTGGAGAAGATGCGCACTTTAGAAAATATCAGAAAACGTCAAGGAGAAGCTAACAGGTAAGGTTAGTTTTCACGCACGATAAGTTATCGAGAAACGCGCCGCAGTGTATAAATCCTCTGATTTCAAGAAGTTCCTCCAAACTTACTATAAGAAACTGAGCAACGTAATTACTCTTGAAGTACTTGTGGTACACGATTGTATCTGGAGCTGTGAATGCGTCGACTGAAAAACCCTGCATTAAAAAGATTTCATTAATAAATACGACAAATTGGAAGGGGGAGGGACTCCCATATATTTGGGACGGGTATGATCTTTGTTCCTTTTAGAAGTCGAAATCACGGAATTTGGTACATTTCAGAGTCTATAGCTCACAGTCAGATGCTGGTACTTTACGGAAATACCAGTTACAAATTTTCTCGGTTTTATTCGGGTACCTTTTTGGAGTAAAAATAACGTGAACAACGCCAAGTTTGATTCTTTTTAGGGATGAAAATGAAAATCCCGACGAACATTCCCGACTAAAAAGAATAAAAGGAAAAAGGAAAAAGAAAAAAAAGAAGGGACCGAGCCCGGTCTCGAACCCGGTTCATCTGCTCCATAATCCATGATTTTCAAACTGCGCCACCAAATCACGTAATTTACACAACAATAGACAATAGACAATAGACAATAGTTCATTCACACGATACACTAGGTTACTTTGTCCTCCAAAACACTCAGTAGACCAGTTAGTCTAGTGGTAAGGTGCAGTTATTTACGGCCTAGGATCCGACTGTTTCCTCCCTCTTTGACTGCGAAGCTTTCTGTGTACTACCGATAGCGCGGAAGGGGCCGAAATCTCCATCCTATACGTAACATGCGACGATCCAGCGACTTGTCTGGATGCATGGTCCGATTTTTTAGGTTTTGCATAAAATTAGCATACTAATTTCTTTTGGTTGTGGGTTCGAGCCCCACAGGCGCCGGTTGTTTTTCTCTTTTTTTCTTTCTCCCTTTTTTTTTTTTTTTCCTTCTTTTTTGCTTTTTTCTTTCCTTTTTACGCAATAAAATAAATAAATAAATAAATAAATAAATGAATAAATAAATAAATAAATAAATAAATGAATGAATGAATGAATGAATGAATGAATGAATGAATGAATAAATAAATAAATAAATAATAGATAAATAAACAGTATATAGTGATCTCTGAATACTAATAAAAGTGTAACAACTACCTCATCAATCACTTCATCAGAACCCTTCAGAGTCATATCAGAGGCCTATAAACAGAAAGAAAGATTAACTGCAGCTCAAAGCAGTAATTGGCGTTAATAAACATGGTTATAATGTAGAGCCTAATGATTTGAAGGTCATGCACACCCGAAGGAGTCACCCTGGATGAGTAACATGCTAGCTTACCCCTTCACTTTGTTCAGCCTGTTCTTCATCGATGTCCTCGACCGGATTCAAATGCTGGCGTATGTAATTCACAAGATCATACATTAGCAGAAATGGAAGGATAAGGAAGAAAAACACGTTAAAAAGGATCGCGCTCAATTACTTCATTTTATGCTAACTCACCCCTTCACTTTCTTGAGCCTGTTCTTCATCGATTTCCTCGACTGGTTTCATGCGCTGTCGTATGTACTTCACAAGATAATGTATTAATAGAAATGGAAGGATAAAGAAGAAAAACACGTTGAAAAGGATTTCTAGGGTCTTGTTTCGCGGTTCAATTACTTCATTTCTGAAATGGAAAAGAATATGAAATTGCTACAAGCAAAGAAATGCTTGTGCTTTGTTTATATTTTGTACTTTTGCGCTGCGCTATGCTGTGCTAAGCTGAGCTGAGCTGTGTTGTGCTTTGTTGTAATCTCCAGTGCTGTACTATGCTCTCCTGTAATCTCTAATGCTCTGTCGTGCTGTGTTTTCCTGTCCTCTGCTATATATGCTGTAATGAGTGTGATTTGTTTGTACTGTGCTCTGCTGTACTTTAACGTGCTGTGCTGTGCTGTGCTGTGCTGTGCTGTGCTGTGCTGTGATGTGTCGTGCTGCGCAATGCTATTCTGTACTGTGCTGTGCTGCGAACTGCTATTCTGTGTGCTGTGATCTGCTGTGCACTGCCATGCTGTACTATGCTGTACTGTGCTCTACTCTGTTTCAGGAGTACGATAGTGCGATGGAGTGATTTGCCTTGTTCTGTTTTGCTTGTATTTTTTTTACAAAAATGCTAACACAGTGACAATTCGACTTGTATGACACACAACTGCTTTACCCCTGAAATATCCAGAGGCCTGAGGTGCAAAACTTACGTCGTAGGATCGATTCCATCTCCCTTCTCATTGTACTGTAGTACCACCATCTGCCCAGCTTGATTACGCTTCCTTTTTGTGCCCATCCCAAGACGAGATATTGCTACTTTCCTCATACCAAGAAATGCCTTTACCCCACCGAGCGAAAGCAGGCTTGTGACAAGAAGAATGAGAGTGTGAGCTTCTGCCGCGAGATCCCAAAGTGACTTGATTTTATTGAAGACGTTTTTGATGCCGTTCCATAGTTTGGGAAAGAATCCAAGATCAACTCCAGAATCTTTCGGTTTCTCTTTAGTTGTGTCTTTGATCTTTCGTTCTACACATTTGAATCCCTGTTTGAAACACTGAATAGAAGAAGGGCAACAGTAAGCTGTCTTTAGAACGGAAAGGCGTAGACTGAGAGTTGTCAAGCTCGATAGTCAACAAAAGAGTATAGTTTTTATATGTTGGTACAATAAACTTACACTACAGCCGCAACTAGTTGCACAGACACAGGGTTCTGTCGTCTTGAACGTCACATTCGTACTGTCAATCAACTTACGCCGTGCATCGAACAGCTGAGCTGAAAAAAATCATAGTTTTGCTGACATGACTTTCACGACGAAATAAAGAAAGGAGAACAGTGTCAGTTGTGCAATTGAGCTCCCTTTTCACCTTGTATTTGTTTGTTTGTGTGTTTGTTTGTTGTTGTTGTTGTTTTCGTTGCTCTTGTCATTATGGTATTGTTCTCCTCATTCTCCTCCTCTTCCTCCTCCTCTCCCTCCTCGTCTTCTTCTCTTCCTCCTCCTCTTCCTCTTCCTCGTGTTTCTTCGTTTTCATTTTCCTTCTCCTCGTCCTCCCCGTCATCCTTCTCCTTCCACTCCTCTTTCTCCTCGTCCTCGTCCTCGATCCTCTTCCTCCTCATCCTCCTCGTCGCTCTCCTTCTTTTGTGTGGAAATAGCTTTTTAACGCGACAAAGAGAAAATAAGACCCATGGCGCATTGTGTTCCCAACATTGAGTGTCAAGACTACTTACTAACACAAAAGTTGTTACCACCCTTCCACTGCTGTGCTTTAACGTGAAAAGTAAAAGTATGTGTTTGTTGTGGGTTGATGGACGCTGATTTTTCCAGGAGTTTCAAGATACCAACAGAACAATCACGAACCACAACCTAGGGGAAAACATGTGATAAGATCAGTCACGTGACAGTTACAAAACAGCGTGACAATCAAAAAGGAACAGTTTAAATTTCGCAGTGCGAAAATGTCCGGGTCGTACTACGCCATGCTATTTCAGTTAGATCAATTTTCGTAAGAGTGTGAAATTGCTACAAAGCCTAGGCATTGTAATACGTCCATACTCACATAAAAGTCAGCGGTCACTAATCCAGTGTTCTGTACTATAACGTATAGATTGCCGTCACGTGATAAAGCTTCGAAGTCCTGGGCATAGGATCGTAGTATTTTACCAGTGGCTCTGAATAAAATATTGTTACATGATTCAGTGCAATCGATTTTCCTGTTAGAAAGCTGAGAAGGCCCTGGGTACGCTGGTGACAATTGCTGGGTTTCAAACAGCTGTTGAAACTCACTCATATTAACCACCATGTGCTCTCAATCATATATAATATTCTTTTGAAAGCTTGTCTTTCAGCTGATGAAAATTTCAAAGAGATTGAGGATGATGAAATCCAGCAGATGCAATCCAGCAGTACAGGGATTCATGTTTGTGGTCAAAATAATAGTTTTTTTTTTCCTCCCAAGAGAAATGTTATCTTTTGACATTTTCCATTGTCCTCCCCCACTAACATAGCTGCCCTGAAATCCTTCTATTGGCTTGCACTCGCTCGAAATCATTCACTGAATGCAGATCTTAATTGTGACATAATTCTGTCGAAATTGGTTATTAGTTAAGGTTGGTGCCTACTAATGGGAAGGTAATTTTTTTGGCCAAAAACCACATGGGTATCAAAGAACCCATCATAGGGAGCTAGAATCCAAGGAAAAAATTGGGGGTCACCGTGCATATTAATGAGTTACACGCCATCAAATGTTGCAAAATCTGCCTATTCTAGAGGCCCAAAGAAAAAATCATAAATACCCCATATTTTGAAAAAATGTCAAAAGTTTTTTACTAAAACGTTTACAACACAATTCTCTTACTTGTCAATGCCATACGAAATATGAAAAACCAGAATAACAATTTTTTTCAATGACTTTTTACTAGTTTTAGACCTGTTTTGGTTCATGACCGCCAAATGAAAAGTCCAATTTTTGCAATCAAGTTTCAATTTTAAATTTATAAAAGTATTTTAAAATAGTAGGTTAATCTCCACTTTACAATTTACAGAAATAAAAAATAGGGGTATCCGTGCGATTTAGAAAGTTATTTGCCGATAAACGCGCGAAAACTGATCAGAATTCGCGAAAATGATCAAAAATTCCCTAGCCCTCCCCGGAAAGTAGAGCGAATTACAATGTATTGTGGGAAATTTTCAAGATGGCGGCGAAAACAGATCGTTTCTGGTAGAAATGATAGTCAAAACAAGCGTTGTAACTCAGGTTCTATTTATCAACTGTGAATTTCATTCAAACACAGGAGAGGCTAAATGGTTTTCCTTTAATTCTGTAAGTTAATTTTTTTCAAAAAGTCGTAAAAAGGCCTTGCTTTTACGATTGCTTTACCGACAAAAATTCATTGTTTTTGCATGCGCAGAAAGCAGTGCGCGCGGACAATAGTAGGCACCAACCTTAATTATAAATATTTAGGTTTTTTTAATAACATATGTATCCCTACCTATTATAAATGAGTATGATGTCATCAGCGCTTATCTGCAACGTCACCATACTCGTCATCACCTCGTCAACTTCATACGTCAGCACAAAGTTACTAGTGTCCATGTTTTTCTTGACTCCTAGTAGCTTGCCAAACTTTTCGGGGAAGTACCTGGGTGTTTTGCCATTATCTCGCCGTTTCTGATAAGAATAATGAAATAACGTTTCCAATATTCTTAAGTCTTGTATCCCCATTTTTGATGGCGTCACTTCCAGAAATCAGAATTCCAATATCCCATATTCCTATAGCCTGCGTTGCTGGCGGTCTCATTTCTTTCTCCACCCCAAAAACCGCAGACCGCCAGCAACGCAGGCTAGTATTCCTATAATCTTTTCCCCTTATTCTTGGTTTGCAACCGTTCCCAGGAGAGTGAATGGAATAATAGACATGGCAGCCATGTTGGTGGTTTTTACCTTGATTTTTCTTTTGTCAAAACCACCAACATGGCGGGTAGCCATGTCTTTTGTCACTATGTTCTTAGAGGATTGCTTGCAAACCAAGAATATGCCGTATCCCCAAAACCTCTAAAGGGCCTCACAGTATCCGATACTGATGTGCAAACAATATCGAATTTATCACCGAGGTGTGAAAGAAGCAGCACTGCTACTAGAGCAGATTTCGTATGAGTGTGAAATACGGACCGCGCCGTGCCGTAACCGTGTCAGTGCCGTGATGTCTATAAAAAACATTCGAAATTTCTGCCGTAACCGTGCCGTGACCGTGCGGTGCCGCTTTCACACTTATACCAAATCTACTCTAAGCAGTACCCTACTTTGTCTGCGTTGTTGTTTGCGTTGCTAGTCACTGGAAGCGAGAAACGAACGATAGAATTGTACCCCTGGGTTTCCGAGGATTGGACATACCTTGTCTTCTTCAAAGTAGTCTTTAGGCTGGTTATTGAGGCAACTGAAATATAAAGTGACTTCATTTGAACTTTTACCAATTGCAAACAGTATGCAATGATGAAGACTTTGCGAGAAAAAAATACAAGAAAAAATAGAAAGATTGCAGTAGTCTTTTCTTTCACACTTTCAAACCTCTTGAAAAGGCCTCGAGAACCCTGCAGAAAGTGCAAACTGTAAAATCTCACCGCATGAACCGACCAAATGTCGCCATGTATTAACAACAGCAGATTTCGTATGAGTGTGAAACGGACCGCGCCGTGCCGTGACCGTGCCAGTGCCGCGATGTCTCTAAAAACACTTGAAATTCCTGTCGTCACCGTGCCGTCATCGTACGGTACGTACGTACGTTTTCACAGTCATACGAAGTCTGCTCTATGCGCGTCTTATTCACCATTCCATACGTGCTTTGTTGTTACCGTCCCATATGCGTGATTTTTACAGACATAAAATAATCTCCTCTAGCCACACGACACCTTTTATTGTGTGACGGGAAAATCACACACACAAAATAACCCCGCTGTACTAGTACTGAATCTTGAGCCTTACGCTTGTTGTTTTTGACTGCATCCCATGGGAGACTGGGCTCTAAAGGCTGAATATGTCACGCCAATCTTGTCACACTCGTGCGGTCCGGTTGACTTGTAGTTGACTTCGTGCTTGTCGATCATTAGGTAGTCCAGGGGGCCATTCTACGATAAACAATGGATGGTCTAAGGAGTCTATATTGTCATTGCATTCCGATCCATGCTCTCTCGCATATACGGTTTGATCGTAGAACTGAATATGAATAATGATGAAGAAAAACAAGAAGAAGAGGAAGAAGAAGAGGAGGAGGAAGAAGAGGAGGAGGAGGAGGAAAAAGAAGAGGAGGAGGAGGAAGAAGAAGAAAAAGAAGAAGAAGAAGGAGGAGGAGGAGGAGGAGGAGGAGGAGGAGGAGGAGGAGGAGGAGGAGGAGGAGGAAAACAACAACAAAAGCAGCAGTAGCAGTAGCAGTAGCAACAACAACAAGATATAAATGCGATAATGATGATGCCAATGATCATGACGATGGTGATTTTCATATACCAGTTAAAAAAGATAAACTGTCACTGGTACATCTCATGAGAGGCATCATAATTCACATCATCATCATTATTCAATTTCCTTCAGTACAGTTTAAAGTTCACATTATGTCACTCTTACCCTAAACTGAGGATGTGTCTTGGGGTCAACCTTGTCACTAGCGTAAGGAATCAATAAATACCTTGTACTCAGTACTGGAAACTGTTTATGGGATTGAAACTCGCCAATAAACGTAGCAAAGATCTAAAAGTAAATTTAATCAGATTAAACTGAACCTCCTCCTTACCAAAGTCACATCACGTGAATCACGTGTCTCAGTCACCATTGTGTATTTGTAAACCGAGCACAAGGCAGGGGCGGATTTAGGAGAGGGGTGCAGGGGTGCGCACCCCGATCCTGAGCGATATGCAGCCTTTTTCAAAATATCCTAAGGATCCTCTGGGCGATTTTCATGACGTTGCACTCCTTCCTGAGGAATAACCTTGGATACGCTCCTGCACAGTTCACTGTCGAACTCGAGATAGAGTGATTTTAATTGACGAGGATGCTTTCGAATCGGCCTCAAGTTTGTGAGCAAAATGGTGAATTCTCTCAAGGGTTTTGTCCAAGATTGCATATCGATGACTGCTTATTATTGAAACAACAGTCTAAATAAACCCTTTTTGTTTGGCTCGATGCTTTTTATTTTACCTTAGAAACAAAAAACGAACAAACCAATTCGCACAAAACGGAGAACACAAGACATATTTCCAATGTTTCGCCCAGCGACTCGCACCTTTGCACTCGCACGTTGTAGAATGGGGTGATCTTTAGAGCGGTGCTCGTTGTAGGGCGTAACTCCACATTATTCATAAAAGCGCGATTAGGACCCCTTCTGGAACTTCGTCAAGTAATTTATTTGTTTTTCTGGAACTTTTTCGGGCAACACAGCGTTTACTTTTGTGTCCAACGGCTTGCAACAGTTGCGCGAAAAAGTTACAAGAGTAGAATTGAGTTCTCTTCCTGTAACTTTTTCTGCAATGCAACTTTGAGCAATCTGTCGCTGGGAGTGGGCACACGGCATAACTTCTGTTCCGAGCAACGTTGCAAATAGTCTCCCTCGCAGCTGCTACCAGTGTCGTCACGGGAGAAAGCGTTGCGTGACGAGACTGGTAGCGGCTGCGAGGGAGACTACGTTGCAAGAAGAGTTACATCATGTTTCCGGGGAGTCTCCTTCGCAAGCCGTATTTTAGGGTCACGCAACACTGCGTGACGACCCTTAAAACGGCTGCGTGATGACCGTACAAACGGCTGTCTTCTGAGGAGACTAGTGTCCGGGCGCCGTAGTTTGAGTTGGGTTGTGAAGTGGTTCATATGCTGTTGCTTACCCTATTATACTTTCCTCTACCAGCCCTTATCGTGGGACCAATGATTATCTCTCCTCCGTCAACCCATTTGGTCTTTGTTTTGTTGGCTACTTTCTTGATGACCTGGTCGTAAGCCTTAACGTGAATACTAAAATCCATCTGCCATAAACCAATCTCATTTACGGTGTACCTGAAGATCAGTCAATTAATAAAGTTGTATAATTTTCAATGGCCTTAGAGATTGTAATCCTAGCACTAGGGTGAACTCTTTTGTTTTCATTGTTCTTCGGGAAGAGAAAACCTAGAGCAGGGGCGTAGGGAGGCCTGAGCAAAAGGAAGTGGGGGGGGGGGGGGGGGGCAACAATGGAAAGGTTAAATTTCAAAGTCAAGTTCCCGCCAAAATATGCTAATTTCCCCAGGAAGAACGATTTGGGACAAAAGCACGTGAGAATTTGTCCAGCATCGAGAAACTTCGTCCAAGTGCGGATTATACTTGAGATAACATTTACAGCTGTAAATTAGTAAATTGTGAATTAAATTAAAAGTAAAACTTTAAAGTGATATCATTGACATCACCCTTCAGATGACAACCCCCCTCCCCCTCCCTTTGCACCCCCTCGCTACATACATAGCCCCCTCATACATATTTCTTATTATAGGAAACGGACAAAAATTCCCAGTGAAACAGTGAGATTGGACTGTAAAAACATATTGAGACTTACCAAAGATCATCATATTTCATACAATGACCCGAGGCTTGTGTTCCAAAAAGCTTACAGTTGATACCACCACGTGAATAAGGGTTAGCATCATTGAATGATCCTCGCCATTTCTCTTGCTCGGTACATCGACAACAGAATCCCTGGAAAATAAATCAAGACAAGTCAGAGTATTACAGATGGGGGTACCAATTACGCATAACGCGGAAATTAAAACTACTAACGAAACTACTTTAAAAAAACGTACGGCAAATCATGTAAATTACGCAAATCAAACTAATTTTTGCGCAAGCACGCGTCTAGCTTTAGAGCATGCGTCAAACAAAAGCCCTCTTCCATCCTGATATTTGAAATGTTCTTCATGTTTTAAACCAAACTTGAGGACCAAGTACTGATAATAAGGACTAGATACAAATTAATGTCTTCTGAAAGCTTGTTCAAAACCTGGTCGAATAGCGTTTCATTTTGACATTCATCAAAAAAGCAAAAAAGGCTAATGTTTTGCTTCGAAATCGCGGGGAGTGGTTGCCCAATTCTCCTGAGCCAGAGGCTCATGTATCAAGCGTTCGAAGGTGCGCCCTTTACCCCCTCTCTCCATCAATGCTTCGTTTTAAAGGTATTTAAGGTGGCCCGTACCTATTGATTTGTTTTGTCAGACATAGATTTTAATCGCGTCTTTTTACATCAAAACCTTGCCCGATTTCTGAAAAATTTGCAGCCATTTGTCTACAAGCCTTGAAATTTGTACCGATAATTATTTTTCTGCGAATTCCACACGAGATTCAGACTCAGAAGCAATTGGATTCAGAGAACTACTGTCTTTATTCCCCAAAGTCTAGATCCCGTGCGGAATTTTGCAACAGATAGTAAAGTGCTGTTTTGAATAAATTAACAAACCACGAGGGATTTACCTTGGCAGCTGAAACGTCGACTCGATGTAGTAGCTAACTTTTGAAGCTTACTAAATTATACCTAGTGCAGCAAAGACAACGGCACTTGGCAACAGGTATGTTAACATCTTGTTCTATCCCATACCTAGACAATTTCAGGAAACAATTCGACAGAATTTGTAGAAGTCGAAGTAATACAAATTCGCAACGTTCACCTCGTGGTCACAAAAATTACTCCCCAAGTTTGCTTGAGGATAACATTGGCGTTTAGCTTCTCATGTCTCCATATTTTGTTCACAAGTTACAATAGGTATTTGTCTTTCTTATAGCAGATACGGTTCTCGCTGTTTTTGAAATTTTGTTGAGATTTTGGCGGTAGTTTTGACTACATAATTTTGCGTCGTAACAGGCAGCGCAAATTTGTATCGCAACTTCTAAGGATTAAATTGGTGCGATACATGGTGTATGTAGTCCTCTATGCCTTTCTACTTGATTAACGAATCGAAATAGTCAAAAAATTCACCTTAGAATTTTGGATTTATGACCAATTTTTCTCATAAAGCCAAAATCGTCTGATATCTCGAATTATTTGATCTAATTCGCATAAAAATAATTACCGGCACAAATTTCAAGCCTTGTAGACAAATGGCTGCAAATTTCTCAGAAATCGGACAAGGTTTTGATGTAAAAAGACACGATTGAAATTCATGCCCAACAAACAAATCAATAGGTACGGGCCACCTTAAAGCTAATTAAAGCTACACGGAAAGGAAAGAAGTCGAAACACTGAAGGATGTGAAGTCACTGGGGATCCAACTCGGGACCTCTCGCACTGAAGGCCGCGCACTAATTAACCAGCTGTACCATCCTTGCTCCTCAAGTACGTCTCAAGGCCCGGACATATTACATAACATTTTCTGCAACATTGCGCGCAACACAGTTGCACCTCTGGAAACCCTACATTGCGGACACTTTTTGTCTTTCGTGCACGTGTCCGCTTTAAAGGGGCTCATCAGCTGTATTTGTCAGTACTAACCTGACTGTCCCATATTGGTTTTCCTTGTTGGTCTTTAGCAAATCCACAAGCAGCATATTTATCATTCCAGGCATCACTACAAGCATGATAGGACCCTGATGCATGCCACGCTTTGTTTTTACGTATAACAACCTCTTCTTTAGGCTTATTATTAACGGTCTGAAAATAATCATAAAGAAATAGATCCTTGGGGGAGCAAGGGAGGAGAGAGTAGGGGAGGGGAGCAGGAGGTAGGAAAAAGGGTGATCTTTCCCGTCCCATTTACCATCTCGTTCTTCCAGGAAAAACCTAATGATCTGCCTGCCTGCCTGCCGCCTGTCTGCCTGTTTGCCTGTCTGCCTGTCTGCCTGTTTGCCTGTCTGCCTGTTTGCCTGTCTGCCTGCCTGCCTGTTTGTCTGTCTGTAATCCCTAAGGAAAATCCAACTTCTTATTTGAAACCAACCGCACAATTTCATGAGAAATTTAGATTTCAATTAAATTATTTTCTTGTGGAAATTTCAGCCAAAATTCATAGAAATTTTTGTTTATTCTGACTCAGTTGACTCTGTTAAGGTATCAGGGTACCCCAAAGTTTCTAAAAAGGGTCGATTTTTACTTTTGTAAAATTGTTTTGAGTCGACAAGTCCACTGAACTGAAATAAAATACTTTTCTTCGTTACTCGTCACTGAACAAACTTAAGATTACTTCTATTCCAGTACTTACCCCAAGATAGTAGTAAGGATAGGTTAAGGTAACCGGGGTCTTTGCTAAGGTTATAACAAAAGGATTATACAGTCTAGCCATCTCTCGCTCTGTTTGGTCGTAAACTTTACTGACATTTGTGACAGTCTTGAGGAATTCTGTTCCATTCTAAATACAGACAAAAACAATGATAAAAGCTATCAGAAAATTAGTCAAATTATAATGGAATAACTGGCAGCTCCCCATATAGTTTTTTTTCTGTGAAAACATTACAAAATAATTATAAATGATAAAAACAACAGGTCTATTAAGTTCAAACTTCAGAAGTACAATTCAAACGGTACTCGTTGTCGAAAAGAACTATTATAGAAAAGTATATAAGCTTACATATATAACTTTCTGAAAATGTTGTTTTTTAAACATCTAGATTAAGATCAGTAGCACTTATTTAGTTTATTCACTTGTTATTTCAAATGAATCTGCCATTTACGCGTTAAAAACAACAACAACAACAAACACACAATTATTCTGAAAATCTTGATGTATTTACCCTAAAGGTATGTACCCAAACGATGTCCTAAAGATTAAAAGACTTACCTGGCCACTTCTTACAGATAAAGTAACTATCAACTTCTTTTCACAAGCTTTTTGGTCTACTACATTGTATGGATCTTCGCTGTCACCAGTGTTTTCACAAATTTGAAGGCTGCTTTTTGCAAGAACGTCTGAAAGACCTCCTTTGAAATTCTCAAATATTGCTATTAAAAGTACTACAAAGCGGCCCAATGTTCGATGCCAAATCATCAGATCAGTACATGAAGATTATTTTCACCTTTTTGTAGCAAAAATTGAGGGTAAAAGGAAAAAAAAGTATTGTTTTATCGTGTAAAAGTCAACGTCTGTTTTCGTCTTTCAGTCTCACGCGCATTTCATGGTGAATGTAACCGCTGGTTTATATTGCGGTCGCATTATTATTGAGCGTTTGCGTTTCAATATTTTTAGGGTTTTTTTTTGTTTGTTTGTTTTGTTTGATTTGTTTTGTTTTTGTTTTTGTTTTGTTTTGTTTGCTGTTGTTTTTGTTTTAAATATGATTTCAAAAACTTCATGCCGAAAAAAAACCCAGACAAATGGAAAAGTAGGCCAAATTGTCATCCTTTCTCATTCATTCATTTGTTCGTTCGGTTCGTTCGTTCGTTACTTTGTTCGTTCGTCCGTCGTTTGATCATCCTTTGCAAAGTATACGCTCCTGTAAAATCCGTGTCAGTTTTTCTATTTGAAAATTTACTCAATTATGTATCATTTCTTTCATTGAGCAATAATCATGGTGGTCAGCTATTACAGACCTAATTAAGGAAGCCTTCTTCAGTTTGGACAGGCGACTGAATACAAGCTTATTACAATTTGCTAACTTTAATTTCGATATCTGAGAAATCTACATCAACTATCATAATCTTGTATTTATATATAATGCATTTCTGATTCTGAGGTAACTATAATGACTAAATCCCTGACCTTCAATCAACTTCAGAGGATTATAGAGGATTCACCTGTAACACATAGATAAAGCGAACAACTAGTCTGCATGGCTTATAAAGCAATTGATAAAGTAGAAATCACTGAAACATCATGATTACAATCGGTGTTAATATCAGAACTTAAGGCGAGATCTGACGAGAACCGGACAGTACTTTCTTATGGCTAAAATAATAACTATCAACTCGCTAACTTTAATTTCAATATCTAAGAAATCTACATCAACTATCATAATCTTGTAATTACAATGCATATATTGTAAGTCTAATATAAATCCCTATAACCTTGGATCAAATTAAAGGATAATAGATGAATTACGTACCGGTAACACATAGATAAAGCCAACACTCATCATATAGAGCGGTCGGCATGACTGATAGCTATAAATCACTGAAACAGCATTACAATCTGAGTTATACTAAAAGTTAAGGCGCGATTTTACGAGAACCGGACACAGTGATGTCTTAAGGCTAAAATAATAACAATCAACTTATCAAAAGGATAAGAACAGAATTTATTTGGAAGAATTAAAGCGAGTGCAACTGAGCAAGAAAAAATCAGGCGAAATGTCGAATGTCAGGCGAAATGTCGAAAATGTCGAAAATACGAATCCATGACTTATATTAGGCAATGAAATAACGTTAACGGAGATTTTGGAATTTTACATATATTGATTTGGGAAAATTTATTTATAATTAAGAACAAATAAGATACAGGTTTTTGAGAATTACTGAAAAAAGCTTGCAGTTACCCAGTCATATCATGGTGAAGGTTTTGGTTTTATGCTCGCACTTTGTGAACTCAGTCCGACCAAAGAGAGAGAGAGAGAGAGAGAGAGAGAGAGAGAGAGAGAGAGAGAGAGAGAGAGAGAGAGAGAGAGAGAGAGAGAGACAATAATAATAATAATAATAATATTTATTACTTATAACGCGCATTTTCCATGTGGATATGATCAAATGCGCGAATATGATCAAATGCGCGAAGAGAGAGAGAAAGAGAGAGAAGGAAAAAACAGTAACCAAATTTTCGCTGGAGCATGCATTTTAATGAAAAGGGCCCTAATGTGTCTAATGTAGATACACTTAGCTACAATAAGAACAATAAACAACAGCAACAACAAAGAAGGCGACGACGGAACTGTTTTCACTGAGTCGGTTTTCTGTGTAAATAGCCGGCTCACTAATTTCGTCATGAGCTGCCATAGCTAAAACCTTTCGAGGTAAGTTCAGAGTAATGAAGAAAAGATTTATAAAATATTTGGATTCTAGCTAGTTAATTCTATTAAATCTTTTTTAATCATTTCGGTTATCCGTGTAATTTTATTTTAATAGAAGAAATTTTTCAATTAGTTATTTTATGATCCTTCGTTCACTACCGGTTGATGGATATCGATTGTCCGAACATACTCAGCTTTTTCAGTTGAAAGAAACAAAGCTTTTCTCCGCACGACATTTATCTTTGTTCTGAGCTCGATTAGCAAAACTTTCTAAGCTATCTTTAATGAGTTGCGCTTTTTAATTCTTTCCTGAATACATGCATGCATTTCAATCTTATTTAGATGATAGATAGATATTTAATCGATTGTTTCCCAATTCAGTGTTAATATTATTGAATTGTCGTTATTCCTCCGAGTCACTCTGAGGCGAAATTCGAGTAAAATATATTTAAATTTTCTATGAGTACCTACGTGACGTCTTCCTGTCTCCCAGTTTAATAAGTATGTATTATATTCTCGACTTTTCCGTGTAACGGCAGGAAGGCTTTTAAGTCTTTTAAAAACAAAACCTCATATTAATCGCTTCGCTTTAGCAGGAATGAATCAAAAAATATATTGCATAATGCTGGGGGGAATTCTTCAGTCGCGTGCTCTAAGCCAAAAAAAATGAATAAAACTCATCAAAATCTATCCTCCTTTATTGTGTTCTGTTTTAAATTTATCAATATTTTTAATACTTACTGAACTCGTGTTATTTACATTATTCTTATGCAAACCTCAAGACTCCACTTATAAAAAAAATAGAAAACTAGGAGGAAACGATATGAGAGAGAGCGCGCTGTTGTTTTTGTAGCTTTTGTTTCTGCACCGCAATTAGGTTTCGGGCAAGAAGAGGCGGATTTCAGGAGATAAATAATGTTTCAGTTTATCAGCCTCAAGGCTCAGAAGTGGAAAACTTGTTATTCTCAAAGCAAAAAGAAAAGAAAAAAGCACTTGAAGTTGTTAGGATATTTGACGTTTTTTAAAAAAAGCTCAGTCAGGCTCGTATTGAATCAATTTTTTTTTTTTCGCAAAATGTAATTGATTTGTTCAGTTTATCCATATTCAGTTCCTTTTTGTTTATTTATTTATTTAATTGCCTTTGTGGTCTATCCATCATCCCTGTTTGCTGATGATGATCAGTTGGTTGCTATTTTTCAGTCAAGTTGACGCGGAGTTGACAGTTTTTCTAAAGTGCATTTTTCTGAGTTTATTCATGACAGTTATATAACCCATAATGAATTCAGTTTCTCAGAGGAAAAATACTACTAACTAAATACTCCTAAAATAAAACGAAAATCATTAACACAGTTCTCAACAAAATCGTACGATCACGTGCACAAGATTCAATGAATTCGAAAACATTTGCTGGTCTATCCACGCAATCGGCCCTTATTATTTTACCTTAGCAAGCTCTTTAGGATATTTTTCTTGTTGTTTACGAATAAAGATGAAACAGCAGTGGTTGTCGGCCAGCAATCTACACATAATTAATAATAAAACACTTCGCCTTTTAATTTTTTTTCTATATTACATAAAGCAAGAGAACTGCTTGAGGGCCTTGCTTATAATATGAATACTGACTTCCGCATAAAAGGCCGGTAGTTTTTAAGTTTTAATCATTTTTAGTTTGTTTTCAGTCACAAAAACATGAAGCATATGACTTATTAAGTTCGTTAAAAATAGAATATTGCTATGTAATGATTGTTTTAGCACGCTAAACAATTAGTAGCTTTTCAATTTTTTCTCGACTTATGCAAATCGCCTGCACAAAAGCGTGTTTTTTCGTGTTTAGACTAGTTTTAGCGAACCCATTTTGCTAAATTGAACGCCTTTAATTTGTATCAGAATTCTGGAATAAGGTGTTAAAATCACAATTCTGACACATATTTAGACTTAATTTTTTTCGATTTGGTGATTACTATTCGCTGAAGATAAACCTTACCCAATGTACAAATATCAAAATGTTACTCCATCAATATTTGATCTTTTCGAAGCAAACTATTCGCCTATTTTCTTGAAATGTTGACAGAGCATACAACGCGTGAATACATTTCATTCGAAAAGTAAGTTTACTGTCTTTCATTTTGTTTTTACTTAATCTTCTTTTTTTTCGGTTGTAAATTCATGTTTTATCATAGTTCATAAACACACGGTCTCGTAGTGTTACCATTGTCGTTGGTTTATAACCACATCAATTTTCTTTTTGTTAACATAATGGAAACTTTGGATCTTCCTGGACTCTTCATCCAGTAGGTTCAACATAGAAGAGCAACAACTGTTCCATTTCACATAGCCTCTTTTTCCTTTCATATAAATCTTTAAAATTTGTCTATTTTTAATGTTGTTTTTTTCCACCTCGGCTGCCTTCATGCATTGGTTTAAACATTTATCACTAACACGTGAAAAGTTGTTATTTATTAAAGGAGTCAAATGGCCAAGTCGTCGCCTGTATTTGTATCGAATCTACCGCGTCCATGTTGGCGTCAAGAGACGAAGTGAAATTATTAGCTCAAATCTGCCCGGCTTGATACAGTAGCTCCTGCAGAAAGTTCCCGTCCGTCAGCACCCAAACGACCTTCTCTAAACTCTTCAATTAATTTTCTCCGCCAGCACAAACAACAAGTCAGGATGAAAATGATGATTAACGCTAGTACCCCAAAAAAGACACCAACAATTAAAATGACACGTCTGTTTTCTGGTTGAATGTTACTTCCTTCCATGAATGCCACTCAGTTCGAGTACTCGCAGTGTAGTTGGTTAGTTTGGTAATCGATCAGAGATACTTCCTTGACTCAAATTGACTCAAAATTAAAGGAAATGTTCGCTTTGAGTGATATGAACTTCATGAACTACGATGATGGCATATGTTGTTTTTGTGAAATTCTCTGGTTCTTTTTCAGTGACAAACCAAAACAGCCCAGCTTTTCTTTCTGCCTGTAAGCTTCTCTTCACCAAGCTTTTCGTGTTGAACGCCTCAGTCACCTGGACTGCTGGCTTTAATTGCTTTGTTTCATAATCACAGCATGCAAGTATTCCTTCCGAAATTAAAATACACTTCACTTTAGCCTTTCACAAACACGAGAGTACGCCTCACAGCTCGTACTAACGCCTACCACTGAATAGTATACTTCTCAGTCACTACAGGCGAGAGAAGCCCATCTTCTTTTGCTTTGAAGTTACCGCGGTGACCCGGAGACGGTTATTATGATTCCGGTAATGATCATCTGAAGACCTATTTAACGAGATGGCGATGGTACAACGAGATGACAGGCAGTAGCAGCCGGTCACCGGTAATGACGTCACAACATGGCGGTTGACTATTATGTTGACACGAAGTCGAGGCTGTAATCGAAGGTACGATGACAAACTGCCAGTACTCAGGATATTAACTCGAAAACAGAAAGAATACGGCGAAGACAGGTTGTTTGTTTTTCGGTCAAAGGATCCTGAGTTTGCAAACACTGCAGAATTGTTACGACTTCTATAGAACTGTCCAAATGTCCACTCAGGATGTCAAAATCAAAGAGATTTATAAATGTTTCAGTTTTCAGCTTGAAACTGGAAACTCTCCGTGGGTAGAGTAATTAGACCAGAGTATATTTAAACAAATATTAAACAGATCAAATGTTTCAATTTTCTTGAAACTGAAAACTCTCCGTAGGGTAGTGTAACTAGACCACAGTTTATTTGATAAAAGCTCGATTTGACAATATTCAACTGATCATGAATAATGGTCATACATGGGGTTTCCACTTGATGGCCAAATTTTGAACACAAAAGTGACACATATTTCTAGCGGGATAAGAAAGATCCTTCCTCTAGGAAGAATTTTTTGCATTATAAATGAAAATCAAACTGGGATATAGTAACAGCGAAATCGCTTAATTACATTCAAATGAACAAACTATCACCATTCTTTACAGATGTTAGCAGTTGAGATAATGAGTAATGAGGGCATATCATATCAAAGACAGCACAAGCGATATAAGAAGTCCTGAAGTTACAATATTACTGTAAGACTATACTTCAGATAAATGGAATTATGACATCCTCAAAACTCACGATCACGCACAAAATGCACATCGCTGGTTTCAGTTTAGTTCTTTCGGAAAGATGTAATATGAATGAACTGCAAATGAGGTTGACTGCATGGAGGATTGATTATCTATGTGATTGCTGGGATATTTCCTTTTTTCTTTTTTTCTTTCTTTCTTTCTTCCTTTCTTCGTTCGTTCGTTCTTTCTTCTTTCTCTCTCTCCCTTTCTTTCTCCTTCGTTCATTCAATCATTCATTCATTCATTCTTTGTGTGTGGTTTACAATACCTTAGATTGTATTCTCGGAGCGTTTCTTATTAAAATGAAACTCAGCAGATCAACTGCATGCAAGCAGGCAAACATATGGGTTTAGCCGGTTTTACAACTTGAATCGGAGCTATTTGTGTTGCTTAAAGGCAGTCATTAACTCCATATACTGCGTTTAATGAAGACAGAGTTAATTAGAATTTTTGACAGTTTAGCGTAATTCTTTTTTCTTGCGGCAGTCTAAGTGACTCCGAGTATCTTTTTCGGAGAGAGGGAGCGGGAGAAAAGAACGAAAGGAAGAAGAGAAAAGAAAGGAAAAGGAAAAAAGGAATCAAGAAAGACATTTGAGGGAAGGAAGAGAGAAACACATTGTATGGAAGGAAGGAGGGGAGAAGGGAGGGAAGGACTAAAGAAGGAAGGAAAGGAGGAAGGAAGGAAGGAAGAACAGGAAGGAAGGAAGAAAGAAATTGGAGGGAAGGACGAGATCGAGAAAAAAATTGATGGTAGGAAGGAGGGAAAAGGAATGGAGGGAGGGAGAATAGAAGGAAGAAAGCGGAAGAAAGGAAGGAAAAAGAAAGAACGAATACGAGACAAAATCCCGAACATATTTCATGAAATATCACTTTTCTATCTCTTTTCGAGGGTGCACAGTTTTTAATCGAACCGACCCTTTAGTACATGTAGTAGGGACATATAAGTTGTATCTCGCTCATGTGTGGCTTCACCTTAAATTACTAAGGTCATCCATGTGATATTACAATGGGTTTTTTTTCGCCGACCAGATGCTCATTCGTTTCCGATCAGCTAGGCGGCAAAAAGGATAATTTGTCACATAATTAATTTTTTGGGGGTATACGCCGGCTTTTGGATCTCGAATTGTTTGCTGTTTTGAAGGATTTTTATTTCATTGGAATTCTCTTCTATTTTTTTGTTTGTTTGTTCGTTTGTTCGTTTTTCCAAAGTTGCGTGTTAAACTTTCAAACTCAATACATGAGAACTTTGAGACGCGTTGCCATTAACTTTGATATTTCCATTCTGCATCTGTTTTTTATTTTTCTTGTTTTTCTTCCTAGCCTTCTATTTTCCTTACGCCTTTTCCTTTTTTTCTTCTAAAATGATGATGACGAGACTTTATTTAATGAGGGTAGAAATATCATTACTTTACATGATGGCTCACTAAAACTCAAGAAGTACAATGGAAACAAACAAATAAACAAAGAGGCGAACTAATGAACTGAACAAAGGAACTGAAACAAACAAAGGCGCAAACAAACAAACAAACAAACAATGTATTAAACAAACAAATGAAAATCAAACAAACAACATAAAAGTCCTCTATTTAAAATCTAAAATTAGAATGCATGGAAAGCTGGAAAGATCTGGTTAGCAAAAGCTAGCCACACTCCATCACTACCTCCAGGCCTTTCAATTTAGACCGGATTTCTATAACTAAAAATAAAAAATAAAAAAGGAAAAAGCCTGTTATACTACTGAATAAATTAAGTCTTCATAAATTCCGTTTTCAAAATGTTCAGACCAACAGCCGTGAACAGATGAAAACAATCCTTTGTGTTAAAAGCGACACAAAAATTAATAGCAATCAAACCGCACTGACACCGGTCTTTTTAATCATCTGAAAACAATCGGTTCTTTTAATCTCCAAGAAACAAAGCCAATAAGTAGCTTTGCAAGTGCGTTTTCAAGTTGTAATAAAGTAATTAATTACAGAGGATATCTAAAAGAAGTGCCAAAGGAAGTTCCAAAATTAATTTTTAAGTCGCTTTTCAAGGAAGTTTTAGGTTACAATGATTTTTTTCCTTTTTCTTGTTCAGATTCTCTTTGTATTCGTTTTCTTTTCCAAAGAAGACTGTTTTGTTTTTCAAGGAACTCACTCAGAATTCTTTAACAACTGTCGGCAAAAGTCTTCATAGAACTCAAGCATTTATGCTCGCTCGCATCTTGAATTATTTCTTTTCTTTTCCTTTTCCTTTTTTTTTCTTTTCTTTTTTGTTTTTGTTTTGTTTTTGTTTCTGAACATTTTATGATGCCTAAATACTGTACATGTTATGACTTTATATGAGTTTGTGTTTACAAAGTCTAACTACAGGCAATTCTCTATTGCTTTTCATTGCAAATGAAACTGGGAAAAGAAAATACTCCCAGAATCCTTCACGGCTGATGTATGATTTTTTCATTGCTTTTGAATATCAGTTACGTTTATACGCTTGATTATTTCGGTTATCAAATTAATGAACTCCACAAATATACCTTCAGTTTATATATAGTAGTGCCTAATTAATAAGTAGAAAAAAATCAGACACATTTTTTATTAAATTAAGAAAAAAGACTACAACAGCCAACGAAAAATGTTGATATTTTTTGAAGACTTTTTTTCTTTAACTCAATATTTTTAGGATTTTATTAAAGAGAATGTAGTAAAGACTTTAGTAGTAAAGACTGCACCAATAAAGAGTGACATTAAAATCGACAGCAAAGTTGTTAGTGCGTTAAAGGGCATGTCGAGAAGGAACTATTAGTGTCCACCACCAGTCAAGAGTTGCCTTGCAGTCTAAGCTTTTGATAACACTCAAAAGACGTTTTCCAAACACCATGTAAGCATCCTAGATATCTAATCTTTTTGAGTCCGATATTACTTAATTAAAACGTGTTTTCATAACTTGCCAACGTGACGGCAATAAACTACTGCTTTATAATCAAGATGGCAGAATTAACAAGAAAAGTTCAAGACAGGTGGCTTTTATCATGCAAGAAGGGATGGTCGACTAAAGCTAGACAACTCTATTAAGGGGACATTATGGTCGTGTTTTCATGACAGAAACTGAATCTCCAATCGGATGAACATCTAAAAGGCGCGACGACCAGGCACCGACCAAAATATATCGCAGCCCCTCCCTCCCCCTCCAACTCTCCCTCCCCCTCCCCCTCCCCCTCCCCAGCGACTCAAGAAAAGCAGTAGATTTGGAACGCGTCGCTGTGCTGTGCTGATACAGAGCACAGAGCACAAGAAATGGAGCTCGAGAACAATGACGGAGAGGGCGTTCCTCGTTTTTTGAGTGCCTTACAATTCCTGGAGTATTTACATCACAATACAGACGAGACCTAAGAAACGCCGGATGTTTTGTAAAACATTTATTATTTTTCGACGGTTTTAAACAAGGGTTTCTCTGATCAGGGATATAAACACGTTAGCCAGCCAATAAGCGCGTGTGTTGTAAGGCAAATATTTTATAAGAACTAATAATGCAAGCGGACTTATTGGCTTATTCTTTATTTTCCCCTATCTAATTGCCCCCTCGAAGAACTAGATTATAACAGATATCATATCAAATTCGGCACATTTAATCTTGCTAGCATTATCCACAAAACAAGGGAGGTTTTTGGTACCAAGAATCAAGTCTCTAGTAAATAAGACACTGTCATTGTCTAATGCCTGGTTTTCGCGAGCGAAAGAAGCAGAAGTGGAAACAACATATAAGTAGACTCAGTAATATCCACTGTCTTCTCTTACACCAAGGTGAGAAATGCTACTCTGAGTCTGCGTATGTTGCTTCCGCTTCTGCTTCCGTCGCTCGTGAAAAGATGTAAGATACCGCGATCATTCTTACAAAGTCGCGCGAAAAAGCAGAATAGCATTGTGTGTTCCGAGATCGACGTTTTGCGATGTTAAGAGCTGTGACAAATAAAGAAATACCGTGCGGCCTGCGGCTTCTCGCCAGATCTTTTTAGATCTTTTCATTAAGCTTGCTTCCACGCTCAAGTTGTTTTCACTGTTGTTTGAAAAAAAAGTGTCGCTTGTAGTTTTCTCAAAGTAATTTATAAATACATTTATCGACTATAATATTAGAATGTACAAGTTAGTCAGCGTTTCATCTTTTTTTCCTTTTCTTTCATACCAAAGCGATGTCTTCTGATCACCTACATGGGATTATTATCATGCCTGTTATCTTTGAATATTATCAGCTCCATCGTGTCCACTTTGGGTTTAAATATCAACAAGGAAATCAGCGAAATGGACCTTTAGCTAAATGAAGTCACCAGTACATCAGTCTAGGTCGTCACTGTCCATATCGTTATCATCCTCATCCTCATCATCAACATCATATGCATCACCAATATCAAAGTAGATCTCGAACATACTTAAGCAATGCCCTTCCCAAACGCTCTCTAAACACGTATATCAACAGGGAGAAGAGTTATGTATTTGCGCATCTATTAACATTGCATTAGTGAGATTTCATTAAACATTTTTCAATAAAATATTTTATATTTATTATTTATTAGTAAGTAATTTTTGCCATTATCATTTCTATTTGGTAAAGTAAATTAATATGGACAGAATGCTCGCGCAACCAATCGCAGCAAAGACCTGCTACAGTAACAGAAATTCATATATGTGGAAGGACAGCAGCATATTGCAAGTGCAATTCAAACATCAATATTGAATGGACTAATATACCAACTCTTGGAAGTAGTGGTTGTAGAAAAAGTCATTGTAAAAATACGATGTTCGTTAGAGAAGATAGGTTGTGGTTATAGAGAGATACAGTCAAACTTCTATTAAGCGACCCTCTATTAAGCGGAGAGTTGGTCATTGTACAGAGGTGATCATTGTATAGAGGTGGTCATAGTACAGAGGTGGTCATTGTACAGAGGTGGTCAATGTACAGAGGTGATCATTGTACAGAGGTGATCATTGTACAGAGGTGATCATTGTATAGAGGTGTTCATTGTATAGAGGTGGTCATATTACAGAGGTGATCATTGTATAGAGGTGGTCATAGTACAGAGGTGGTCGTTGTACAGAGGTGGTCGTTGTACAGAGGTGGTCGTTGTACAGAGGTGATCATTGTATAGAGGTGGTCATAGTACAGAGGTGGTCATTGTACAGAGGTGGTCAATGTACAGAGGTGATCATTGTATAGAGGTGGTCATAGTACAGAGGTGGTCATTGTACAGAGGTGGTCGTTGTACAGAGGTGGTCATTGTACAGAGGTGGTCATTGTACAAACGTAGTCATTATAGTCATTATCGGTGTAGAAAGGAAGTCCTTAAAGAGCGGTAATCTTTGTGGAAAGGCGGTCCAAAACCTAAACGAACTTGTAGTCCATATTAATTTACCTTGAAACATTTTCATTTTTTCTTGAGTTTCGATAAGTTTGGTGCTGATACTTTCACTTTACCAGGGATGTATTTAGACAAGTCAACATCCTACAACAAAAACACAATACAACTTTAATATGTTGAGCCTTTGCACTTATATTGATAATTTATCCCACACCATAGAAAATACAGCCAATCAGAAGGCAGGAAAGCCGTTGTATATTCGGCGGTATTCAACTGTCTCTTCCCATGAGGCATTGCGGTAATTGGTTGTATTTTCTATGATGTGTGATAAAATAGTTATACAATGGTTTCTCGTGGAATACCGTGGATATCCCACTCGTCACTTGTATTTTCTTTGTATATACAATCGCCTAAAGGCTCGTGTGTATACTAGAAAATACAAGTGACGAGTGGGATATTTTACGGTATTCTACTCGAAACCATTGTATAACTACTATATATATTTATCTACAACCTATTAGCCATTTACTGAACACTTACTGATCACCGACCAATCACAATGGACTATTTGCCAACCAACAATAGAACACCACCGACAACTTACCGACCACATAGAAACGGCAAACCAACAACTTAACCAAAAAATTACCAAACGCTTGTCTATCAACCGACAACTTACTGGCTACATACAAACCAGTCACCGACCAGCAAGTTAACGAGTGTACTTTATAAAGTGGTTTGTATCCACTAAGAACCGATAATATATTTGTAACTATACGTGCAAAATCTAATAAAAATTCCAAAAAGCCCAATTCCAACACACACGCCAAGCATTCATCTATGATTGAAACATTGCGGCGGTTCTGATTGGCCGAGAACTGTGTGTTATTAAAGTACAGATGCACAGATAACATCACAGCGTATTATACACGCGCTCTGATTAGTTAAAATATTTTAATGATTATATAAAATAAATAGGCTCCATTTTTCCGTGTGTCTATATTCTGATAAATGCACAGACCACGTCGAAATACTTCTTGTGGCGTACGTTTTTGTCCTCGCCACATTTTGTCGTCATCTATGCATCTATTAGAGTACAAACGCACAGAAAATTGTATCTATTTGGAGAAAATTGTATCGTTTCGAGTGTTTCTAACCTTAACACTTTTTATTAAGTCTTTTTCTCGTTGAGTGGCTTCTTTTAAATGAATGAAAGCATTGATTGCAGTCTTGGTGGCTTTAGTGATAGGCAATATAAACTATTAGTATTCTTTATTATTGCAGCAACGAGTAAAGTAATCATACAGTAAAACCGAGAACGGAATTGACAATAAGGAGCTTAAGCAGGAGACGTTTCTGTCAACACGGACGTCACACGCGCGTTTTCGTTCATTCGTTCGCCGTTATAGATGAGGTTGCTGTTCTTGGTAGAAGATGAAAAAGCCTTAACTGACCTTCTGCTTAACGAAAACGGACACATCATCTATGATGGTGAACGGATGAAGAAGAACGTACACTGCGGTGACGTCCGCGTTGACAAAAACGTCTCCTGCTTAAGCTGCCTAATGTCTGTATATAATACCTTTGCCTTTCTTTGTGGTTCCTGGTGTCATCTTTACTTTATATCTATAAGAAAGGTAAATATATATTATATTAAGTGTTATGGTATTGAAATTACGTTTTGGATACTAAGAAAAAAAGTTGAAAGGGATGGTTTGGTCGACTTTTCTGTAGTGAACAAAGTTTAACTGTAGTCATGACAACAGCTAAGCCTTCCAGCCAAACAACCAATCGGAGACAAATGAATATTTTAAGAGCCAATGAAAATCCTTGTCGTGCTCTGTTTACGTCACAGCTAGCACTTGACTGTTTTCTTTGCGACGGAAACAAATTTTACTACAGCTACCCGTATCAAAGGTAGTTGAAGTTGGCTGAATTAATGTGATGGCCGTAACATGGGGTTCAAAACAAAACAGCCAAAACAAAACAAAACAAAACAGCCAAATAATATGCCAAATAAGCCAAAACAGCCCACTGTACAACATACTTGTAGTTGTTAACGGCAGAATACGGTGCACAGACGGGTACAGCAAACAACAGGGTGTCGTCTTCTATGGGACATCCCGTCAACGTATCCAGTAGTGAAACGCCTTCCTAAGGTAAAAAAAAAATCACCAGTCAATGCTACAATAACAGCAATATTCCCCTTCTGAATCCAGACATTGGCCCTTCTGGCCAGTTCGCGGCCTGGCTTGGGCAGACTGGGCAGTACTTACCTTAACGAATTCCTGGGAGTTCACGTGTTCATCATCATCATCATTGTCATCATGATCGTCTTCTACTTTGGTATCCTTAACAAAAAGTTTTTCAAATCATCTGAAGTCAGGTATCAGTCATTAAAGGTCTGGACACACGACAGATAACAACTGACAGCAATAAATGAAGTGACCCCAGCGTGACATAGAATGAACCCACGCAATTCGAAAGTTGTGGGACTATTAAGTACTGTCAGACCTTCCCCTAGGCGCTCCTACTTCGCTCACTAATAACAGTAAGGTTTTCTGTTGTAGGAGACTTTACTGCAGCTAAACTCTGAGCCACACCCTAGGTTTGGTGATAAATATTCTTCAGCTGAAACCCATCTATGAATAGATATATACGCCTAAGACCCGATGCAGGTAAATACAAATTATAAGCGAGAGTTATAAGAGATACAGTAAATAATAATATATGAATAAATGTGAATCTTGAATGATAGACAATTGATTCACTTGATATTCCTTTCTTTCATTGCTCTCTTCTCGTGGCGCTTGGCTCTTCTCCTTTTATTGTTTTCCTTCCTGTCAGTGTCGATTTTTTTACACATGTCATGAATGCACTCCCGCCATTCCGGCCTCTCAGCAGTGGCGGATCCAGGGGTAGTGCGTTGGGTGCGGGCGCACCCCCCCCCCCCCCTTTCGGACGACGATGAAAGCTTTTTTCATACATAAACTGTTTTTGATATCGTTGGGCGGGAAGTCTTTGGTTATATTTGTATTGGGAAAAACGGCACCTCCACGTGCGCCTGCGTACTTTGAGACCGGGAAGCCTGTGGTGGCGGGAAAAATGGCGCGGCCGTGTTTGCAAGTTTGGCAGAGTTTGGAATCACATCCGATCACCATCGAGAGCGAACATGAAGCGAACAACGATTGATTCGTTTTTTAAGAGGTAAAATCAACCCGAATTATGTATTATGAATTATGTATAAGGCTATCAGATGATATAATAGATGTACATAAATATATCAGACAATGTAATAGGGATTTTTTATCATCCAGTGATGGAATCTTCTCTCCTTTTTAGCGAAGCTCACGAGTAAACATACCGTAAGCTATTCACCGCCACAAAACGATAAATTCGGATCTCCTAAGCAGCGACAATGTAATTTTGTTGCTAAATTTGATAGATTTAGTATACTTTTTTGAGCTAAAGTAGTCTGCTTTTACACGAGTAAATGTTGTAGTTTCTAATTTTCAAAAATTGTACAAAACGCCGTACATGCCCAAAGAAATTCGCGCGAAATCGTAAGTGTGATGATATCTCTAAGAATACCCTGATAACCGCGATTTTTTTTTTCGCTTTTTAGATTAAGTTAATAAATATCTTTTACTGTACGAAGTATGGAAAAGATCTTAACGTTAGAACATTTATCCGCGAACGTCATTAATGCACCTATCAATGTAAGTCCCGTGGGGGGGGGGGGGGGGGGGGGGGTATTCGGGCAATGGGTGGGGATTTGACAGAAAATGCTTGCCCGTGGATGGGGAAATTGATCGCAAAGTCAATCCCCTGGGTCGGGATTTGATTTTTAGAAAGCGATTGGGATACCTGTGTTGTACAGAAGGCCAGGTCACTAAGTAAACACCTCGTGGTTTTTGGTTCGGCTTGGTGTAGTTGTCAAGGTGAGATGTCAAGGTAAGATGCACAAAAACAAAGCATTAAACGCTTTTTTATCATGTTAAATAGATGAAAATAGTCTTTGTAGATATAAATGTCAGTGAAATGCCATTTTTCATCGGCTCGATTGCCTGAACATGGCGGCCCATAAGCTTACATTAAGCTTATATACACTCGTACTTCGCTCAATATTTCAGAAAATTGTCGTATTTTTATGAAGTTAAATATAAACTGTTCCGATATGTGTTCTTTAATATACAAATATATGGTGTAAAAAGTTTTTTTTTTGGAAAACGCAGATGCCTTTGATGAAAGTCTCTAATGGAACCAAACAATATTGTGTGTCAGCCAGTTCGCTGGAAGAGTTGCTAGTAAAAAACTCAACAAGATGCTTCTGATTATTGGATTTGTGCAATTTGTTGTTTAATACAATTAAATAAAAAAACACTAACATTCTTTTGTATTGGAGTGGTGGAGTTATTTTAATATATTTGATTGACCCCTGGGTCGGGTTTTTATGCACCATTTGATTGAAAGCTTCTTCCCCACCCTGGGGATTTTGAATATTTTTTAAGGATTTTTGTCAAATCCCCACCCATTGCCCGAATACCCCCCCCCCACGGGACTTACATTGATAGGTGCATAAGTTGTAACAAAGTAAATGTCAATTTGCATGCGATCAAGTTGTGCATAATTTACTTCTTTGGTCTAAATATAGCGCAGTCGGCAATACATTATCCGATTTTCATAGCTGCCTATACTGATCATTTTGGCTATCAATTTAAACGCACCCCCCTTTGAAAATCACTGGATCCGCCCCTGCTCAGTGACAGTGTCTTTCCATGTATGGAGTGCATTATGAATAGAGAGTTTTCAGTAATGACATTGAGGGAAAAGCATAACCCCACCCCACCCCCTTCCCAAAAATCGTATTTGTCTCCCCAAGGATTGTCGAAGATTATAGAATAAAACGCTAACCTCTGGTGGATGACTGTCTTGTGTTCCTGAATTCTCTTTTACGTCTGGTTCACCTGACAGATTATCAACTAAATCTTCTTTAGGATTCTCCCCAGGCTCTTTCAAACTCTCAGGTCGTTCCCATGGTAACGGAGTGGTGTCTTGAGGCCTAGGTTTTCTTTTAGCAGAAGCAGGACGAGATGTTTGTTCACTTTTGTTCATTTTCTTTAGTCGTCTTTGTTGAGCTTTAGATTCTTTTTTCTCGCCAGCTGACTACAGAAGAAAATGAAAAATGAGCATCAAATGCAAAGAGAGACTTTTATTTTCCTGCCATTTTTGCAAGTTCCAATTTGTCTTTTTGATGAAGAGAAATTTTCCTTGTGTGGAATTTCATAAGGTTTTAGTAGGGTTTCTATTTTTGAGGGAAAAGTATAAATCCAGAGGAGGTTTGTCCAGGGTACTTTCAATACAGTGGAATCTCCAAAAGGGACAACCGCAACAAAGGAACAAGTAATTTTGCCTGGAAACTGACCATAAAAATTTAACACGACGGTCGCTTCGATAAACATCCGTAAAATTCATCGGGTAGTTTACGGGCTTGTTAAGTTGTCGGGTGTATCGAGAAACCACGGGGCCCCTGGAATCGTTTCGTACTACAAGAATCCCGTAAACTTGCTTCTCACAGTTCGTTTATACTTACAGCAAGAATTTCCATTCTTAGTTTTCGCTCCTCTTCATCCTGATCGCCATATTTTTCTTTGATTTTATTCATTTTTGCCTAAAAATATTTTACATGACTCGTAAGGATTTGTGTGCATTTGAAATATCAAAATTTAATAGGATGCAAACCTTTTGACCTCGTTTCTGCTGCTGCTGCTGCTGTTTCTGGAAAGAAATATTTAACTAGACTTCAAGATTAATATAACATTATAAAAGACTGTGAGTGTTGTTGTTGTAGTAATTGTTGTTGTTGACGACGATGATGTCCATAATAATGATGATATGATGATCAAGCTATCATACCTGTTGGTTCTCCTTGTCTGTTATTAAAGACTGTGAGTGTTGTTGTTGTTATTGTTGTTGACGACGATGTCCATAATGATGAGATGATGATCAAGCTATCATGACTGTTGATTCTCCTTGTCTCTATTATAAAAGACTGTGAGTGTTGTTGTTGTTGTTGTTGTTGTTGACGATGATGTTGATGATGATGATGATGATTAAGCTATCATACCTGTTGGTTCTCCTTGTCTCTATTATAAAAGACTGTGAGTGTTGTTGTTGTTGTTGTTGTTTGTGTTGTTGTTGTTGTTGTTGTTGTTGGTGGTGGTGGTGGTGGTGGTGGTGGTGGTGGTGGTGGTGGTGGTGGTGTTGACGTTGATGTTAATGATAATGATGATGATGATGATGATGATGATGATCAAGCTATCATACCTGTTGGTTCTCCTTGTCTGTTATTAAAGACTGTGAGTGTTGTTGTTGTTATTGTTGTTGTTGATGATGATGATGATGTCCATAATGATGATGATGATGATGATAAAGCTATCATACCTGTTGGTACTCCTTGTCCCTAGGTTGATTTTCATCATCTTGTTTCTGTTTCTTTGACTTTCCCTTTTCTTCTCTGGAAGGTACACAAATCGATAAGTAAACCGCCGTTTAATACACTCAATTCGATTCTTCTTAAATTATTGTGATAGAATAACTTACTTTTTACTTTTGGACTGTTTTTGCTGCTTAACTATTGAAGCCTGCATAAAAATATTGCAATGGTAAGATATTGTCGAACGTCAAACAAATAGACAATATATGTCAAAAAATAGATAAACTCAGGTGAATGTACCGTGATAGACGAACAGACATACCGCAAAACGCATGGACGGTAGCTCAAGATGAAAGATGCATAGAAGGACGAACGAAAAAACAGATAGAATAAACGGACAAAAGAATGGGCAAACCTTTTCTTTGTTTTCTTTTAAGTTGACTTTATGTTCACCGCCAAGAAATATTTCATCATCTTGATCTTCTGGAACACTGCTTGACGTACTGATCTCTCTATTCAGCTGGATTCTACAGATGTTCATAATAATGATAAAACCTTCATTTAACATTTTAGCATACTCACTGAAATCCATCTCATAAGTATTTTCTTCACACAACGAGCACATATGGTTGCCCAGCGGGGTTCCTGCAGCCCATTTCTCGAAAGACCCGAGGAATGCTTTACGGGCCTGTTACTGGAAAAACATATTGTATTGTGGGAGTGCGCGAGCACCTTTAAACTTACCCGTAAAAATAAAGTGCGCTTTGTGAAACACCCAAATTTTCAAACTCCAAAAAGAATGCACGCCTGCTTTTCAGGCTCTGATCGTGAAGTATAGACCGTTATTGTACTTTGTGGGGACATTTAAAGCCTAGTCTTAATTTCATTCAGGGGGTAATACAAAAATAATGGAAGAAGAGGCAAGAACGATGTAGAATACTTACTTTCCACTTACGACTTTAAGTCCAATGTTTGTATCAGGATAGAGTGATGCTCCTGCTTCTTCGTTTTCTTCTTCTTCGTGGATAATGTCTTTACCGACTGTTTCACTCTCGTCTTTACTATCAGAATCACTGTCAGCATCGTCCAGTGGTAGTTCGTCGTCTGCCTCGGTAGTCTGATATACAAACCATTACTATTTGTTAGAAAAAGGAGGGAGGGAGAGAGGGAGGAAGGAAGGATGGGAGGGAGCCGGGAGGGAGGGAGGAACGAAGAGATGGAGCGAGGGAGAAAAGGAAGGGAGAGGAAGGGAGGGAGAAAGGAGTGTAAAAATGGAAGGACACAGGAACGAAAGGACAAAGAAAGTCAATGACAAATAAAGTAAAAAGATACGAGAAAAAAGAAACGGCAAATCAAAAAAGGTAAATTATGAAGGGAAGAAAAAGAGTTGAAGTAACCATAATGGAGGAAGGAGATAGCGAGAATTGTACGTACTGCAAGCGATTCAGCAAGGGATTCAGTGTCATCCTCCAGTCCTCGAACTCTTCTTTCGTTAAGATGATGTTCGATGCAGGTATCATCAAGACGAAGTAAGATCCCAAACCCCATGATGAGGTAAGTCGGAGGAAGAAAGTTCTTCTTTCCACGAATCATAAAACTACCAGTTGTAAGGTATTCACCAGTGGGAGCTGTCTTGGATACCTGACAAAAGACAAGTATTATTAATAACATGGTTATATTCCACCAGGTCACAGTCATCATTATATAAACGTCACTATTACTGTGGAACGACTGCCTACTGGACAAAAATGTTTGGTCATAAAAACAGGTTGGTCTTGTTGCTGGGCCGAAGAGAGGTGGCCGTATTAACGGACTAGCCAATGCACAACCTAGTCGTTAATTAACAGGCTGTAACTCCATTATAGCACATAACTTGAAAACATATTTTTCACTGCTTTCGATACGTTGATTTCTGTCATCAAAAATAACCTAGCCGTCAAGCAATTTTTATGTCGATTTTAGCTTTGTGAATGAAGCCGGTTTAGGGTGACAAGGGTGGCGTAGTGGTTCACCTCTCGTCTCTCACCGCTGTGGGCAGGGCTCGAGTTCCAGCTCGGACGCTTGATCATATGTGAGCTGAGTTAGTTGGTATCTCCCTTGTCATGAGGGTTTTTCTCCGGGTACTCCAGTTTTCCTCCCTCCATTTATAAAACCAATACTGTTTTGATCTTGTAAGAACTGTGCTCCATGGTCAGACATGATGAGTTGTATGGCGGCAACATAGTGTGCCATTTACAGGCCTTCAACCACATTGAGATGTATCCTAGCTGTTATTTGTTTGTGAATGATTAGTCGTCCATTTCTTTTTTGCTTGCCCCTTTAATACTGGCCACCATCCGGTTATTATGTCCAGGTTACTTTTAACGCGTAGGTGCCATATTAACGGGGTTTCGCTGCACAGTTAGACCCCCAAGGAATATGAAATAATAGTCACTAATTACCTGGTCATGATAAACCCACCAAGCAGACGTGACAATCTTACTATCCCATCCAGAACTATAACACACAGCCATGCTTCCAGCTTCTTGTAATGTCTTGGGTGGAATGGGTTGCTTGTCTGGTTTGTTTTTGACTATGATACTACTAGCACCATGTAGATCAGCATGAACGTAGATATCACCTTTAATATTCAGTAAAGGTACTAGTATCATCAATCTTAACTAGACTTTATAATACCGTAAATGAACTAATTAACGCCCACTCTCCAATAAACATCTCTTATCTAATTAACGCTCTCTTAAAATTCAAAATTCGTTTTAACGCTTCTCTCTCATAAACGCTCCATGTCTAATAGACGCCCCCTAAAAGGCTATCCGAAAAGGCCAGAAAAGAGCACATTAAAAGTATATATTATCCAATTTATTCAGGTTCTACATCCTGTTCTGTTTCTAGTTCAAAGTAAGGATAGCGCTCCTTGATGTCTCTAATGAGGCCAACGTAACTCTGGTTGACAACCATTTGAATATTAAAGCTCAGTTGTAGTTCATTGTTATAAAGTTTACAAACGCCTCTCTCTAAGTGCCTCTTATCTTTTAAACACCCCCCCCCCCCCAGCTGTAACTGTCCATGTTGGATAACCAATCAACAGACACAAATGAGGAATCTTTTTGCTGCAGTCTAACGATAGCTACCACAGACTCAAATATAACTCAGCAAATTCCTATACACCGAAATTTTTAGTGGCAGATTGAACATATTTTAAAGGGGCTTCCTCCAGAAAATGAAGGAAATTTTTGGTTACAAGGCTCTTAAAATGCTATCTCATTCAATTCAGTTTGTCTTATTGTTAAAGACAATCCCTCAGTGCCGACTGGATGACAGCCCAGAGGAAGATGTGAATATATTATAAGTTTTAAAGGAGCACTTGGATCAAATTCAATGAAAATTGAAAATGACTTGAAACTTAGTGAAACCTATGTATACGGTGCCAGTAATTACCGTGAAGCAATATTTTCTTAACATCCAAAAGAAAAGGATCAAATTGTCAAGGTTATTAGCATCTAAATTGTGAGTAAATGACGTCACTATGACGTCGATTACTGAACACTGGCGTTCTTTTAGGTTTCAAACCAAAATATCTCTGTGATAATGAACTTAATTAAAATGTAGATTTTCTGTCGGAGATTAGCAAGTTATTTAACTATATTAATTCTATATAAAAATAATCAGTTAACTTCCAACTTTCACCAATTTTCATCCAAGTGGGCCTTTAAAATTTTGGCTAAACTACATATATAATTGTTGTAATTTAACATCATAATGATACAAAGAACGCAATGATATTGTAGTTATATTGAAGAGTTAATATGATCACTTATGATTTTGATGAAAAAACTGTGCAATATTGAATATAGAAAGGTATATGTGCTAAGGATAGCAACCTTCTTCAATTTGGGCTTCCTGTGTAAAGTTAGGGGAGAAGACTCTTTTTACAAATGAGAGTTGCCTGCAGAGATGGTTTGTGATGAAACTTATAGTGTTTGCCAATGTTTATCAAAAAACACATTGTAATGCAAATGTTGCCAACCATTTTCATATATTTAAACTTTCCACATCTTTCTTTGATTAAACAACCATCCAATTTCTGGTTAGAACATGAACGATAAAGGCTAATACCAATGTGAGAAGTACTGTTGTTATAATATGTGGCCAGTAAAGACTGTTGTTCTACCTGGTTCAAGATGTCGTTTGACTATGAGTTCATTCTGCTGCTGATCTCTGCCACCAATGACAAGGTAATTTTCTGAGCTGATAAACCAACGAAATTTTTCAAACCTGAATGACAAGAAAAACCAAATACATAAGTATTGTTTTTTAATTCCTTCTTTTGAAATAGGTAATGTATTTAGTTTCAATTTTATTCTATTCTTATTTGTACATTTTGTAGAATTGGGTTTCCTGTGTCTACAACTCACAGGTAGCCCAAAGTTCCAAATTTGATATACTGGCATTATTTGCTTTTTCTTTTACTAATACAAAATGTATATACAGTGAAGCTGAGAATCATCACTTTTTATGTCAAGACTCTTCACACAACTTTTTGCGAATTTGTTATTTGAGACTTGTTTCTTGCTTGGGTTCCCTGTGTATCTTGAACCGGCTTCTGGCACGATCCTTCCTTCGTCTTTCCAACTATGGCCAAACGTGTAGCAATTATAGGTGCTGGAGTAGCTGGTTTAACATCCATTAAATGTGCTATCGATGCAGGTTTTGAACCCACAGCGTACGAAAAAGATTCGTGGCTTGGAGGACTTTGGAACTACACTGAAGATGAAGATCGATTTGTCGCTCCCAAATCAACTATTTTGAACACAAGCAAGCATTATTCTTGTTACAGCGATTACCCAATGTCCAAAGAAATGCCAAACTATCCAACAGGAAAACTTTTTCAGCGATACTTGGAGTCTTACGCTAAAGATTTTGATCTTACTAGAAGAATACAATTCGACTGCGAAGTTGTGAAAGTCGAACAATGCCAAGATTATGAAGAGACTGGAAGATGGGAGATACACTCGATCAAGGGAAAAGATGACAATGGAAAAGACCAAGAGGTCCTCGTTGAAGTGTTTGACTACGTTCTTATTTGTAGTGGTGCTATTAATGCAAAGCCATTCATACCAGACTTCCCGGGTATAGAAAACTTCACCGGTAGAAAGATTCACAGTCAGTCGTACAAGACTTTTAAAGGGTTTGAAGAGAAGCGTGTTCTTGTCATTGGATTAGGCAACACTGCAGGTAATTAAAGAGTAGTTGTTTTGTTTGTATCATGGATCGTAAAAAGCCTGGAGTGTTTTTCTTTGCCATGTTTGTATCAAATTACCTATAGGAGAAGAAGAGAGGGGCAGCAAAGTGGGTGGGAAGGCCGGCGACGTTTTGGAGTTGTTGGGTTGCCCACTAATTGAGCCTGGAAGAAAAGTTGTAGTTACATGAGCTGCTATATATGGCATTATGACAAAATTATAATCGGGAATGGAAGAGCCTTGTGAATACCATTTCAGTTAATTAATGTAAATTATTTTTATTCATAGGGCACGCTTTAATTGGAGCCTACTGTAGCTCTGTTGCATGTATTTTTTAAATTATTATTATTTTTATTCAATTATTGTGTATTTTTAATTTAGGTGAAAGTTTTGTAAATAAATTAATGAATTAATGAATGAATGAATGAATGAATGAATACATAAATAAATAAATTGCTAATAAAATATTCTTTACAACATTTCAGCTGACATCGCTTGTGAACTAAGTAGAGTTGCAAAACAAGTTTACATCAGCACTCGAGGAGGGAGCTATGTAATATCTCGCATGGCTAGTGGTGGTCGCCCTGTAGATGTTGGCTTCTTCAATAGGGCAGTGCAGTCAATTCCCAAGTCAATCTTACAACGATTAAAGGAAAGGGCCATGGAGTCATCTTATGACTTGTCCAACTTTGGTCTGCAACCAACAAGTCCTAAAAGTTTGGACTTTCTTCTTGTAAATGATGAACTTCCTCATCGTATAGTGACTGGCACTCTGATCATGAAGGATGAAATAGTGGGTTTTAAGGATAAAAAAGTGTTCTTCAACTTTAGATAATACAGAACTAGATGACATTGATGATATTATCCTTGCTACAGGATATGATGTTGAATTTCCTTTCCTTTCAAAATCCATTTTTGACTCAGAAGAAGCCAAATCTGGTCATCAGTTGTACAGAGCAGTTTTCCCAGTAGATCTTTCTAAACCAACTCTAGCATTCATTGGAGCCTTTAGAGTTGGTGGTTCAGTGATACCATTGTGTGAAATGCAAGCTCGTTGGGCTATGCAAGTATTTCAAGGCAAGCTGACATTGCCAAGCAAAGAGTTGATGAGGAAAGACATACTTGCAAGAAAGAGTGTGAATGCAGACATGTTGGACAAGTGCCGTGCAAGCAACATTCACCAATTAGTAAGTTGAACAATATATGCAAAGATGACATGTATAGTTGATCAGCATGTTTTACAATGAAAGTCTCATGAAGGAGTCCTTTCCCTTTAAATACACTTTATATTATATCTTAAGTGTTTTTATTTTTGTTTCAGCTCAGGGAAGGTTATCTAGATTACTTGGATGATATTGGTTCTATCATTGGTGTAAAGCCAAACTTGTGGAAATTGTTCTTGCAAAACCCTTCATTGGCAATCAAGTGTTTCTTTGGTCCAGCTGTTCCAGCTCAGTATCGACTCATGGGTCCTGGAGCATGGCCTGGAGCTAAACAAGTGATTGAGGAAGTAGAAGAAAGCATTTTGGCTCCACTCAAGACTAGACAGATTAAGATGGATGGTTCACCAAAACATTCAACTAATGTACTTGTCTGGATTTTGTTTAGTGTAATTTTCTTACTGATTGGTATTCTAGTATTCTATATCAAGAATGATGATAATATATGAATGGACAATGCGGAATGACGTCTCCTAAGGTTATCAATAGTCACTCAATAATTTCACTTTCATAATGGAATATTCTATTATACATACAAACTTATTAAGCCTTTCTGGACCAAAAAATTTGAAAGGGAATCAGAATCAAGCTGTACAGTCCTTTATTTTAACATGACATCTCATCAAAACAATCTATTGTTAAACACTAATCATTGTTGTGGGGGAGGGGGGGACAAAACAGCAACAACACAAAGAAAATTGATATAGAATGAGGAAACATCGGTACAATCATAATTTTATATTCAAAAATCAGATTATTAGAAGTGATTATATGCATGTTATACTGTATCTAAATGATTCTGTCCCCCTCACAGTATTCAATGTACATATAGGACATCATCTGGGTCACTGGAAAGCCCCTTTTGGGATGTCCATACTATATTTTTTGAACATTTTAACTAATTTTATAATAATTAATTTTTGTACTAAATATAAATAATACATCAAATTATAATAATAATAATAAGTGAGTTATTTAACAAATAGATTCCATTTTTCCATGCATCTGTACTATAATAGATGCACAGATGATGTCAAAATTAATGTGGTGAGGACAAAAAAGTACTTACTCTTACTAGAACTTAGACAAAGTTGAGTGGCCTGACAACTGTTGTTCTTACCACAAATTTTAAGGTCTTCTGTGCATCTATTAGAGTACAGACCCACAGAAAAATGGAATCTATTTGTTTTATATAATATCCATAGAAACATTTCAACCAGTCAGAGTGTGCATAAGATTCTATGACATCATATATATGTGTTTACTGTAATCACACAAGGTTCTTGACCATTCAAATCGTGCATAATATACCAATTATTATTAATAGAGTTATATAATAAGTAAATAAGTACAATACACCTGTACTTGAGGGCCACAAGTTTATCAGTTTACTGTCACGTGTTACCCTCGTGAAATAAAGTTGATTATTATTATTATTATTATAATTGTACACAAGAAGTCAAAAAGAATTTAATAGTGTAGTAATAAATAATGACAACTGTACTTACCAAAACGTCTTTCTTGCCTTCTGTATACTAGCTGTTGTAGCAACTTCTTTGATTGTTTGTCTGGCTTTTCTTTGTGCAGACTTGACAGCCTTAATAAAAATGTCACATGTTTTCATTAAGGCCAACATTGAGGAGGACTGCGGAGGCACACGTGCATGGTACATTATAATGTAGTGTCAAGTTTTTGTATGGTCAGGAATTGATCAAACCCTGACCTACTACATGAAAGACTGACGAGATCTGAATCAACACAATGGGAAAGAGGAACATAAAGCTTTTCAGTTACTTCTAAACTTTGCCCACCTGATGGGAGTGGTCTATGGTTTTTTGTTCCTTCATTGCAGACTGTTTCTTCTTTTTATAGTAACTATCAAAAAAAGATATAATTTGATATCTTCATAAACTATAATAATACAACTCGACAAGAGAGTGTAGAAAGTAAATCTTACAGTGCAAAGCCCAAAAGTATGAGCAGCTATAATGTATTCACATTCTTTTGAAAGAGCAATCATCCAATCAGCATCCACAAGAACTCTCTTATCTTATATCTTATCTAAGCACTAAATGGAAGACTGTGAGACCAAAGTATGTAAATATATTTAATACTTGTCACAATTTTGAGCTTCGCCCAACTTTCCTCAACATTCACTAGTTTACTAACTATATTCCTATCCCATTGTCATTTTCCCACTTGTTCTGATTTCAGTATATTAATGATCATATCTAGTTGTTTAATATTCCTAGTTTTTTCTTCTTTCAATATTTAGCTTTTTTTCATTCCATTCCTTTATCCCTGCATTTATTCCAATAAAGTGATGTATTGGTTCATTCACTCATTAAATCTTTCATTATTTTATCCTCACATATTAGAATGGTAATCAGTTCCCATGGTAACAACAGGACAGAGCTTCAAATGCTTTGATACATAGCACTGAATGGTACTGTTTGTGCTCTGGGGTATTTTGATCCACACAAAATCTGTCGCTGTATATATTTATAATGTATGCAATTAATCATATTTATACAACATATAACAGCATTTTGCAAAAATCCTGACACATTTGAAGGGTTTCCTGTGAAAATTACCTAACCTAGGCCATTTTCACATGAAACCCATCATCCATTTGACAATAATTATATAAATATCAAAAGTACTGAAGAAATTATGCGATGGCTTCCTTGATATATTTTTCAAATTCCCCAGCACCAAGGCTTCACAAAAAAAATTAATATCAGCAGAGGGTTCCAGCAGAGTTATCCCATAAATTCTTTGGTACTTTTGATATTAATTTTATATATTGTCAAATGTGTTAGAATTTTTGCAAAATGCTGTAAGTAGACTGTGATATCCTTAAATACCTCTGTGCATTTGCATAAGCAGACAAGGCTAAATTGATGTCAATTCTAGTGCCTTTACTTGCCTGTAACACAACAAATTTGATATCAAATAAATTACAACTTTTGTTAAAATACCCAAAATTACATTACATATTATCTTTCATTTATTTATTATTCTTATTATGGAACTACATTTTACTTACTTTCTTTCCTTTTTTCTTTTTCTCATCCAATTCTTCTTCCTCTTCAGAATCAGAATTATCATATGGATTTCTGGTAAAAAAATGTAATGGTATAATTTTAATACAATGTAAATGTAAAATACCCTTTTCAAACATTTTCAGACAATTAGCAGTCCTCTGCTCTCACTTCCTCCCCCTCTCCCATCCCAAGGTAATGGTTTTCGTTTTCACCACAAAATTGCTGATTATGTTTATTTTTGCTTGCAAGAATTAGCTACTGACAAAACATTTGTTTGTTGTAGTAGTATGGGTTATAGGGGGCTCCAGACCTCTTTACAAAATACTCCTGCCTTCTGACAACAATTTATTTACAATTCATTCATTCATATTTAAGTGTGACAAGACAATTTTTGCACAATAAGAATAAACAATTTCTGTTTGCTTGAACAAATAGACAAAGAATCCAGGTATGGGTGTCTGTCCAATAATGTGATGGTTGATCAGAGTACGTTGTGTCTATTGTATGTACAGACCTTAACATAAGTGTAATATGGTTAGTGTCAAGCTTGAGATCTTTGATTGCACAGGCCACTGGATTCTCCTGCATTTGGGCTTCTTTCACAATATTTCTGATTTCAGTCCAGTCAATTTGGTTAGCAATTGCACTGTTTACAATTTGAATTGCCTGGTCAACCTACCAAATGTTATAATGAAGACACATTAATTTAGAAACATATCTAGTATGTATTAATTGAATTAGCATTTCTGCTCAATACAATGGAAGTCAGGTAACAAACATCTTGCTTTCTGATTGGTTAAGAACCATTGCAGCCATTAGCACTGTAAATTAATTAGGGTCCATACTACAGATTTAGGGGGTGTTTACATGACACTAAGAACATCCTAGCAGGCAAATCATCCTACCTGCTATATATTTACTGCATTTTGTTTACATGGAAATTTGTTTCTTCACTTCAGGTACTAGGATCATCCTACTAAACAGAATGCAGTAAATGTATAGCAGGTAGGATGATTCACCTGCTAGGATGGTCCTAGTGTCATGTAAACACCCCCTTACAATGTACATGTAGGTCATATTCTTTGTCATAACACTGAGAAGATCATAGGATAGCATATTATATCAATAGGTTCCCTACAGTTTCTCTCTTTCTATGCATTTCTCCCCTCCCTCTTACCATTTCCCATGCACACCTAATCCCATAGGAGCCTGATGGCAATTTGCTGAGCTGCATCTGCTTAATGCTAACTGCAGTAAAAGCACCAAAATAATCAAGGATACTCACAAGAGGCAAGTTTAATTCTATTAATTCAGCTCTATTTATGTCTTCTTCCTGTATGCAATAAATCAAAAGACTACATCAACAAAGGTTATGCAGCATGGTCATGAAACAAAGTAGAAAGATTTAGCAAGCATGAGACATGTACTGAGGGTAGCACAGATATTGATTCATTTTAATTAATAATTTGTTCAATACTAATTTATTCATCCATCCATTTATTTACTCAATAACCAGTTCACTCACTTATTCATTCATCCATTCATTCATTCATCCATGTATTTATTTATCCATCCATTTAATAACATGTTCATTCATACAATCATTTGTTTAAAAACTTGGTGTTCAAGACATTAATTATTTATTCAATAATTTTTTCATTCATTCATTCAATTAATCATTCATTCTTTTATTTTCTTTGATCCACTATTAAATAATTCTTATTCTCATTCATTACCTGTGAAGATTGCAATTTCTTTATTCTCTTTTCATGGTCCAATTTCACGTTTTCCACTTTCTTTAAAGCAGACTTCTCTTGATTCAGAGCCTTTACATCAAGTTTCTGACTTTCAATTTTGGAGAAAAATTCATCTACAGCCTATGGATTCAATCAGTACAATGCTACATGTATAGACAACTTTCAAAAATGTTAGCCTAATTCATAAGAATGAGGCCACAAAAATAAATATGCCGACACTTCAATTGCTTGACTGTATCAAAGATGATGTGTTCCTCTTCCTTTTGAATTACCTATTATCTGTACATTTTACAGGATATACTTAGACTCATTTGATGCCACGATGATTTTGAAGGCCTTTCTGGCCTCATTCTTATGAATGATGATCGAGTCCACCATTTTTAAAGTTGTCTATACATTCGTCTGAATACATCTATATTCAATACAGAAAAATTCAAGCTTAGATTTACAATGTACTCATGTCAATCAGTTAGCCTTGCAACAAAGTGAAGTATTCCTTCCAATCTTGCTACTACAAACAAGTGTACCTGTCCCACTTCTTATTTGAAAAAGAACAGTAACGACACTAACACTGTTGATTGCAGATCTACTAATTAAAATCAGTGTTCAATTTTATTACAAAATTGAACATCAGATTCAATCATATTAAAGAGTTTGTCACTGACCTTATCAAATGAAGGCAGCTCACTATAAGAACCTGAAGAATGTTGTATAAACAGAAAAGGATGGAATTCTTGAAAGCTGAAACAATAAAACACCACATAAAACGATAAAAGAAAAGGCTGTGATGCGAAGAACTGACTAATATGGAAGGGAGCAAATGGAAGAAAAGGAAGGAAAGATGGAGGGAGATAAGAAGGAATGAATAAGGAAAGGAAGGACAAGCAAGCAAGCAAGCAAGCAAGCAAGCAAGCAAGCAAGGAATATCAAACATGGTCAACAAAGTACCTGACTACTTCGTCTGTTTGATTATTCATTGCAGCCGATGGCTTCTTTTCTATTCTCTGTATAATATAACCCTAAGATACAACAAAAACAAAAGCAAATTAAAGGAAACACAATACATTCTAAACTGCACATGCTTTGAAGATGCATTAGTTTACTACAATGTAGTGTACCTTGCTGGAGTTTGAAAGGGCTTCATCAATCAAAGAATCTGCCATTGCAATTGCATCCATGACTCTTGCAATTCCTAGAGAGTAAAAAATTTTATTTTATAAGGAGATTAATTGAGTATGTGGTTCAATTTTAATCTTCCTTCCTTTATCCTCTTTATATCTTCTTTTGTTTTATACTTATTATCATACATGTACATTACCATACACAAAAACAAATACGAAAATAAAAATTGAACCAAGGATAAAATTGAACCACAACAAGTATACATGTATGAATAAATCATATTATACCCTTGTAAGCTGATGGCTGATGGCACAAGGGTGGCACATGGACAATAAGGACACACCCCTTTAAATAGTTATATACTTGAAGTTGAAGCCCCTTCAGGTTCAAAGAATAAAATACCAAATACCATCAAAATCTGGTGAATTCATTTCCAAGATATAATTATACCATGTACTGTACTTTGTACATTTTGATCATCAGAAAAAAAGTTGTAATAAAAAAGTTGTTGAAATATCTCACTGAAATTTATATAACACAAATAGATTTCATTTTTCTGTGCATCTGTACTCTTACTAATAGATGCACATGTATACATGTGCAGCATACATGTAGATATGAAAGTTATGAAAATTTTGTGACGGCAAAACCCTAGTCATGCAACTCAGACAACTTTTTCTGGTTTTACCACATTTTGATGTCATCTGTGCACCTAGTAGAGTATAGATGCATGGAAAAATAGTATTTATATTTGTTAATTCATGACAATGATAATGAAGAATTACTGAATAATGAAATTAGGATGTGGGCAACAATAGTGCAATAATGATAATGATGATGATGATAATTACTTGTAATGATAAATACCTTGTTCATTGCTTACATTCTCATCTACTTTGACATTAGGAGAGAACCCAGCTTTGCTCAAACAATTCTCCAGCAACATGTGGCCATAAACTACAAGGTAAATGTAGATAATGTGAGGCTAGCATTACAACAGTAATTTATCAATTGTCATTAAAAAATAACTATCTAGTATACACTTACTAAAATATGGGTTTAATGCTTTCTTTAATTGTTCATTCTGCTTGCTTGTAATGATTTCAATCAAAATATCTTTCAACCTGCAAAAACAAAATCTCTTTGACCTACTGTACTTCATTGTTCACTTAAATGAAAAAGTAAACATTAACATTTGCTCATACATGTACGATGTATAATGTTAATTTTTATACACCTGGGTCCGGTTGTATGAAGGGTGAATAGCACTATCCAGCGGATAAATCCTTATCCAGCGGATAAAATCTATACAAAATCTATACAGTGGATAACTCTTATCCGGTGGATAACTTTATCCAACCTTCGTACAACCGGGCCCTGGAGCCAGTTGTATGAAGCCTGAATAAGAACTATCCACTGGATAAATCCTTATCCAGCCGATATCATTTATAACTCTTATCCAATGGATAAGTTATCAAGGCTAAGGTACAACTGGCTCCTGCTGATATCCCACATTGCATTGAGCAATTCACAAGTCTGCATTTGTATGTAGTACAAATTATGAGAACTCATGAAACATCTTTGGGTTTAATGGTTTACCTTTCAATGGTCACTAAAGGTTCTCTCTTCTTTGCTAATTCAACAGGATAAACTTGTCCAACAGAAAATTTCACATCATCATTAGCAACATCATTCTTGCCTCTCTTGCCTTGTTCAGTTTTTGATTTGTTTTCTTTGTTTTCTTGTTTGCTTTCTGTTGCATCATCGCCTTGTTCAACTGTGATACGTTCAATTGCAAATTATCAATGTACATCACTGTAATTTACATCACTGTAATTTACATCACTTTTTATTAATTCATCCATTTATATATTCATCCATCCATCCACCCATTCATTCATTCCATATTCTATACATTCATCCATAATCCATTCATTCATATAGTTACCAATAAATTCACTGACCTTCATGCACTTTCCATTCATCCATTTATACGTGTATATTCATCCATTCACATATAATTTCATTCTGACATTCATCTATCCATTCATTTATTCATGTATTGTAATCCATTCATTCATTTATATATCCCATTCTTTATTCTTCTTTCATTCATTCATTCATTCACTTATACATTCATCTGTTCATATTCATGTATAGTGATCCATTCATTCATTTATATATCTTTATCCTTCTTTCTTTCTTTCTTTCTTTCTTTCTTTCTTTCTTTCTTTCTTTCTTTCTTTCTTTCTTTCTTTCTTTCTTTCTTTTTTTCTTTCTTTCTTTCTTTCTTTCTTTCTTTCTTTCTGGCTTTCTTTCTTTCTTTTTTTCTTTCTTTCATTCATTCATTCATATCTTCATCCATTCATATTCATGTATAGTGATCCATTCATTCATTTGTATATCTTTCTTCTTCTTTCATTAATTAATTAATAGTAAGACCTTTTCAGCTTCGTATGCAAATTGCCGCGATTCAAGACCACCTGACATTCTCGTTGGGAATTCTTCTTATGATGAACTGTTAAAATATTAACATACGAAAGAATCAACTCCCAAGAGTAACATCACATGGTCTGAAATGGGAAAACAAACAACAAAGCTGAAAAGGTCTATTCATTCATTTATTTACACATTCATCCATTCACTTGTATATTTATTGATTTTGTTTAGTTATTTACATATAAATAATTATTTATTGCTGATAAGTGCAAACCTTTCAACTTTTCAAAAAATGAAATAAAATGAAAGCAAAGCAAATTTATACTACCTTGAATTTCTGCATTTCCAAATAAGTCCATTCTGTTCTCCTTTGCCTTTTCTATTCTCTTCCTCAACAGATTCAGGATAGTATAGTTGCCATCTGTAAGTACAATGTTTCCCTAAACAACAACAATAATTCATCAGATTCACCATTCTCTTTTCATGATCACGATATCAGAATTTGATATAAGTCTCTTGTTTTCTGTTTTAGGTGTTGAGAAAATAACTATCCTATGTACTCAGAAATTGAGTTGTTTCAAAAATCATGATACAGTGCTGTACATCTTGTATTTTGAACTTCATCACATTTGCCTTAAAGTGTAGATCACTTTTTAATCAGAAAATTAAAAGTTCTTGTTTGCCATCCTTGGAAATGGCATAGTCACAGCACAGTTACAGTATGACAGCAATTTTAAATGTTTTTATAGACATCACAGTACTGACACAGCCATGGCACGGCACGGTCCATTTCACACTCATATGAAATCTGCTCTATATAACTTCCTTACCCTATCATACAATTCTACAATCAAATGATGTGCATAATCTTCAGAGCCAAATTGCAGGTCCACAATTCTGTCTATTCCAAGCTGGGTTAATGCAACTAGACGTTTTTGCTTGATGTGTTTACGTAACTGCAAGAAAAATATAAAGAGTAGTACCATAGTTGGATAGTATATGACCTTTACGTGATATTTAAAAAACGAGCAGGAGTGTTTTATCGTGGATATAGACACGAGGCCCTAGGCCGAGTGTTTATATCCACGATAAAACACGATCAGTGAGTTTTTTAAATGACTTCTAAAACCCATCATTTGAAAGTATTATAGCAATGAATTTATGAAAAAAATCCATTTATGACTGAAGAAATAAGCTTATCATTTTTTTCGTGCATATAGGCATGCGCAGAATAATCAAATTTTCATCCCACACGTAAAATAATTCTGAACATCAGAATAGAGTGGCATGACGCTCATTAGAAGTTTCGTCGGTACTATACGAGGTCAATGATCCGACAACTATACTGAGACCTTGTACTGATATAACACTCATGCATAAACATGAGTGTTTTATCAGAGTTAGTTAAAACACTCATGTTTTATTAATGAGTGTTTTAACTGATTTTGATAAAACACTCATGTTTATGCATCAGTGTTTATATCTGGTATAAAGGTCTCAACACGTGACCAAATGAACGTCTTCAATTGGTCTATTTGCTTATGAATTATTAATGAGTTTTAGAAAGGACAATTCCAATGGTAGTGCAAGGCTGTGCTCTAGCTGACCTGTTGTAACTAACAAATTTGTGCTCAGGCAACTGAAAATAATGTATGATACGCCCCCTGATATTTGAGTGAGATGGGGTTCTCACATCCTTGTTTCATTATCCCTCTAATCTTTGCATCTCAGAGTAGCTTTAAATACAGAGTAGTGATGGAGGGGGAAGGTAGAGGGTGCACACTATAGTTCACACCATGGAAGATGACTCCTTCTTACTTAAATTGGGTATGAAGCAGTTTAGAATAAAAACTATGTGTGTCATTTCAAGGATGGACAAGTGACTGCTTAATATTGAAACATTAATATCATTAATTAACATCTACATCTAACTGGATCGAATAATTATTCTTCGGAAGGTAATGTACAGTGTAACATTATAGAATCAGAAACCATCCGAGGATATTAAGAAACTAGTGAGAAAACATGGCCCAAAGTTATCCCAAGAGGGATGTACATCCCCTACACCCCTCCCCTTAATCTGTCCTTGTGATAACTTTTCATTAATACCTTTATAGCAAACCCTGAGGGAAACATACTCTTGGGCCACTCAAATTCAGTAGTGTGAATTCTTGTCCCTGATTCTATTAGCAGCATTGCCTTCTCTTCTTGTCTGTAACAAGGATATCACAACAATATTATAATTATTTTAATACCATTCCAGTGTCTGGCTGTGGAATTGAACCCCCACCTTTGCACTGAAGACCAGTGATCAACCAGCCCTTACAGTATATTATGACCTCAGTATGTCTGTTATTGTGATTATATTATGATTCATTTTGCAAACCTTTGTAGTTTTATCAGGTATGTCTTGTTATCAATATCATAGACATTTATAACTCTCATTCCAGTGAGTCTGGAAGAAAAAATCAATGGGATTAACACATTAATTCAAACAACTTTGTTACATAAGTTATTACAGACATAAATTCCAACAGAATGGCAAAATGTATTACTGTCCATGCATATATCGAATTTTAGGAAATGAGAATAAAAAGGAAAGGATTTAATTTACTTAAAATCACGTAACGTAAGCCCTTTAGTCGGAAGTTGAATGAAATGGGAATGAATAAAGAAAATAGCTGTTATTTGAGCGTACACCCTCCTTTTGGCTTCACATTTGACCATGTTTTCAACCCCTCAACAGTAATATTACAAGTCGGGGACTTCAATGAAAACTTGTGCAAATACTTAGTGGATAAACTGTAGTCATCAGAACTTTTGTATGCTGGTCATGACTTGCTAAGTTTGCAGTCACAATTTTTGATGTGTCGCATTGTATAAACACGGCTGCTCCTGAAGTCGACAAACCTTTTGCTTAGCTCCGTGACTGATGCACAGACATCCAAAGTAGTAAATCTTGTCTTCATGTTGTTAATTGCTTTGACAGTTTGGTGAATATAATAAAAAATGAGAAAAGATGAAAAACTTTACTTGCAGTTCGCCATTTTGAATTCTACCCAGAATGCAACATTGAGGTAGGTACTTCACTTATGATATCTATAATGTCCTCAAATATAGTTAATGAACTCTTACTTCATGCAGTGTGTGTATGTGTGTATCCTATGCATCCTATGTAACTAATGTATCCTATGTATCCTATGCATCCTATGTATGTAATGTATCCTATGCATCCTATGTGTCCTACGTATCCTATGTATCTAATGTACCCTATGTATCCAATGTAACCAATGTACCTTATGTATCCAATGTATCTAATGTACCCTATGTATCCAATGTATCTAATGTACCCTATGTATCCTATGTATCCAATGTACCTTATGTATCCTATGTATCTAATGTACCCTATGTATCCAATGTATCTAATGTACCCTATGTATCCAATGTATCTAATGTACCCTATGTATCCAATGTATATAATGTACCCTATGTATCCTATGTATCCAATGTATCTAATGTACCCTATGTATCCAATGTATCCAATGTATCTAATGTATCCAATGTTATGAGGTTCTTTCAGGCTCGCTTTTTCGAATGCTGCTCCTGAGTTATGGAACAGCATTCCTTCAGACATCAGACAATGTCTGGATATTTCTTGTTTTAAGCACGAGTTTACAACTTTTCTTTTTAAAAAGGCATACAGTAGTAATAAATTTTCTATTTAACTTTTAATAAACATACTTTTTAAAATTTTAATCTAAACTGAAATAAAAGTCGTGTTTGTGCCAATTATGTAATGCTTGTATATGTATATATATATATTTTACAAAACAAAGAAAATATCATTGCATTGATAAACATTAAATTTAAAATCACTTTTTAACCTTTTTTTAAACTGGGGTGTAGCAAAGCGTTGTTAAACTTTCGGATATTGACGCTATATAAAATACTTTTTATTTTTTTATTATTATTATTGTAAAAATTTCGTCCAAACCAAGAGACGCTTCCAATCTGCCAAGTTCCCACATAGAAATTGCGTTATATATATTAAAACTTAGGAAAGCTTTCATGAAAAGGGAATCGAATATCAAATAAAATAGAAACAAATGCGCTAACTGTTAAAGTTATGGAAGATTTTCATGTTTTAACCAATGAGATGGACGGTTAAAACAATATCATATCACCACCTTTCCGCATTCCTTGCCATTTGCTTGACTAGAATAATTTTTGTACATGTGTTTGGGCCACGAGTGCGTCTAGTTGCAAATAAAACATAAAAGGCACGCGCGTGTACGTGCATAACTCCTTGCACGATTTTCCCGCCTAACAACTTTGTTATTGACCAATCAGAAAGCGCTCTAAAAACACGTCTACAAAATTTTGTGCTTTTGATTGGTCGAAAATCATTTTTGACTGACCACGTGATATCAAGTACATATTTCAATGAAGAAGAAATTTGAATTCAAACTGCAGCGATACCAAAGGTAAGTAGAACTGAAATGTTTTTGCTCAAGATTCTTTGAGGATTTTTTCAATTTGGAAACTAGACACTAGTGTATTAAATTGCTATTACTATAGCCAATATTTGTGTTTTTTGCAAAGACAAAACTGTTATAAAAGCGAGATAAATTGTATTTAAAGTTCAACTGAGCTGCCATGTGCTTTGAGCCGCTATCGAAGAATTCGATACTCTTGTTGAAGCGTTCGAGCTGTGAGAGTTTAGACGTGTGTTTTGCTTTGCTACTTGCAAGTTTTTATTGGGCCGAAACTGCTTTAGAATACAATTCAAGACTTCAAAAAGTCCCTGAGCCATTCAGTTACTTCCCTGAAACTTGCGGCCGTTTTACTATAGTCAAGTGATTAAAGAAGGGAGACTAACGTCACGAAAACATGTTTCAGAGAAGAAGTTTCAGCCTCATGTTTTATATTAAATAGCTGATCGAGGGTCAAAATTACTGTCTAAACCAAATCTTTGTGCTCGCTGCCGCAATGTTTGCTAATTAACAAATTTTATCAACTATTAATTAATCAATTGTTTTCCATATTTTTCTAGCTGCAATGACAAACGAAGACACCAGGGTTAGTATGCGCAACAGACCTCGGGTAAACCAAATTCTAGGATATTTTTTCTAATCAGTCGTTTATTTGGCTGTATTTGTTGACTTCCTCGAGGTTCTGTTTGTGTTGTGTGAGTGTGGAGGGGTGTTAACTAGTAAAAGCAACTCACAACAAAAATTCATATTTTAAATGATTTAAAATATGAATTAGAAAGGGATTTTTTTTACTTGTGATGAATTGAATTGTCCTTATCGCTTTTCGTTCAGTGTTATTATATGTTCATATTTGCATAAACGTTGTTTTGTGCCTGCGAAATCAGACGCCCCTCGTGGCCTGCACTCGTCTGTTTGCTTGCAAATATGACGTGTCATGTCGGGCGCCTGTTGGCTGCAGGTTGTGTTGGAGGTGTTTTGTAAACCTTGTGTGTGTATGTTGCTGCTGATGCATTGTTTTCATTCTCGTTTTGGCCTGTAGTCACAAGTGAAAAGGATCCTTTTCATCTAGTAGTCTAATTAAACTAAAAGTATGAAAATTTCAATTAGAATTAGCTAGGGCTAGGAGGATCCATGATTAATACATGGAACCAGCGAGTTGCATTAGAGCAAGCTACCACTCTTAAAGTAGGTCGGATTTATTAGCTTTTTGACCGGCCATTTTCGGCGGCCGGGGTCAATTGGCCTACTTAGGTTAGTTTTCAATAAATACTTAGGCTTGCGAGAGAACAACGCTGGATCAACGATGGAGTGGGAACCGACAGACTTCACTCTCAACTTGAGAGACATCCTTTGTAGTCTGAGTCTGTGTCGTGATCTTTAGATCTAGAGTTCGGCCATTATAGTTGTTAACTGATCGGTCTACATACAACGCATGCACCCCCCTGAAACTACAGCGCGTAGGGCGCTCAGATTTCTGGCGAATAGGTCTTAGGTTAGCGCTGGTCAGGCTGCAACGTCGGTCGGTACGCACAACTACTTTTACGTTTTCATTCCCGACTATCCCCACCCCTCCCCCCACGTCCCAGTCCACTGTTGTGCGTGCCGACGGTAATGGTCGTACTCTAGATTAGCTCCACCCAAATTTAGTGTTAATCAGATTTGTTTTGGCCCGGCCTAACCCAACGTAAATGACATGGTTTGTCACAAATTGTGAAAAAATGGCATTTGCACCTTCTCTTTCAGCCAAGTCTACCAAGAACAACCGAACTGGGTTGCGACGACGAGTTTTCAAGTACCATAGCTATTTTATTTAAAGTGGTAGCTTTAGATAAAGAATTTAGGATTGAAATTTTGGCTGTTTAGCAGTAGTTGCATCATTATCATCAATTTAAATATACGACAAAAGACGAGTTTTTGCACTTAACTTTTGTTGTTTTCTTTACTTTGGAGTGGATGGCAGAACTTGCGCTGTTATCCTGGCTCCTTCCGTTCGGCTTAAAATCTTTTTTTTTTTTTGTTTTTGTTTTTGTTTTAAATTTCCTTTTTTTTTGTTTGTTTGTTTTTTGTTTTTTTTTTTGTTCTGATCTTTTATCGTAGTTTTTTTTTTCTAGGATAGGTCTAGGATTAGGTATGTGTTTCCGGCCCGGTCCACTCGGGACCAGCTTCCCCGTTCTGAATTCCACGAGTTGATTTTCCTTAAAAACATTAAAGACGAGTTGGACTCGTTTAAGACCGAGTTGGACTTCTTCAGACGAGTAGGGTTTCTTCAGACAAATTGGTTTACAGATTTTCCAGCATTCATAGGCATTGGATCTTGACAACTGGCTCATCCCATCTACGCGACTTCATCACAAAATATGGGTTTATTTTTCTTCAATATTTTGGGAACTATATCTGCCACGCCAACCATAGATGTGTTAATATAACTTTAATGTAAACATTCACTGTGTTTCCGGCAATGCGTGTGAGTGAGTGTGAACCATAGATATACATGTAACTGTACTTTATGATCTATTAATTTAGGTAGGGGAACAAAATTAAATTGGGGAAATATCAGGCTGTATGTGTAATGTAGATATGACTGCATGTGTTTCCGGCAGTGTGTATGAGTGGGCGTGCACCATAGATTGACTGTGTTTTCGGCAATGTGTGTGAACGAGTGTGAACCATAGCTGTGACTAATTATGGGAAAATATCAGCCTGCATGAGACAATATAACAGCTTGAATGTACACAACATTGACGCACCGGGTTAGTTTACTTCTGATAACGATTTTACTTTACTGTTTTTATTCAATTTTTGCAACCATTTAATATGCTGTAACCGAACCACAATCACACAATCACACGAAAAATCAGTTGAATAAAGTTTATCCTTTGTTCTTGGTGTCATTTACTTTTATATATTAATTCTATTTGTGATTTAACAATTTCATTTGCAGCATTGGTATTATGTCTTATACGACGCTTTTACTGACATTGATTATTTATTTTGTGTACATACATTTCATTGATATACTTGTTTACTTGTATCGACTAACAATATATAGAGTTCAAAAACTGAACCCATCGAAACACAAAACTGAGGCGAAATCGATATTTTGTCTTCCATCCTAGCTTGCATGTTCCGCATCTGCTTTTATTTCTGATTTATCAAGTAGTGTTTCATGGATTTAGTATTTGAATTCTACATCTGTTTCAGCTTTACTAACACATTTTCCTTTTAATTATAGTACTTTTTCAGTTGTTTTCAACGTTTTTACTAACGCGTTTTCCCGGTTCAGGTTTTACTTGTATTTTTCCTTTTGGCTTTTTCAGCTGTTTACAACGTTTCTCTATTCTTCCTTTTCCATTTAGATTCTCTTCCCGTCTTGTATTTCTCAGTTGATTTACTAACACACCATGGAGTCTAAAAACTCAATCTATGAAACATTTCCAACTTGTTTCCTAACTCGGTGCATATGAGTTTTTTCTCGTTTGGCTATAAACTATTTCTGCATTAATTATCAAGTGATGTTTCATGGATTTAGTATTTGAACTCTACATCTCTTTCAGCTTTTACTAACAAATTTTCCTTTAGTATCTTTCAGTTGTTTTCAACATTTCGCTAACTTGTTTTCCTTTTTAGATTCTACTTATCCTTTCCCTTTTCTATTTCAGGTGTTTGCAACGTTGCTCATTATCATTTTCCTTTAGATTTAGATATTCTTTTCTCATTTTTCATATTTGATCTAACACACTATAGAGACCAAAACTCAATTCATGAAACAAGAGTGACTAAATCTACAACTTTTTTTCCGTAACGCAACCGTATATAGCTATCGGTAAAACGGTGGATTCTTTTGCATTCCACAGTTATATGTTTCGTGGATTTAGTATTTGAACTCTACATCTCTTTCAGGGTTTACTAACATTTTTTCTTGCCAAGTATTTTTTCAGTTGTGTTCAACGTTTGTTTGGTGGTCTTTGGTGACTACTGGGTGTTCGTGTTTCCACGTGTTTCACGAGACGATTTGCCGCGACAATTTTCCTCGCAATGCCGTTACGAGAAAATGTGGTGCCAAAACGCGAAAATTTGTCGTATTGCTTAGAAACTTCTGTGGGCATAATTTAGCATTCCAGATGTTTGAAACTGAACAAGAAGTTCCCAATATGAGAATGGAAGCATTCAGTTTGTGATATGACGGCTCTTCGAACAAAGATAAGATATAATTTCACTTTACTTCCGTTTCTTTCTTTTCTTTTTATTTCCTCTTCAATCATTTTCATTTGAACTAATTTTGAGAAGTAAATCAATCTGTCAATTAATAGATTAAGCTAAACTTTAAACTAAATCAAATAAAAAATAAACTAATGCAATAAAGTAAAAAATGCTGATAAACTTTTGATAAAAAATAAATCACTTTTTTAACATGGGCGTCAGAGACCATACCGTCACGTACAACTTTGTCTGTCATCATCAATTCTTTCCATCTTGATTCTTTTCCATTTCTTCTCAACCACTTTACCGTAAGTGATTTCTTTATCGTTTCAGATGTGCTGGTCTGTGGCAAATGTTTGGGGGACTGAGAACGAGTGCTTCGATTGGTCACTTCCGGTCACTTCAGAATGTGTTGTTGTTTAGTTTCTTTTGGGAGGCGAATGAAGAAATTTGTGCAAAAATAGACGTGTAAATTTTAAACCTGGCATTCTGTTCTACAGCGTGTGTATTTTCCATGGTTTGGAGACGTTGCTTATGAAGGCTGAAGTGTTTTACTGTGATTTTTGTGGATGTAGAGGATCGTGAACTTTGTAAGCCGACTAGCGCGACATGGCGCGTACGAACTAACAAACCCGAACTATCAAAACTTTCACGAAATTTTTCAGCTTACCTGAATGTGAGAACTCTTCCATTCAGTCCCAGTAAGTACTACCAGCCAGTCCTACGTGGCTTAGGCAGGATATATTCTAGTTCTCATAAAAACCACACAAGCTTTTTGCACTTTTTCGGATAATTGTCTTTGTAACTTTGTCAAACTTATGATTGATTTTACGGCAAACTACAGGTGAGTAAATTGTCCCATTTTTGGTTCAATACACGGATATGACTTCACTTTTGGGAAAAATAATAATAATAAGTTCATATGATTCTTGTTATAGTAATGTGAAAAGTTTCTTATTATCCATCGCGATTTTTTTCCTCTGTAAATACGCATCAACAAAGTTTGACGTTTTGATTTTGCATGTGCTTCATTCACCAACCAAAGTTTTTCAAAACGCCGTTCTCCGGCCATGTACCCTGAATCTCGATATGGGTATATAAAGTATGTCGCTCAACAATTGTTGTGTGGCTTAGGCTATATATTATATCCTCAGGAATAAAAGTTTACGAGTAGGATCGCCATAAAATATCGTCGGCGGTCGTCTTTGATCTTGTTTCTTCGTCATTTCGAGCAACGGCTTACAAAGTTCACGATCCTCTAAATCCACAATAATCACAGAAAAACGCTTCAGCCTTCTTAAGGAAAGTCTTCAGACCATGGAAAATACACATGCTGTAGAATGGAATGCCAAATTTAACATTTACACGTCTTTTTTTGCACAAATTTCTTCATTCCCTTCCCAACAAAAACAAAACAACAACACAATTCTGAAGTGACCGGAATTGACCAATCAGAGCGCTCGTTCTCAGTCCCCCAAACATTTGCCACAGACCAGGATGTGTGCAGCTTGAGAAGGTCCAGCACGTATTCTTCGATCTCTGTTGGGCACCTACAAGATCATTGGTCTTCATCTGCTGTTGATTTTTGTCCAGGATTCCAAGGTAGTGTGTTGTCCTAGTCAGCTTTTAAAAATGTCAAACCTAAAGTAATTTTATAATCAACTAGACCCTGACACCAGGGTTTCCTCGTGCCCAGTAGTATGAATTGGTTACAATATGTCTAGTTGGTTTTAATGAGTTAACATATTTATTGACAACATGCTTTCTGTGTCTGTTGGTAATATTGTTCTCTTATAAGAGAAAGGTGGAGTATGCTGTTTGGGATAATTTCAAACAGCAAAAAGGGGTAAGGACTCCCTTCTTGACCCTTACAGATTATTGGTAGGGTCAAAATGTCTTGATGTTTATGGTATATCCAAGCAAAGTAATTAAAAGTACATGCACATAATATGACAAGGTGACTTTTCAGGTAACTTGGTAATAAGAATTTAATGTTGTGGTTGCACTTATTACACTTTGTAACTAATAACTGAAACTCAAAACATTCAAACAGTTCTTGAAAACAAGTGTACATGATTATGCTTAATGGAAGGGGTGACGACCATATTACTGATCTCTTCGCTTTTTGCTGCTGTCACAGCTCCCTCACGAATGGAAGGGGTAAGTAACTCACAGGCATCAGTACAGGGACCTGAAACAATGAAAAGTATTGCTGAAATAAAACAGAAAAACTATGCTTTACTTATTCTAAATAAAAATGAATTACCGATGGTGCCAATGGTATTAATTACAGAGCTTCAATTAGCATTATGCACCAGTCAATGTTAAGCTCCAGGATAGGGGGCTTGGATACCTATGGGATTTGACATTTTAGTCAAAGTTTATGTCTAAGTTATAAGTCAACTACCCTTCCCAGGGGCATAAAAGCCCTGTAGTGGAGGACATTTCCTTGGACATGAGTTGATTGTAATTCTTACTTTGTTGATAAGATCACACAATTTGAAACAAATCCAAGTTGGCCAATAGGTAATTTCCAGTCCCCCATGGAATTTTTTGTCTAATTTCCCTACGCTTGGGAAATTTTGCTATGTGAGATCTATTATTGTTCCCTACCCCTGGGAAAAGAACTTATGTCAAATTCTTTAGGGCTGCCTGACCTATTAGCCTGACTCCACTATCCTAAGGCTTAACATTGACTGGTGCATTAGTGTATTGTCTCAAAAATTGAAAACTTACAATCTGTGGCCAGACATTCAGCCAGACTAGCTTTTAAATAGCTTCTTCTAAATATCTGTGCTCTTATGAACAGAAAAAAATAATTATCGAAGATACATACATAAAGTTGAAAGTTTTCTTTTCTGAGCACAAATAAAAGATTGTTGTTGCTGTTAGATTGTGCTGTGTATCAATTTCAATGTAATTCAAGACTTTAAAAAAAACTTAATACATAGTTAGTAAAGGTTCCCTCTACTAACTATGCTTAATAGTATTTCCTAGTGTGGATAAAAAGACAAACACGATGGTGAACTTAGAACCAAGTTTTCATCATTTCCATTCTAAAATTTACGACTTATCGTAAGTAATCAATTCCCTAAAGTAGGTTCTTGTATTTAACGATGTTCTTACCTTGTCCTGAGAGCGATGAAGGCTTGTAAATATAAGACTTTAAGCGTTTTTTTGACAACATCTTTTCAGTTTCATCCATCATGGCTACCTCGTCCGATTACAGCGCGCAAAGCATCATTGGAGTAGACAGGGAGTCTAGTCTTCGTAAAAAATTTTATTTTTATTCGTCCTCACCTATTTTATTTCATGCAGGTTGGATTAATTTTGATGCGAATTTTTTTCACGCATTTTTACTTAGTATTTTCTCCGAGAAGAAAAGGAAAATTTACATTAAAAAATAAAATGGGCTACCTGTGATATGTTGATCGAGCGCTGTTGGGTACTAGTACACAAATTCAAGATGGCGCCATGGAATTTTACTTTCACGTGATTGATGTAAGCCGTGACTGATGATTGTCACGAACTGTTCACGTGAGAGCCTCGCCTTCATGACCCGACGTCTAGTTTGCAGAGACTTCTGGGAAAATGGTTGATTTGTGACAACGATAGATAGACTGATAGACGAAAGAGAATCCTTGACTCGGCCCGCGGCCTACGGCCTGGGCACGAGTAATTAGAATTGATTTATGTATTCATTTTACGATTCTTAAAAGCCGGGCTCCCTGTGGTCGCATGTCTAATCATGTATTTCTTTCGTTTCGATTCAGGTGGTGATTATCGAACGATGTCATTTCCAGCCCTAACTTCCTGCCTATTGTGCGTAAAAGATCTTCCTAGTCACCATGGTCAAGTGTCCAAAGTGGGCAAATCTCTAAAACAGGACTAATACCTCAAGGAGATCCAAGTAGAGCCGACATCATTGAAGGACAACGCCTTTTGAAATTTTTTGAATAAATTTGAAAACTCGTCTCTTTTCTTTGTTTTCGGGGTTACTACTTCATGTATGAAATGGAACTACTCAAGTAACACTCGACTCGGTAACTCGGTGGAATCTTTAATTTGTGCAACTTGAATGGTGTCATTTCATGGGATCATACATGAAGTACTGATCTTTTTCGCGCCTTAGAAATTTAAACTAAATGCGTAGTGTTGGTGTGGATGGAATTCTGCACCATAGCAAAAAAGATGCGATTCCAAATTCACATATTCATCATGAGTGTTGATCAGAGACTAAGAGTATGTTTACACTAAGGTAGAACTACCCAAATCTAAGGTGTTAGCCCTTCTGTTGTCTTTACTAATGGTAGATATTCCTTCGGCTAGAGTCGCCCTTTCCTAGTGTAAGCATGTTCCATGTTACTGGCATTTTCATTAACTTAGATAAGATTTTTGTTCAATGGCGGCGGTCTTACAGAACATTAAACTGTAGTTATTTTTACCATTGACAATCAACAATAAGAGTGAGATAACTACAGTTAAATGTTCCGTGACCCTGGCCATTGGAACATTTTAACTGCAGTTACCTTGCTCTTATAATTAACATTGGTTGTCACCATGGTAACCATGGCCAAAGTTGAGTGGTATAGTTTTTATGTTCGGACGAGATCGCAGGCACTGGTTACCAATTGTTGACAACCCATGTTGAGGGTGAACTACAGTGAAGTGTTCTGATAAGATTGCGATAACATTGGAACATTTAACTGTAGTTATCTCTCCCTTAGTAACAGTTGTCACCATGGTAACCATTGTTAAAGGTGGGTTAACGATAGTCCGATTTATATGACGACCGCCGTGCCATAAAACGTTTGTCGTATAAATTGGACTTGTAGTTAAATGTTCTTATGTGACCGCGGACGACACTAGTGAAAAACGTCTGCGCATGCTCGTAGTCAAGTCTTCGTGCTTTTGTAAACTTATGCAAATTTCGCTTTTACGCTTGCCTTCAACAATGGTTTTCACAAAATGTCAAAACTTAAGGTTATTTCTTGAAACTTAGGGCCAGTATTCATATAATGTCTTCATAAATACAATATCTTTGTCTTACAAAAGTATACAAGAGAAATTTTATGTATACACCGAGAACACGAACATTTCATTTCAAGCTAAAACTCACACATTTCTTAAGAAAACATCGTAATATGCACGCATGCGTAGACGTTTTTCACTAGTGTCACCGCGGACATACATTTAACTTCATTTAACTATACTTGACACACTTAACAGTGGTTACCATGACAACTGTTGGTAAGGGAAATATAGTTAAATGTTTTGATGAGACGACGGCGATTGGGACGCCATTTAACTTTAGTTCTCTCACTTTTTTTTCCAATGGTCACAATGTTATTGAAAAAAGTTCGACTATACGTTTTGCTTTTTGATTCATGCAGAGTATTCGTACGTAACTGCAAATATTCAAGGCAATTACGGATCGACTGTTATTACTTGCGCTAGCTATTTGTACATGGAATAATAAAATGAAAATGCTAAATCAATAATTAAATAACTATAAAAATAAACAAATATAAATTAAATTGATAAAATTAAATATATCCTAACTAATATCATTCCATGTACAAATAGCTCGCGCAAGTAACGTTATTCCATCGCTATCCTGAAGATGGACAATTATGTCCGAAAGCTTCAGTGGCATGAATATAAATTTCAAAACTTGGTCGAACTAGTTTCAATTATGTTCTATGTCCACATTGAATGATAGAATTCTATATTATTAAACCAAGGCATTGCGTTAATTTTAAAACGTTGGGTCTTTATTATGCTCTTATATTTTATTCATACCTAGTCTATGGCAGGCTATGGCAAGAGCGGGTGGCCGGGGGAACACCTATAAAGGTACACTGGAAAAAGTAGTCCAGAAACAAAACCAATGTTAAAGATGCTTTTTTTTCTGAGAAAGAAAGATAAATTAGATCATTACTATGGCAATCTGAACCAAATGATCTAAAATCCTCGGAAAATTAACTTAAAGGAAAAATTAAAAACAGTCCTTGTTAACTATCATGCAAAATTAGCGATAATTGAGTTCACAAAGACTACAAGACTGTATGTGTAAATGTGTGATTGTAACTGTAAGAGGACACGAGGTCGGTTAAATTAAACACGAATATTGATAAGTGTATTGAAATCGTAAATGGGTGAGGTCGGTCATCACTTGTTATTACTGATTTTTAATAAATATATTATAGAGTCAGATTATCACCGGACTGTGAAATAGTTACTAAGCAAATAGACACTAGTAGACTCTGAACCCATTGTTTCCTTTTGTTGCAATACAACTATTAGACACTATTAACTGACTGACTATTAGTAGTTGTTTCACAGTCCGATGAAAATCACTCTATACAAATGTAGAAAAAAGGAAAATAGTGCAAAATAAAGCGGAAAGTCGAGTTGTTTTGTGCTTTTATTTTATATAACCTACGGCAAAAAAATTATAGGGATCTCCTACCTGGTGGACGCTGATGGGAATACACTCTACCTCTAATAAGCTTAGTTTTACACGAGCGACGGAAATGCAAACGCAATAAAATGAAAAATACTATGGGTTGTATTTGCACAAACCCTATCCACGCCAGAAAAACCAGAACTGAAAAACATACAATTAACAAACAGATGAAAAGATAACATTTACTACATAACAAGGCGAAAAAATTATATAGGATACATAGGATACACACACACACTGCATGAAGTAAAGAGTTCATTGTTAAGATTGGAAATTATATCTAAGGACATTATAGAGATCATAAGTGAAGTACCTGCCTTCTTTTTTTAACCGGAAGTTCCGTTTTCACCGGGTTGGTAAGCATCCTTATTTCCGGTTTGCGCGCGCGCGGCTGAATTCCCGCCTTTTTTGTAATTTCGCAAAATTATGCATCAGGATATACCAAGGTAAAGGTCGTTTTCTTAGTAATAACAAACGAGACTCTTGGATAATTTTGGAGCTTATACTGAAAATGGATAGAGTAATAGAGTGAACTTTTTTTAGCCAAGAGGAAATTTTTGAGTTCGACAAGCCGTGGTGGACTCGTCTGCTGTCTTTTTCCCGATTCTTTACGACGTTAAGCATTAACTAGGTAAGTTTTTGAAAACTGAAACGATTAGTTGAGAAAAAATTATGAAGTACTTAGCTCTTGATAGACGATGCCACATCCTTTGGACCTCTAAACAGATAAATGTCCTTGATATTGACTCCTAAATTCGCTTTGCCGGAAGATGCAAGAAACTGTAAGTTTTTTGATTCAGTTCAGTCCATCCTAAAGTTCTTATATCTTTTTACCTTTTTGTGTCATTTTGAGGGTACTCTGTCCTCTTATAGTTTAATGGCTGACAAAAATACTGCGTTTGAACACGTTTGTTTTCCTACCCTTGGGATTTCGACAAAAATTTGTACCGGTAGCTAAACGAACTCCCCACCCCTTGCCCGCACTCCCCCTTCCCCACGGGTTAACTTGGATAGATGTATAAGCTTTCTGTTTATTCTTTGTACGTAATAATCAGCAAACTTTCAAAGATCTTACCTAATCGGAGCGCCCGATTTCGTCTGAAGTAGTTTGTGTCCGTTCAATAAATATTTTTATAAAATATTTAAGATATAACGCGCGCGCTGATTGGCTGGCTACCATGTTTATATCAGAGGACAGAGACATGGCTCGCTAAAACGTCGAAAATATTTTATAAAAGCAATATAAAACGATCGCTTATGTCTCTGTTCTGTGATATAAACACTCTGGAAGATGCACAGCACTCGAAAAGCAAGAGAAACACTCGGCTACGCCTCGTGTTCCTAATCTTGCTTTTCTCTTGCTCTACATCTTCCATCGTGTTTATATCACAGTACAGAGAAACACTCGGCTACGCCTCGTGTTCCTAATCTTGCTTTTCTCTTGCTCTACATCTTCCATCGTGTTTATATCACAGTACAGAGACATGCGCGCGCGTTTTATATTGCTTAACTAATAGTTGCTATAGTGTTATTTTGTGAATACTTCAAAATTCACTATAAAGACACGAACGCACGATGTGTGCACCGCCGTATAATGTTGCGCGGTGCACTAAACGTTACAGAAAAGGTAACAGCAATTGAACTCGATTCTTAACATGCAACTGTTGCAGGGTAGAGCAGATTTCGTATGAGTGTGAAACGGACTGATGACCGCGCGCCGTGCCGTGACCGTGTCAGTGCCGTGATATCTATAATGAAAAACATTCGAAATTCCTGTTGTAACCGTGCCGTGACCATGTGGTGCCGGTACGGTGAAACTCTGTATTGCGTGCAAGCAAAGATGCACCGTGTTCGGGCCTTCGATTACTTCCTTCTTTTTACTTCGAGGAAACAATTATTCATTATTTTATTCCAACTCTATCAGAAAATTGATCGACTATGTTTGTTTTTATCAAAAGTGGAAACAAAAATCCGCGGTCTTTTAAATGGTTCAAAAGTTCTCTATTACAAGAGCTCTTTTGATGATTAGTTGATCAGTTTATTTATATTATTATATTATTTATCAGTTTATGCAAATGGAAATCGTCTTAATAGAAATTTATTCAATTTTGGAAATTCAAGACTGCGTATAGATGGCACTTCCGACCCCTCCTTCTCCCTTGCCCAAGCTACGCATGTTAAACATTTCGTGTTTTAGCGACTCATTTCTAAATTGGCCACAGCCTCTCGTTTCTCGGTCGCTGACCAAGAGGAACGCAGGCTCTGGGTACGAGATTGTAAATTCATAAAAAAACAGAACTTGAATTTATCAAGTACACGAATACTGATTTATGTCCTGGCTTCAGTAGAATTCTCAAAAGCACTGGTTTCCAATAAACGCCGACCTTCACCACTTATATGAGCCCCAAGAGACGCAATACAAGAGCACGTGACAAAACGAAATGCTTTGAAAACAATCAGAATTAGCTGAGAGACAATTGCAATAACACTAAGTAGAAAACAAAGTACAGGACCCGCAGTTAAGATTACAACTTGCAGCCAGTCTAACGTGTATGCAAATGACTTAACTGGTCCTTGTGGAACCTGGCCATGTGATAGAAAACTGGCTTTGAATGTATTGACTATTGCTATGGCAACAAGGCTGAACAGCGAAATCATTTCAATGACGTTGGCTGCTTGGCTACGAAATGGGCGTACAAGAATGTGATGGAACAGGATCACAACACAGGAAAAAGTCAGTAAAAGTTCCTTTGAAAGTGGATCAGTCACAGACACATAGATTACAATGAGAACCAGACGTCTCAATATCAGAATGCTTTCCCAGTAGACTGCACCAGACGCACTGTCTTGTGGGTTACGAAAGGGACCGTAAAGGACGGCTGCGACTGACGCTTTCCATTCACGAGGCTCTGGTCTTGGTTCTCCAGGTTTACACAAGAACGATATCACCTTGCATATCAGATAGGGTAACGGGATGACACAACCAAGGAAAAACTCCTTGATGGAAATTGAACCCTTGTAAAGCCAGTGGGAACCAAGTGCTAAGGTGACGATGAAAGGAAGAACCACAACGGACACATACACCATCAGTACATACTGCCACCATTGGTAACATAACACGTTACCAGAAATGAACAACCTCTTCTCTCCACCAAGTGACGTGCAGCGCAAGAGTTTGAGGGCTGTGTTGGCAAGCACAGCGTATCCTAGTAACAACGTCTCTAATATGGCACCAAGATAAGGTCCAAGTGTTGGAGGGGATTTTGACCTACACTTGTTTAATAAACAATGACAACCGTAGCACACAGCAATCATTACGACAACTCCAAATACTGGACAAACAAAGAGCAGTTGCTTAGTTACCACAGTAAGCCCAACAAAAGGACATAGCAAACCATTCGAGGAGAAGCGCATTTCAAAGTTGAAAAGTCCCACTACAGGTTGAAGGAGGTAGTTCTCCACAATGCTGTCATACGTAGTGGTAATCAAAAGAAGATTGGCCACTTGATAAAAGTAGAAGATTATTTTCAAATATCCACCACCATTGTTGTCTTTGGGTTGGTCTTCATTATCTTCGTGGTTTGTGTTCCTTCTAAACCACAGGATGCGATTCATAAGTATGCGCGAAAGCCTTGGCTTGTGGATTAGGAATAAAGCCATCAGCAGCACCATAACAACGGCCACACCCCATAACCACGTGTCGTGGCATTCCTCTTGACGACGACAAGTTGGTGAGAGGAGAGTTTCTGTGTAATTTTCCCTACATTGTCCACAAAGTGGTCCAGTCCTGTTGCCATGACAACTGTTGTAATCAACAAAATCTTGTTTGTCTGGTTTCTTACAGTATCTTACTGGACAAAGTGTAAAATTCAGAGCTGGTGGGTTGTCATGGACTTTGTATCCCCAAAAATTGGACTTGGCAGATACCTTATTCAAACATTCAGCTCCAAATGGGCAAGGCAAACACTGAAAGCCGCTGACAAGATTTGTTCCCAGGCTCTGACCGTGTTGTAAACTGTAGGTACCAATTCCACACGGCTTACAAAGAAACTGCATGACGTTTAAGGAAATCTTACACTCTTTTAATTTATACTCAGTGTCAATTTGGGTTGTAAAATTGAGAAAATTTAACTCGCTCCCTTGTGGACAGGTAAGAACTGTGTGGTTGTTTTCACCAAAATCAACATAATTAGCTTTAGATATGGTTACTAAGATTTTCTTTCCCTCTTCCAAGGACACGGATTCTAACTTAGAATTGAGGATTTCCAAGGGGCCTAAACTGCCTGAATCGATAAACGACCCGACGCGGAACGATGTCTTTTGCAGCAATCCACTAAATGGAGAATTAGCGTTGAAGAATGAAGATCGTTGTTGTAGAAATGTCGACTCAAATATTTTCAGACTTGTGGAGTCTGAATCCACGTAAACGTGGCCTCCTTGCACCTTTGCAAAGTTATCAACGAAGTAACAGTTTAAAAAAGTGTGATTACCTCTCGATAAGAACAACGCCCCTCCGTTAGCAGCGGTGTTATTAGCAAACACTGTGTCCTTTATTATTACAGAAGTATTATATCTCCACACTCTGTGAGGAACTACAAAGTCCTGAATTGTGGGGCTCCCGCTATTAGAATCGATTTTTCTAATACATCCAGGATCAATGATTTTATCCCTGTTGCTAGGAAAATCAAATGCTATCGCGCCGGCTACTTGTGCCGGGGCACTGTTGCGAACAAACGTGCAACCTTCAATTGTGATATGGCCACCTCCACCAGTGAAATACATAGCACCACCAGGTGCTACCAGACTATAACAATCTTTAAACGTCACGTTACGAAGAAGGACATCATAGCTTCCAGTAGGTATGTACAAACATCCACCTGGTCCAAATGATGCAATGTTTGATTCAAATATAGAATTGGTAATCTTGAAAGTCGAAACCGCATTGTAGAAGTAGATTGCAGCCCCAGGACCGCTATCTGCACGACAATTCTTTATAATTGAATCATTTATGTTAATTTTGACGTTGTTTGATACGATATACAATCCAGCCCCTGGCGCTCCACCAGATTTGCTTGATTCAATCGTTACGCTTTCAAGGGTAAGTTCCTTGACTCTTTCGGCGTATAAAACCCCACCAGGGCCCGAGCCACAACGAGTGTTCTTAAATGTTGAATTCAAAATCTTGATATCATATCCACTACGATAGTCCGACTGATCTGAGCAACTTGCGTAGATTGCACCTCCTGGGCCATTTGCAGTTTGAGTTTTTCCTATTATACTATCTTGTATTGTTATGGAGCCATATTTAAGTGTGCTTATCGCAGCCACGCCCCCTGGCCCGCCACTCGTACTGTCCAGTATATGGACATTTTTTAATAGAAAAGTTACGTTGCTACCTGCATCCCCCGAGGTCCCAATGTCGAATACACCCCCAGGTCCTCGAGAGGAAATTGTGGTGATTTTTGAGTCTGTTACTTGTATATTCATCTCACTGCCTCCAAACGCTGCCAGTCCACCAGGTCCATCTGCGATAGTATTATCAAAATGACAGCTCTGAATTGTTGCAATAAGAAAATTGCTGACGGACACTCGCAAAATCCCTCCATAACTTCCATAATTGTTACTGAATATGGAATCTTTGATTCTAATTGTTGCGCTTTGACTATTCAGATTCAATATTCCTCCCGAGTTCGTCCACCCCATGTTGTTTGTAAAAGTTGTATTTTTGATATGCACCTCACTGTATTGAAGTGAGATCAAGTACAGCAAGCCTTTGAACAGTCCAGCTTGGAATTTATCAAACTGACTGTTCGCAATATAAAGACTACTTCTGTTGTCAGTGTTAAGTTCTATCGCTCGACATAAACCTTGATTGTTTTGCAGAAATTTTGTGTTGCTAAGAATCGTATCGTGGTTGTAACTGTTCAAGAGAGTGATGATGGTGGCAGCGGAATGATCTGCGCTTTTGCTCTCTAAAAATACAACGTCCTCAAGGTACAGTGACGTAAATCCATCTTTCAAGTTCATGTATATTAGTCCTTTTGGCCCGATCACATTATCTTTAAAACTGACATTTTGGAGTGTAATATCACATGATATTGACCCTGGGTCGTATTCACCTGTTGACGTGAGAGAGGTCACGTGGATCCCTGATGATTGGTCTGGAAAAATCGGAGAATAGTTCCTCCAAGATTCTAGTATGTTACTGTTAGTTACATGGATTGATATCTTGTTCACTGGTATTATTCTCTGTGTTATACTCGTTGACATACAAGAACTAACGTTCACACACACAGAATTATTGAAAGACAGGGAAACGCCCCTGGTTGACTGGACTAGACTTACAGCTTGTGATGCACCAGTAAAGATACAGTTATCAATAGAAAGGTTGATGTCCTGAGCAGACACAGAAGTCTTGACAAACTGTAGGTTCGTTAAGTTAACGGACGTGTCATTCTTGTCGAGTAGGGACGGGCGAAGTCTAATATCGTACCCTTGTTGGCATTTAACGTGAGCTGTTGACTGGACACCAACAATAACCATACTCTTGTTGGAATGAATTCCTGCCAACTTCAAAGCAGACGACTTACAAGTGTATGGAGTGGTATCTGATCCAATGCCATCAACGTAGACATGACCTTTGTGTTGTACCCTCCATACACCCATAACGATGGTTTTACAAGGGTTTGATTTTGAACCACACGACTTGCTGTCACTTCCTCTGCTTTGAGATACATACACATGTTGAACTGAAACAAAACGAAAGAAAATCCACGAGTTATTTATAATCATCTTTCACACTTATCGTTACAATGTCACCTCTCCCCTCCCTCCAAAAAAAAAAAAGAATCCTACAGAGCACATTTGTAGCATTTTTGTTTTTCTTTTCACAAATAGATATTAAACATTGCATCGCGAGAGACTAGCCATTTACGCGTAGGAATGAGAACATTTCACTGTGTGCAAAAGCTTTTCCCCGCGTAATGATTATCTAGTTTTCCCAGCTAATTATTAACGAAACGAAACGCGAAAGCTCTGCCACCAAGGGTATCAGAACATTTGATGATGTGGCATGGTAATTCCTTAATTGATATACAAAATGGTCAAATAAATGTTTCAAAGTTGAGCTCAATTTTCAAACACGAAATTCAAAAAAAAAAGAAATTCAATTTCATATTGCGAATGTTTCAAAGGGCATGTTAATTCTTTGTTTCCTTAAAGAAACATGAATTTGTGCATAGCAAGCGATGTGATAGAGAAGAAAAGAAAACGAAGACGTAGAGCTATTTCGAACGGCATAAACAGATTCTTTTACCTTCAGTATTTTCTAGTTGTTGCGAAGACGAAGCCAGTGATTGACTGCATAATACAAGTATAACCAGACTCCACCATAAATACATGTTGACTTTCACCGTAAAGACTTCACACTATTCCCTATCAATTGTGAAAAACTAAAATGTGATTTCACTACTAATTGCGAAACCTCATCGGGATAAAAACACGCTGGTTCAGGTCAACCGGAATTTAGTTCGACCGGAAGTTAACAGTTTATGGACTAATACTAGAATGCGTGACGGGGGAAAAACCCGTTTCGAATTTAAGGTGGCTCGATATAGTTTTTTATTGACAATGCTCCCATTTTTCACTTCACGAATTGAGCAACTTACTCTTGACCAACCAAAACAGTTTTTACAACAGTTATTAGACTTGAATCAAAGTTTTGATTTTGGTCTATTTCACTTCTGTTTGTGTTGCCATAGCGACGGTAAACAAAGATGGGTGAAATCAATTTTTCTAAAATATCTCTCGAACTCGAGCAGCTGTAGACATATGAAATGTATGCGGTTGATTTGGATGATCATAACATGAATTGTTAAGAATATGCATGCGTGATCCTTTGAGAAAGTCAGGCTAAATTTAGTCCAAACCTCGTTCCCAGACAGACCCCAAGCGAAGGGAAAGGGCCATGGGAACGAGGTTATACTTAGTCCTAAATTTTTGATAAACCTTCTTTAATTTCGCGAACTTGAAGGTCGTATATTGCGCGATACTTTAATTTCGCGATTTGACGAAAAAGTCACATGCATTGTAACTAACTTTAATTTCGCCATTTTATGGTGATCAACGTTAAAAACAGTTTTTTTTTCTTGTATTTAATAACAATACTAGTTACGTCCTGCTCGGTCAAATAAGTGTTTGCTTGAACTATTGAATTGAATTTATTTGCCAACAAATAATACATTTATCTTAAGTATATTTATAAAGACATATATACGTATATAATTTAAGATTAGTTGATATGTAAAAACAACAACTATATTTGCGGCGAAGATATCTCAAGAAACCAAGAGGCTTGTAAGGGGAGGAAGAAGGTACCGACATATATCAGAATAGTCTGATTGAACTTCAAGTTATAAACTTTGGCAATAAGTGCTTTCTTTACTAACATACAAAATGTTATTCACTAAAATTTCGCGTCATTTCATGTTTGCGACACTTTTTTTCATGGCACTTTAATTTCGCGAATATTTTTCATTTGCGAAAATCGCGAAATTAAAGTGTCGCGAAAATTTCATATAATGAGGTATGCCCAGAAGTTTGGTTCCAGAGGGATTGTTTTTATCAATAGGCAGCTAGGGAAGATCCTCTGGTACCCAGGGTAAAATGACTATCCGTCATGCAACGCATTTCTATCCAGGGACTGTCCCAAATATTTAGGAGAAGGATGCTAAGTCGTATCAATGCTTGAAGTTCTAGAATACGAGATTGATGGGTATTCTATGTTCAGGCAGAAGGGCTAACTAAAGGTGCGAGGTTTGGCATGTGACATCGGCTTTCTTACTTGAGCTTTTAGCGCAAATGGCGCAGGGCGGTGCCGGCTTTCCCAATCCCTGGACCATAAACTAATAATTAAATTTATGATCTGGCTTCAATAGAATCTTCAAAAGCATTGGGTTCCAGTAAACGTCGGACTTCGTCATCATTCACGTTCCAACCATGTGACGCAATACAAGAGCACGTGATCAACCTCCACACTTTGAAAATAATTCGAATAAACTGAGAAACAATAGCCATGACGACGAATAATACAGCAAGAGCTGGACCCACGGTTAAGAGGATTACTTGGATGAAGTCTAAGACGTGTTCATATGAAAACAATGGACCTTGTGCAACTTGACCAGTTGAGAGAAAACAGGCTTTAAATGTATTGACTATTGCTATGGCAACAAGGCTGAACAGCGAAATCATTTCAATGATGTTGGCTGCTTGGCTACGGAATGGGCGTACAAGAATGTGATGGGACAGGATCACAACACAGGAAAAGGTCAGTAACAGTTCCTTTAAGAGTGGATCAGTCACAAACACATAGATTACAATCAGAACTAGACGTCTGAATATCAGAATGCTTTCCCAGTAGACTACACCAGGCGCATTCTCTTGCGGGTCACGAAAGGGACCGTAAAGGACGGCTGCGACTGACGCTTTCCATTCAGGAGGCTCTGGTCTTGGTTCTCCAGGTCTACACAACAACGACATCACTTTGTATATCAGATAGGGTAACGGGATTACACAACCAAGGAAAAACTCCTTGATGGAAATTGAACCCTTGTAAAGCCAGTGGGAACCAAGTGCTAAGGTGATGATGAAAGGAAGAACCACAACGGACACATACACCATCAGTACATACTGCCACCATTGGTAACATAACACGTTACCAGAAATGAACAACCTCTTCTCTCCACTGAGTGACTTACAACGCAAGAGCTTGAGGGCTGTGTTGGCAAAAACGGCGTATCCTAGCAACAGCGTCTCCAAGACAGCACCAAGATAAGGTCCAAGTGTTGGAGGGGATTTTGATCTACATTTGTTTAGTAAATAATGACAACCGTAGCACCCAGCTATCATTGCGACAACTCCAAATACTGGACAAACAAAGAGCAGTTGCTTAGTTACCACAGTAAGCCCAACAAAAGGACATAGCAAACCACGTGACGAGAAACGCACTTCAAAGTTGAAAAGTCCCACTACAGGTTGAAGGAGGTAGCTTTGAACAATGCCGTCGTGCAAAGCGGTCATCAAAAGAAGATTGGCCACTTGATAAAAGTAGAAGATTATTTTCAAATATCCACCACCACGGTTGTCCTTGGGTTGAATTTCGTCATCTTTATGATTTGTGTTGCTTCTAAACCACAGGATGTGACTTACGAGCATGCAAGAAAGCCTTGGTTTGTGGATTAGGAATAAAGCCATCAGCAGCACCATAACAACGGCCACACCCCATAACCACGTGTCATGACATTCCTCTTGACGACGACAAGTTGATGAGAGGAGAGTTTGTGTGTAATTTTCCTTGCATTCTCCGCAAAGTGGTCCAGTCCTGTTGCCATGACAACTGTTGTAATCAAAATCGTGTTTGTCTGGCTTCTTACAGTATTCCACTGGACAAAGAGTAAAGTTCAGTGCTGGTGGGTTCTCTTGGACTTTGTATCCCCAGAAATTGGGTTTAGCTGATATTTTATTCAAACATTCAGCTCCAAATGGGCATGGCAAACACTGAAAGCCGCTGACAAGATTTGTTCCCAGACTCTGCCCGTGTTGTAAGCTGTAGGTACCAATTCCACACGGTCTACAAAGAAACTGCATTACGTTTAAAGCAATCTTACACTCTTGTAATTTGTAATCGGTGTCAATTTGGGTTGTAAAATTGAGAAAGGTAAATTCGCTCCCTTGTGGACAGGTTAGAACTGTTCGGTTATTTTCACCAAAATTGATATAATTGGCCTTAGATACGGTTACTAAGATTTTCTGTCTCCCATCCAAGGACACCGATTCTAACTTGGAATTAAGGATTTCCAAAGGGCCCAAGCTTTCTGAATCAATAAACGACCCGACGTGAAAAGGTGGTTCCTGGATTAGAAAGAAAGGTCCCACCTTAAATGGTAAAATGAGTGAAGAGTGTTGTTGCAGAAATGTCGAGCCAAGTATTTGTAGGCTGGTAGAATCTGAAGTTACATAGATATGCCCTCCTTGTACTTTGGCAAAATTATCAATAAAGGAACAATTGATAAAAGTATGTTTACCTCTTGATAAGGACAACGCCCCTCCGTTAGCAGCGGTGTTATTAGCAAACACTGTGCCCTTTATCGTTACAGAAGTATTATAACTCCACACTCTGTGAGGAATCGGATCGTCAATACATCCGGGATCGATTATTTTGTCCCTGTTAGGAAAATGAAGTGCTATCGCACCGGCTAGCTGAGCTGGAGCGCTGTTGCGAAGGAACTTGCAACCCTCAATTGTGATTTGCCCGCCCCCACCAGCGAAATATATAGCACCGCCTGGCGATCGTAGACTATAACAATCTTTAAACGTCACATTACGAAGAAGTACATCATAGCTTCCAGTTTGTATGCACAGACATCCGCCTGGGCCACTGTTCGAGTCGAATACAGAGTTTATAATCTTTAACATTGAAACCGCCGAGAAGTATATTATACCTCCGAGATCTACATCGACACGACAATTTTTTATAATGGAATCAATGATATTAACTTCGACAATGCTTGAATCAATGGATAGTGCACCACCAGGTACATCTGCTCTAGCTGAATCAATGACTACATTTTGAAGAGTAAGGGACTTTACTCCGTTAGAGTATAACACCCCAGCTGTTGCTGAACGAGTGTTGTTGAATGTTGAATTCAAAATCTTAATTTCAAATCCATCCTGTTGATGCTGAGAGCTCTTTTCAGACTTCTGTAGATATGCTGCAGTAACACCTCCTCCATATCCCTCACTGACTTGACAAACGTCTCTTATAAAGCTGTTCTGTATCGTGATGGAACCACTGGCCGCTCGTATAACTGCCACACCCCCTGGACCCCCATAAGTACTTCCTCGCACCTGAACATTTTGAAATAACACTGTTACTTTCGAGGTCAACTTTTCTGAAAAGCCACAATCTGTATACCCAATGTCGAAAACGCCGCCTGATCCTACAGAAGAAATTTTGATGATTTTTGAATCTAATAATTCGATATTCATTTCATTGCCTCGTAGTGAAGCCAAACCTCCAGATCCATTTACAGTGTTGGACTCGACGGAACAGCCCTGAATTGTCGTCACAATGTTATCTTTAACGGACACGCGCAAGATGCCTCCACAGCCAACTCCAATATTGTTACTAAATGTAGAATCTTTGATGATTACTTTTGCAGACTGGCTGTTAACTTCTAGAATTCCCCCAGCCATGTTGTTGGTAAAGGCAGTTTTTTCTAAGTATACTTCACTATATCGGAATGACATTAAATGGATCAAGGCATTGTATGTCATATAGTCACTTTTGAACTTCACAAACTGACTGTTGACTATACACAGTTTATTACTGTTTTTAGTGTCATTACAATTTATGGCTTGACAAAACTTGAGGTCATTCTGAAGAAATTTTGTGTTGTTAAGAGTCATATCGTGGTTGTAACTGTTCAAGAGAGTGATGATGGTGGCAGCGGAATGATCTGCGCTTTTGCTCTCTAAAAATACAACGTCCTCAAGGTACAGTGACGTAAATCCATTCTTCAAGTTCATGTATATTAGTCCTTTTGGCCCGATCACATTATCTTTAAAACTGACATTTTGGAGTGTAATATCACATGATATTGACCCTGGGTCGTATTCACCTGTTGACGTGAGAGAGGTCACGTGGATCCCTGATGATTGGTCTTGAAAAATCGGAGAATAGTTCCTCCACGATTCTAGTATGTTACTGTTAGCTACATGGATTGATATCTTGTTTACTGGTATTATTCTCTTTGTTATATTCGTTGACATACAAGAACTAACGTTCACACACACAGAGTTATTGAAAGACAGTGTAACATCCCTGGTTGACTGGACCAGACTTACAGCTTGTGATGCACCAGTAAAGATACAGTTATCAATAGAAAGGTTGATGTCTTGAGCAGACACAGAAGTCTTGACAAACTGTAGGTTAGCTAAGTTAACGGATGTGTCATTCTTGTCGAGTGGGGACGAGTGAAGTCTAATATCGTACCCTTGCTGGCATTTTACATGGACTATTGCCTGGACACCAACAATACCCATACTCTTGTTGGAATGAATTCCTGCCAACTTCAAAACAGATGACTTGCAAGTGTATGGAGTGGTATCTGATCCAATACCATCAACGTAGACATGACCTTTGTGTTGTACCCTCCATACACCCATAATGATGGTTTTACAAGGGTTGGATTCTGAACCACACGACTGGCTATCACTTCCTCTGCTTTGAGATACATACACATGTTGAACTGAAAGACAATGAACGAAAAGAAAAAAAAATATCGGAAATATGGTCAAACCCAGTTTCTTCCATTTGTCACCGATCCTTTTCACCCTCTTTTTTCTTCACCTCTCCAGTCTTCTTACCGAGACAGTCAAGCCGATTCAACATTATAATCACGCAAATCCCTCCGCTCCCGTGCCTTCCACTGCCCTCCTCCCCCTAGACAAACTTGAATCCGTCCTTAAAATACGAGAAGAATACGAATAAACGGCAATTATCTTAACAACAACACGGAAGTCCATTGCTTGTCTGTCTGTCTGTCTGTCTGTCTCTTTGTTGTTTGTTGTGTTTGTTTGTAATCGGTCTCTAATTATTATTCTGAGGATAATCGGTATGAAATGCATGCATCCATTGGCAGAAAATTGCTATTGAAGGACGGCACACATTTTCACGTATCATGTTGGACTAATATTCCATAAAACAAACGATTCAGGAAATGATTCTTTTACCTTCTACTGGTTGTTCGGAAGAATAAGTCAGTTGACTACACAAAACAAGAATTATCAAGCTCCATCCATACATGTTGACTCGCAGTAGTATGAGTTCACGATGGCACAATTTCTTCAGGTATCCAATTAAAGATTTTCCTTTTGTGAAAGCGAAAATCAGAAAAGAAAAGATAGTACAGGTCAACAGGAAGCACAGGGATGAGTATCGCGGGCGCACGAATCCCTGACGGCTGGAATCTGAGTCTGAGCCTACAGGAAGCAGTAATTTATGCAACAGGGAGACCAGTTGATGCTTTTGTAGTGTAACACTGGAAGGTGTGACAGGATTTTTATGCATTGCTGACCAGTTCGATTGATAAAAAAATCGATCATGTTATTATATATGACATTCGAGTGACGTCCATTTTCATTCTTATCCATCAGGGTTCCCTACCCCTTTGCAAAATGAAATCACGCAAAAATATTTTGTCTTTTCACGCGTCACGGATAATCAAAAAATCTCTTTCACGTTCACAAAAAAAAAATCAAATGTTGCTTTCACGTGGACGCAAAAAGATCTTAAACCTTAAATCACGTTTCACGGCAAAATAGATCAGCCATTCACGTTTCACGCAAAAGGTATAGGGGAACCTGATCCATCGATGATTACCATTTTAAAGATATCCAAGGAATTTTACTTAGCAAACTAACTATAAGCAATTTTTGATCTGAACTTATGAGTTTGAATAAACGATTTGTTTCTAGTAGAATCGGGAGGGGAGTTAGGATTAGGTCGAGTTAATTTAAGGATTTATTATCATACAGGGAGGTTCCACCCGAAATGGGTACCATTTTCACGCTGGTGTTTTTTTAAAAGAGTACCTTTTGCTTTTTCCGTTGGATGTATAATTAAGAAGTGGGTACCATATTTACGCTGACGGCTTATGAAAGGATGATAATTTTTAAGACGTAATAAAAAACGTCGGCTAGAGATTTTATGAGTCGGAGTCATGGGACTTAGTCTTTCATAAAGGTTTACCATAGTCTTCTTCTCAGCCGTTTTTGGGTCGTACTATTTAATTGTAAAAGGTACATAAGGAAGACCCGGCTTGAAATTTGAGAGATTATCCTTTCGTAACGATTATCGGACACACTTTACAGCACTTCCAAGTCGAGCGTGAAAGCTTGCCAAGGATCGCGTGACCTATGAAAAGCCAGTTCAATGC
>JALIZF010001375.1:77500-260605 GCA_029948255.1 Telmatactis stephensoni | reverse complement strand
ACATACTTATACAAAGCTACTAATGGGGACAAATTTCTATCGCCAAGCTTTTTTGAAATTAAAGCTTATGTGGTATTGATCAAGATATGCTTTCTGGTTCTTATCTTTGCCCGCCTAAAATTTTGATAAGGACTCTTCGTGGCACAAAATACTTATGGAGGCATACTTTTAATCATATTCTGTATATGTGGTTGTTCTTTCTGTGTCCGTTTCTAATCTTTAAGCCCTATTTAAACGAGACTACGAGTCGAAGCATTTATGAACACTTTCAATTTGCTTTGTGGGGTTTTACTTATGGGGACCTATACCCATAACTCAACTTTGGCTACTTATGGGCACCTGTTGCCTCAAAATAATTATGGGGACATACTTATACAAAGCTACTAATGGGGACAAATTTCTATCGCCAAGCTTTTTTGAAATTAAAGCTTATGTGGTATTGATCAAGATATGCTTTCTGGTTCTTATCTTTGCCCGCCTAAAATTTTGATAAGGACTCTTCGTGGCACAAAATACTTATGGAGGCATACTTTTAATCATATTCTGTATATGTGGTTGTTCTTTCTGTGTCCGTTTCTAATCTTTAAGCCCTATTTAAACGAGACTACGAGTCGAAGCATTTATGAACACTTTCAATTTGCTTTGTGGGGTTTTACTTATGGGGACCTATACCCATAACTCAACTTTGGCTACTTATGGGCACCTGTTGCCTCAAAATAATTATGGGGACATACTTATACAAAGCTACTAATGGGGACAAATTTCTATTACCAAGCTTTTTTTGAAATTAAAGCTTATGTTGATCAACATATGCTTTGGTGCTTTCTTATTCCTTCTGTGTCCGTTTCTAATCTTTAGGTCCTATTTAAACAACACTCAAGTTGCACTCAAATTTATGAACACCGACTTGCGCCATCCATTTGCAAGCACTGCGATCACTTTGAAAGTGCTAAAAGCCTTTCGCAAGTCGAGGCCAGTTTTGCTCGTTTTCAGAGTACTACATGCAAGTTGATGCAAATTAGTTATGGAGACCACAATTTCCATCTGCAAGATGACAGAAATGATACATCAGGAGTTTAAGAGAACATCGACGTTGAATGCGCAGAAAACTACATAATGAAGTTGCAATGAGAACTTGTATTGCCCTTTATTTGTTTGAGTGTCATGGAAGTCTTTCCGTAAGTCAAACTGGCGATAACTTGCCGTCCTCGTTTGGCCTTACTTTGTCCCACAGGAACTGCCCGTAACTCAACTTTGACTACTAATATGGGACATGATACACTATTACTTATGGGGACTATAGCTTTCGAGAAACTTCACTCGATGATAAACGATACCAAGCAATCATCGAGATTTTGGCATCACTATAGTTAAAAAATGACATTTCAGTAGGCCATCTTGTTCTTCGTTGTTAACCTTAATTGCAGTGATATTAACTCAGTTTAAAATACAGCAAATACTCATTTATACGTAACAGCAACACTTTAATGTAAGTTTTGATATTGCCTGGGCTATCAGCTATTATTTTTACTCGACTATCAAATTCCCTTTAAACTGTTATCAAACTGTTACCAACTATAGACAACTTTGGCAAATCAGACGATCTTCTGCTCCTTACTCTATTGAGTGAGACAGGCCTTAGGGTTGTCGATTCTAGGAAAAGAAATTTAATTGAAAATGCTGTTTGGATGCAAGGCCTTCTTAGCAGTTTGATAATGATTTCACAATATGTCGGTCAGTTGGTAACAGCTAGAATGAGCTGGACCTATTAAACACTTATTAGACAAAAGCCCACATGATGTTGCATTTGGAGAATCTGCATGATCTGGAAAGTGGTGACCCAAATTGAGGGCGGATAGACAGGCTCTATCCAAAAATCAACGGCTTCGTTTTTATAACGTTCACATAAATACTTTTCTATAAATCTAGCCACTGCAACTGATGCAAATTATATAAATTCGCTTACTTAACTAGGCCTCAATATGAGTCGTTTGCCGGAAGAATCTATAGGACCTTTGACAATTTGTAAGCCATGTTATTATGATGGCCGGATTGGAACAACTAGAGCTATTTTTCAAAAACATGCTTAACTGAAAACAAATTACAACACAAACTTCAAAGGATTACTATCGATCTTTCATCTTATTTGCCATTTTCATGAAATCACATATCCTTTTAATATATAATCATCGATGAATTGTCAATTTTTCTCTGTTTGGAAAAAGCGATATCTTCACATGTGAAGATAACATGGATAACACTGTTGCCATAGCTACGTTTTTCGAGAGCTTCACGGCGACGGCACACTCTAGTTCATCGTTGATTATATATTAAACAGAATATTACATGTGCGCTTGGAGATACGAATTTCATCTTCTCGTGTTGATTATCTATCACAGAAAAAAGGGTAATCAATGAGTCCTTAAAAACACGAAGCGATTAAAGCTGTAGAGACGTTCTCTAAGATTAGATGCAACATATAGATATAGATATAGATATATAACGCTGGCCACGAAACTGACATGGCAAAAGAGTCAGAGCCGAGTTAAGGTGTGTGTTTAGCGATGAAAATTAAAGGAAATATATGAGGTTTATTCAAAAGATTATTCCGGAATACCAGATGAAAAGGTCAAACGTGGCGCGGAGGATGGTGACGATTCATGAACTCACTCCAGCCAGGAGGGGGTACAGAGGGTTGGGTAGGATTGTGTGGTGGAGATGGGAGACGTTGAGGGCGCCGAGGCAGAGGAGGAGAAATTTCAAACTCCTCGTCAACCTCAGAATCCTCGGAAAACGAATCCCATTCATCTCCAAAATACAATCGTAGAGGGGAGGGAGGTGGGGGATGATAGACGGCAACTTGGGCCGGGGGCGTGTAAACTATATGCCGAAATCGGACAGGCATCCCAACCCCATGGCTAGGTGGTGGCTCATCACCATTTAGAGGGGTTAGGGCCGCACGACAAAAGGGGCAGGTAGTTGGACGGTCCGGGATGGCATTAAAACATGCTGCCAGACAGGACTCGTGAATGTACTGTCGGCAGCAAGGGGTCTGGACGGGGGCGTGTGCCCTCTCGTCATCGGCGCAAATGACGCACGATGGTACCTGCTCCTCTTCCCGTTGCCCCCCCCCCCAGGACGTTTCCATTCATATTATTGCTTGACATACTTCTATGATTATTATATTATATGATTATTCTATGATCTCGCTATATAACGCTACTATAAATTTCACCGCTATATTGCTTGAGGGCACCCTCGATATTGTGTCAAGCTCCCAATACGTCCTCAGGAAGTCAAGCAATCTAGCAATGACACGACATGCATCAAATAATTCGGACAGTCGGAATAACGAGATCATTGTAAGGCACTGAGTAGTACCCACCTGGCCTTGACCGGGCCATAGTAACTAGGCTATGCACACATGCGTATTGCACCCTAGGGGTGAAGTAAAATTACACAAATACCATAAGGATAATACTTTGATGTAAGGTTAAGATAAAGATCAGCTTAATGGTTGATTTCCGATGTTGCAATATTTTATGCCCTATGACACTTGTCACTGTTTTCGTAGGTGAGTTGAATAACAACAGAAACCCCTCCGAACCAACCAAAAACCGGAATTCTGCAGATCATGCAAATTTCACGGAACCACGGAAAGGTTTAGAGATATAACGCGACTGATATATTTTAAAGCAAAAATCTAATTTTCTCAACAAGAACCTTTCTAGAATGTTTCATGCTAATAGTGATAAATAAGAATTAAAATGCTTTTCAAAAATGGTTGAATTTTGAAAACCTACCCAATGCGCGACAAGGCTAAGTGATATCTGGGATGTAAGATAATGCCCGACTGCGATAATACAAATACATATAGAATCTGTTAACTTTGATTTTCATTTCCTCTAAAACTGTGTTAAACCTAATTAAGAACCTACTTATCCTATATATCGTGTAGTTTGGCAAACTTCAAAAATAGATTCTTATAAGCAAGTTTTTACTCTATTATTTCTATTTGGTACATACGCTATTTTTTAAGGAGGCTCCCTACAATTTCTTTAGTACACAACCGGTCAAATGGAAACGGCTATAGTTCTTACATGAAAGCACCCACAGTTATGAACTTTCGTCAACTTAATTACTACATAAAGACCAAAGTTTTTTTTTTAAATGGTAGGTGTTTTGTGTATATCGGGTTTTCCATAGCGACGAAACGATGACGTCACCGTTTTAGATTCCAAGAAATTTTACGCGTTTTTTAACCTAAACTTTTCAAACGACATACAAGGCGTTAATATATTTAGGACTTTGGCTAGCCGGATATGAATTTTGGAGAAATTCGTATAAACAAATTTTGAAATATTCAAGCCCCCAAAATAACAATTTCTTGTCAGTTTCGACTAAGTAATTTTAAAAGCAAGGCAGCACGACAACTCTTGTACTGTCCAAATGTTGTTAATATATCAGACTACTTCTCAATGAAGTTACACGTCAGAAAGTGCTTTGGATCTACGTCAGCATAAGTTCACTAAGACATGAAATTGGGCTGGACTTTATCAAAATTTATATAAAAACGTTTAGTGCTCAAAAAGAAAAATATCTCGGTCAACTGTTTTCTCCCTTTGGTGAGAAGTAGTCGGATATATGAACAACATATTGACAGTCGAATAGTTGTCATGCTGCTTTGATTATATAATTATTGAATCGAAATTGACAAGAAGTTGTGATTTTGAGGGCGAAAAACTTGCATCTCGAATATTTCAAAATCCGTTTATACGAATTTCTTCAAAATTCATATGCTGCTAGCCAAAGTCCTAAATATTAACGTCTTGTATGTCGTTTTAAAAGTTTAGGTCAAAAAACGCGTAAAATTGCTTGGAATCTAAAACGGTGACGTCATAGCTTCGTCGCTATGGAAACCCCGATGCAAGCAAAACACCTACCATTTAAAACTTCAGTCTTTATGTAGTAAGTGGACGAAATTTCATAACTGTGGGTGCTTTCATGTAAGAACTATAGTCGTTTCAATTTGACCGGTTGTGCACTAAAGAAATTGTAGGAAGCCTCCTTAAAAACATGCTTAACTGAAAACAAATTACAACACAAACTTCAAAGGATTACTAATTTCATCTTCTCGTGTTGATTATCTCATCGTGTTGAGATCTCATCAACACTCGAAGATATAATTCGTATCTCCGCGCGCCCATGTAATATCCTCTATGTAACATTTTGATCTGTTCGAAACAAATGCAATCATTTCCTTTACTATGCAAGTTAATCTATTTCACAGGGTCAGTAATCTTCTTCAAGATAACAAATGCTAATTGCTTTTAGTGGTTCTTAGGGGGGAAACCTTTAGCACCACGATTTAACGTTTAAAAGCACGATTTGCTTTCAAAATACAATTCTCACAGAGTACTTTGCATGGATCTCTTCCTTGTCTGATCAAAGTTATTAGAGTGTAATGGTTAGGCAGCCCATTGTTCTATTAAAAGGAGCAACTGAACATGGATGTTGAGTAGGGCTTTGAGAGTGCACAATTTTTTGTTTTGCCTTCATCTATTATGCTTGATTGAAATGACCCAAACGTTTTCATTGCTGATGATTGTCTAATATATGTAGGAATGCTGTTGTTTCAGTGTGCAATTTCACGGTTAGAATAAGTGAACAAAAAGATAGAACAATGGGTTGCCTAACCATTCCACTCTATTAACTTTGGTCTGACAAATGAATTGAAGTTAATCTTCTTCAGGATAACAAAAGCTAATTGCGTCTAGGGATTCTTAGGGGAAAGAACCCTCTTTCTCTTGTCGATCTGATTCTTCACAAAATACTTAACACCACGCCAATTCCTACCATCTAATGCACCATTTGCTCTTGAAATGCAATTCTCACAGTCTGCTTTGCCTGGATATTTTCCTTGTCTGACAAATGAGTTTAGATGTTTGAAAACTGCATCCTTTTCTTCTTGTGTCCATGAAACATGGGCAACCGACGTCCCTGCCAATTAAAAATACATATTCAATAACCTGCAGACACGTAGACCTACAATTATATTATGAACTGTACGACCCTTGAAATTGTGGTACTCTCTTAAAAATGTTTGAGGGCTGCGCTGGTCCAGCAGTTTGATGAGCGAGTAAAACGTTTGAGTTTCCGGTTGTTACTTAAGGATACAAAAATTGCATCATTACGTAGCTTGGCGTGACACAAACAGCCGCTGCATAGAAGACAAGGGTTGACGTTATGTCAGACCCACGAGGAGAAACTTTCGAGTAACTAAGCTGCTTGGCAAATAAAAGTTGACTGAAGAATCGTCACTTACGGGTCATTAACAAAAAAATTGACAAATGAAACTTTGCAAAGCAAGATGGAAAAATGACAAGCTACATGAGAAAGGATGCTTTGTTTAGCTTTCTGGGTTGGATGCCTGCTTATCGATGTATTTGAACTGTATGAGCAATTGCTATCAACTGTTACACATATATATAGTTACTGTTTAGTGTGTATAAAATCGAAATGATTTAATTCATTTTCACATTTTTATTTTATTTTAATTTTGTTTGTTTTAATATTTAGTTAAGCGCATTTGATTATATTTATAGAAAATGGCGCTATATAAATATTAAATATTATTATTATTATCATTATTATTACATCAAAGATGCATCAGAAATGTGAAAATGAATTTTTTCATGACTCAGCAGTATTATTTCTACTTAATTCCTCGTGTGCAAACATCACAATAAATTCAAAATGCCACCACCATTACTTACTCTTTGACATTTGGCTGCCAGCATTTTCCTTAGCTGGGTTCTTGCGCCTTTTTTTGGCCTTTGACTTTTTTGCTGTACAAGTAAAACCGAATTAATGCCTAAGAATCTATACAAGTAATACACAATAAAACCTCTAGTGTCCTAAGTTGTCGAATTTGTCATCAGCGTTCGACATTTTTAATCAAATCGTTTATTTTGTCAACAAAATTGTAACCCTGATATCAACAATTGTTTGGTGTGCTCATAGCATCATTGATTTTTAGAAAGCAAATTCTATTTAAGGCAACATGCATAATAAATTTTAATCCATATCATGTTCCATAAAGGTTGTGGTCACCCAAGTCTTTTTATGCGCGTTTATGTGAAAGGATCAGAAAAATACTTGATGATACACACCTGAAAGACTTCTCTTCTTGCAACCATTAGCTCCACCTTCGTGGTCACTGACATCACTACTATCCATATCTGAAAGATCTGAGCCTGTGAGGACCGTCGAAAAAAGATAAAAAGAACTAGATATTAGTGGTGACTTTCTTTCTTTCTTTCTTTCCTTCCTACCTTCCTTCCTTTCTTTCTTTCTTTCTTCTTTGTATTCTCTCTTTTTTCTTTCTTTCTGTTATTCTTTCTTTCTGTCTTACTTCCTTCCTTCCTTCCTTCCTTCCTTCCTTTCTTTCTTTCTTTCTTTCTTTCTTTCTTTCTTTCTTTCTTTCTTTCTTTCTTTCTTTCTTTCTTTCATTCTATTCATCTGGTATATATTTGTTATAATGATATTGTTTTCCATGACTAAGCAGTATTCTTTCTACTCAATATTTCTCGTGTGCAAATGTTACAATAAAGTCAAAAAGCAACCACTATACTATTACTTACTCTTTGACATTAGGCTGTCAACATTTTCCGTAGCTGGGCTCTTGCGACATTTTTTGGGAGGCTTTGAGTTTTTTGCTGTACAAGTAAAAACGAATTAATTATCGAGAATCTTTGCAGCTGTGGTCAATAAGTGGGGGTTATAAATAATAGTATTAGTGGGGATTAGTGAGGTGACAGTGAACCACTGCACCCAAATGCAGTTATTTTTGTAGTTTGGCAAACTTCAAAAATAGGTTCCTATACGCGAGTTTTTACTCTACTATTTCTATTCAATGGTACATACATGAAGAAACTGTTTTCTTGCCATTAGTGTCACCGTCTTCGTCGTTGTCAGAATCACTTTTCTCGTCGGTATCTGAAAGATCTGGGTCTGCGATGTCTGGAAAAATTAGGTAAAAATGCAGTTTAAAGTCATCAAATCAAAAAGGTAATGGCGAGCCTGCTAGCTAACCAGCTGTTAGCATATTATCATTTTTGTCAGTATTGGTATACACTTATTTCAAAAACGTTTGTCGCAGTTCAAAGCAACACGGCGTCAGGCCAAGATCTAAATGAAATGAATGCTTGTTTGCTTTTGGTAAAGCACTTTTAAAAACCAATTTAATATAAAGTCCGTATACTTATGATATCGTTCCGTTGCGCGGAAAATCGTCGTTAAAAATTGTATCGTGTAACACCGCCTTAAAACCAGCATTCATTTCGGCCTTGGCTTGACGCTTGTTGTTCTGAACCGCGACAACGTTTTTTGAAATAAATGTATACGCCCGTGAATAAAGAATCATATACGGAGTACTGATATGGCAAATTTGTCCCCCGTAAGGAGTTTTCCTTTTCATTAGCGCTAGCACGCATGTATTAGTACTGTTTGATCATGTTTTAGCATGTCCCCACTAGTATTTTATGGCAATGTATCAGATAGACGATTTGTTCTAGCATGTCTCCATTACTATTATATATATGGTATTGTAAGGACGTCCCTGAAAGAAGATTTGTTTTAGCATGTCCCCATTAGTATTATATGACGACATTGTATGGTCCCTGTATCCCTGCAATTTGATGTAGTAGTTTTCATTCGGGTTTCTCACACAAATACTGACAACTTCCCAATTTCTCAAAAATTGGATAGCTCTGTCTCAGCCAATCAAAACACAAGGAAAACAATAGCAATGAGAATCAACTAGTCGGAACACAGAAATTAATGACAACTGAAAACCAAAGCAAGTTTTGTTTAAGGAAATTGGCAAAATGCTTAGGATCACTAATAGTTCCCCATTTCTGGTACTTTCTTAAATTTTCCTGGTAAGAAGGGTCAGTGAATAAGGTGAGAAAAATATTTATGATATCGTTGTGTAGTTTTTCAGGGGGGAAAAATGATCGTTTTGAGAGAGTTTTTGAGCTTTGAAATTTTGTCTTTTGGTAAGTGTCAACCTCACTGCTTGTACGAGTATAAAACCGGACAACAAAAAACATTTTCTGAATGATATTGTTAAAAGAAAAATGTCCAGAAAGAGTCGATCATCCAATAAAATGTATCCCAGGGACCTTACAGTGTACATTTTTTTTAAACATGATTGTTTTGGCATTCAACTGATCACAAATCTTTGTTTTGTCCTGAATGATTTCCAAAGAACGAGATGAATCGTACAAATTTTGTTGGTTATATAGTAAATCAATAAAAGGACTCCATGTTGTACAATTTAGAAATAACTGTACTCAAAAAATTCTAATTTTTCGAAGTCCTCGGAATTTTCCTCAACCAATTATTTCCATATTTTGCACGGTATTGAGTCCTATTACATACAGAGAGTATTCCCAGATTTGTTTTATCATGTCGCCATTAGTATAATATTATAAGAAACCATCGATAGTCCCTGTAAAAAAAGATTGCCCTTTGTTTTGCTTAATAACTTCATTCTTGTACTAACCATTTAAGTTTATTTCAGCCAGAGCTTTCCCTGCAAACTTTCGTGTTTCACCTTGATCCACTGTAAGAAGTAGCTTGCTTACTTTTGCAATTTCAATCGTCGATTCATGAAGACGGTAGAAGTCCCTATGGACACGGATATCATGTCCAAGGTGTCTTGCAAGCCAATCTACCTCAGTGTCTTTGAGAGAGAGCACTTGTGAGATGGTTGCAATGTACTTCCTGAGTTTGGTGGAGGTGATATTGGAGATGTTTGATAAAGGTGGTTTACATTCTGTAGCCAAGGTTCTCAGGCAATCCCATGCTCTCATGTGCTGGAGTGACTGCCTGGTTGGTCGTGCGAAAATATACGGATTATCATCTGGTATACCCACAGCTTTCCTTGTCTTGTTGAGGAGGTCAATGCTGTCCTTCACCTCAGGTGTCAAAATTACAGGTACCTTCCTACCCCTCTTGCCACGAATCTCAACCATGTCTAGCCTGTTTAAAGAAAATGATCAAACACTAAAATTAAATTTTACAACGGATATTTTTTATATATTTACTATACGGGGATGATCCGCTGAACAGGGTATGGTTTTTCGAGTTTTTTGTCATGAACAGGGTATATCCTTTTTGCATTTTTTTGAGCTTCTTGTCATTTTCAGGGATAGCAACTTCTCATCAACCTTAGTCGTTAGCTAGCCACAACGGCAACGATCACTCTAGAAGCCTTATTTATCGTTGTTCGATCTCGGCAAACTTGTTATGAAACCCATCTACATTGAAAACAAATAAGTACATTACATTCTGCAATTATTATACTTTGTCATAAACAGAGTATAGTATTTTGAGTTTTTCTGTCATAAACAGGGTAACCGTTTTAGGAGGCCAAATGTGATTCATTTTTTTGTTTAGCCAGAAAGAGCTGATAAGTCTGCTAAGTCCTAAACATGTAGTTAGTTAGTTAGTTAGCTAGCTAGTTGCTTAGTTACGTAAATCTAACTACTTGCCTTCTCGATAATTCTCTTTCAAAACCACTTAGTGATGCCATAATTTCAGAGTTGTTCACTTGCTTCCAATCTGGTCTGTGCAGGTAGCTTTCCTTTAGCAACTTAGAAGCTTCCCCTCCCCTCCTTTTATTAAAAATAACCAATCTGGCAAGAGTGGCTTGGGCAAGGTGGCTCCATGCTTCCAACTGAGGCTGTTCTGCAAGGATTTTTGTGTTGGAAGAAATCTTTGAAAGAATACTCCTTCGCAGTTTCTCAAGATCATCTGCGAGTGGCAATAATTCCACTTTATTAAACTTCCCTGCTTCTAGAGTGCTGAGGGAATGATGGGATACACGATGGCTCCATTCTGAATCAAACAGTTTTTCAAAATTGTCAACATCCTCTTGTAGATCTTTGTCCTTTCTACGGAAGGCCTTGCCTCGAAGAATAGCAACACACTTTTTTAGTGAATGGCCAATCTTAAGAGGCACTGAGGGCTTTCCAACTCTCTGTGCACCATCTTTAAACTGAAACTTTGAAAGGCTTTTTACAGCATTGACTATAACATCGAACTTTGCTGGCTTGATGAAATCGCTAAGTTGGCCATTTGGACTTAAATCTGACGAACGAAGTTCTGTCAGGAACCGGGCAAGTTCTCTCATTTTTTGAGAAATAAGGTGTTGTTGCTTTTCACCATGCTTTTCAACCAAAAACAAACCAATTTCTTGTATGAGCCAGTCGTTTTTAGCTATTAGGGATTCCTCGTCTCTTTTCATATTTGAAAACAGTCGGCTTAGTATACTGCTGTTTTCACTGGAACTAGTTGTAGAATGGAGCAACAATTTTGCCTTTGCTTGCACCTTCTGGTACTTTGGTACATCATCCTCTTCTGGTTTAAACTTACAATATTTTATGTGTTTCCATAAATCCTGCCGCTTTATGAAGGCCAGACAATGTTTGCACGGCAGGAAATCATCAGGATTGCATTTTTCACCAGAGGACGGACGTCTCTTGATAATAAGTTCCCCTTTCCCAGTTTCTAAAACAGTCAAATTGTGGTGGTAGTTTCCTAATAACCTTAGTTTTTCAAAGTTCTTTTTTCTTGCTTGAGAGCCTTTGTTGAAGGAGAGGGCGATAGCAACTTCTCTTTCAGTCGGGTGTTTAAGTTCATAATGTCTCGCGATTTTACAAAACAAGTTGCCACAGTAATAACAAGCCTGCTTCTTATCATAAATTCTTCCCTTGTCTTTTTTTCTCCGAGTACAACGTATCGACACTGAAATGAACATGAGTAAGAGTTAATTACCGAGAACCGAGTACTGCCCTCGGGATGTATATGGCTTTATTATATGATTTAGTCGATTTTCTTTGTTATTTGTAGGGCTTTATATCGCGTATTTCCCTAGTCATTATGAACTCAAGGGCATTATACAGATATTGCCCTCATACGAGGGCTATATACAGATATTGCCCTCGCCACATACTTCCCTAGGTCATCTAAATTTGGATGTTAGACTTAGAAATTTTTTACTGGGCCCCGAAATCATACACTAAGTAGCCAATTTTGGTGAAAAAAAATCTCTTGATAAATAACTTTAGGATTCGAACCCGAGACCTTCTGCAGACCTATGTTCGTGAACTTCACCGTTAATATAATTGTAAAGCAATTGTTTGAGATTTCCTTCTGGGAATTCAGTAACAATGATCAGATAGTTAATGTTATTTGGGATTGTTTTAGTGTGAAAACCTCCTCAATCACATATAATAAGCCAGTTAATTACCTCGAACCTCGGCTTTTAGGCCTACGGCCCTCGGAATGTATATAGCCAAAAGCCTCGGTTCTCGGTAATTAACTCTGACAAAAGCCTCGGTTCTCGGTAATTAACTGGCTAATCATATCCATTTTGAAATCACTCACAAATTCTGTAATCTGATTGGTTAAAAAGTGTGCGATTTAAGCATTAATCGCACTATTTTGAATCATTAATAGCATCATTTTGTCTGCCAAGTCATTTTGGAACTGCAGCCTGATAAAAGAGTTTGAATCTTTATTGTGATTTCAAAATGAATATGATTAATAGGTAATAGAACTTCGTGTCGTGCAATTTTGGGCCCAAATTGCACTCCACTCAGTTCTATTACCATTATTTATTATATGATTGAGGAGGTTTTCACACTAAAACACTGATCGAAAATCGAAATTTTGTATGAAAACACTTACAGTTATGCAAGAGATACAAACAAATTTCGATTTTTGATCATGAAAATTCGTATCTCCTTGATTTTTCAACTTATATCCTTCAAACTTCACAGTTTTACTGATTTTGATGTGGTCTTTCCAGCTATGGTCATTGTTTTTAAGTTTGGGAACTTTTGGAATTACACGAAAAAGCCGTTAATATGAAATGACTGTAGCAATTCACAAAATACCTCATTTACACGTATAAGATTGCAGAATACGTCTTGGTAACAGTCATATTCGGATTCAGCATGAAAAATTAGTTTAGAATAGTTATGTTACCAGCCTCTACCACAAAATGCCCTCTGCACTTTTTGCGATACGATCGACTTTTTCAGTTTTGTGCCTTGTCTAAAAGGCGGGTATAGGTCTGCAGAAGGTCTCGGGTTCAAATCCTAAAGTAATTTCTCAAGAGATATTTTTTTAACCAAAATTGGCTACTAATTAGTGTTTGATTTCGGGGCTCAGTAGAAAATTTCTAAGTCTAACATCCAGATTAAGATTACCTAGGGAAGTATGGGGCGAGGGCAATATCTGTATAATGCCCTTGAATTCATAATGACTAGGGGAATACGCGATATAAAGCCCTACAAGTAACAAAAAAGCCGACTCAATCATATAATAAAACAGATTAAGGACCTTCGTGGGCTTGTTCACCCGTTAGCGCGTGCTTCTTCGATATAGATCAAAAATTTAAATTTATTTTTTTGGTTTTTCGTTTTATTCTTTTTCATCGAGACGAATTGTAAATAAATTTGCAAAAAATGTATTACAAGGAATTTTTTGAAAGAAACAAAATAAAGTACAAAAAAGAAAAATTGAAAGCAACAACAAACAAACAAACAAACAAAAGCCTATTAATCTAAGCAATAAAACTGTACAACTTTGGGCGAAAAATTGTTGCGCGTATTACTATCAGCGTGGACAAGTCTGCCATCAGCAAAAGTCTAGGTTGCTGGCGAAAAATGACTTGTAATCTGATGGCTTAAATAACACTTTAAGTTGCACAGTTTTCGTAGTCGAAGACACGCATAGAAAAGAGCCGCATTGGTAGTCAGTTTTGGGGTTTTAACTCCAATATGATTAAGTATTAGCATGTCAATTAGCGTCAAGCTTTGTGCATTACCCAAGAACACAGTTGCATTGTTATTAACAGTTGAGCGTAATTACCTCCCTTTTTTGGTGCATTTGCATTGTGTTTGCTTTCAACCTCACTAGATGAAGATTCCTCTCCCTCAGACGACACTTTTTGGCCATCATCCTTAAGACAATGCTTGTCACAACTTGTTTTACCTTCAAGAGATCATGAAAGTAGAAGCGTTTCTATGAGGTAGCATCAACGTCAGACAGGGCAAGTGAATACTGCGAGCCATGTAAAGGCCTGTTCCCACGGGCGATTTTTGCTCCAAAAGTTAAAGTTTTACTGCGATTTTTACGGAACCACCAGCGATTTTCCAAATTCACATCGCCACGATATCGCAGCTGTTTTGAACATGTTCAAATTTGACGGCGACTTTAGTGTGATTTACTCAGGAGAAAGACAAAAAAGATGTTGTAGGGGTAACCGCAGGGGAAATTTGTATTTGTTTTCTGATAAACAAAATGTCTGAAAAGCGGCACAATTTCAACAAATATTTCAACAATCATGGTCTGCTGAAGACGAAGACGTTTTGATAGCAAACTGGGGGCGGGAAATATAGATATCTTTACAAAAGAAATTTTTCCAACTTTAAGAGGACAGACAAAATAGGGGGATGTCGCTAGATCCTGTGGCAGTCGAAGTTTCATTTGAGCTAAGTCTTCTAATTATTCCTATGTTTTCCCAACAATATTAGAAGTCTCAGAAAAAATATAGAAACCTGCAAAATGTTTGTGAAATCAATAGGCAAATCAGAAAATATATAATTTGTAGCGTCGTCTATAGACAACACAATAATCCCAGCTCCTTCATTGAATACCTACTTAACCAGCTGGAAACCTTAGCGCGCAAAATAACGATGTGATCACTCATTTGTCATTCATTTGTACCATAGATGAATTTGAATAAAGTATTCTTGTTGTTTGTTTTACAGAGAAATATTGCTGACTGGTGCTATCGTTCTTTTTAGTGTATCAAGAGTTATCAATAGCGTCCACTGTCTGTATTGAAGTTTATAAGTTAACCCTTTCCCTACAGAAATAATACAGATTCCTTGTCAGTGAAACTAGTCAATTCATAACTTGAAAATAACAAGTACCTGTACTGCTGTCTTCTTCGGAGGAAGATGAACTGGTAAACATCATTTTCCTCTTACGTTTTTGTCTCTTGTTACCTATGATAAAACAAAACATATGCAATAAGCAATGTGCGCAAACGGGTCACGTTACCATATCTCTCAAGTAAATCAGAATCCGCCCTGGAGTCATAAATAATATAATAATGATGAATAGCTACAAATCCGATAAATGCCGATACCATTGGACAATTGAATGTGGTTACTTTATATTTTATTGACGTGATAAATTAAATCACAGTTTTTATCGCGTGAATATGCTACATGGTCGTTTCAATGGTTTAATATCGTTATTGAGCAAAACATTGGCTATATCATCTCCTTAATTCATTAAATTTCAAACAAGTAAGAAATACATAACTAGTAACAGAAATCGAGCTAAGCAGATTTGAGGTTTGTTTTGTCTCAAAGAAAAAGAAAGGACAAGTTCTCTATTTTCCTTACCTCTTTTAACACATTCCCCATTCATCCCTAACATAGGTTTAACACTCTTTTCAAGCATAATCTTACGTTTTCTAGCATTCATAAATTAAAAACGCCAGGGTCTCCTTTTTCAATTCTCCCCCATTCCCATCCCTTTCCCTTTACCGCATATAGGACGCCCTGGGTTCCGAAGGATAATAATAATAATCCACTTATTACGCGCTTATCCATTTCTGCTCTAAGCGCAAAAAAAGAAAGAAGAAGAAAAAAAAAGTCAAGCTATTTCAGTAAGCTATTATATGTATATCAACTTACTCTTAGATTTTTGAATTCCACAGTCTTGATATGAAATTGTATTATCCACATGAATACTGTTCTCTGAATCCTTCAAACAGATCTTTTTCTTTGCAAGCAATTGAGGCTCTTAAAAGATAACACAAAAATTCATATTGGTGGGGGGGGGGGGGAGTAAACTGTAAAATCTCAACGAAGTTAAATAAAACAAACACATTAGGAACTAATCGAACTTCATTGAATAATGAAACAAAGCTTATTTTAAGACATTGCTAATTTTTTTGAATTGCATATAAGGAGTGGTTTTCATAAATCCGTGAAATACACTTTATTACACATTAATGTTCATGTTTTCTTTTGTTTTCGGTGTATTACTTTATTACACTTTAGCTATTACACTTTATTTCACGGGTTTACGAAAACCACTCTATCTAGAGTGCATTTCATATGTCTGTGAAATAAGATCAAGTTATTTGTGGCTATTTAGTTGCTATTTAGTTGTTATTTAGTTACTACCATTGAACCAGAACTTTCTTATAATAGCAATACACTGGATGCGTAGAAAGTCTGTTTCAATGAAAGAAACAATGAAGGTTTATTTGAAGTAATAAAGTAATTAAAAGCTATTATGCAAAGTCATTTGTCTCAATTCTCTTGTGTATTTGATGTCTCCAGTGTATTGCTATCATAAGAAAGTTCTGGTTCAATGCTAGTGACTAAATAGCAACTAAATAAGCACAAATAACTTTGATCTTATTTCACCGACATATGAAATGCACTCTAGTCCGGTAGTAAGAGATATTATGAGTAATTCCTTCTTGTATCAAGTATAATATTCTTTATCCCACAGCATAGAAAATACAGCCAATCAAAAAACAGGAAAGCCGCTGTATATTCGGCGGTATTCCATTGATCCTTCCCATGACACATTGCGCCAACTGCTGTATTTTTTGTGGCGTGGGATAAAATAGTTATACAATGGTTTCTTGTGGCATACTGTGGACATCCCACTCGTCACTTGCATTTTAAGGCTCGTGTGTATACTAGAAAATACAAGTGACTCGTGGGATATTCCACGGTATGCCACTCTAAACCATTGTATAGCTACTATATACATATTCCGGTTAGTAAATATACTTGATGACACTTTAATAAAAAAGCAACCCTGTGCAGGAGCTTTCCGGGATTTTAAAGCTAAATCTAGGTTTCTCTCCTCCAACTAACGTACTATATCCATAACTAAATACTAGAAACTAATGCCCTGGGCTAATTAAGGTAAGCTGAAAGTTTTAAAATTAAGAACCCAAAGCCAAACTTAAACAAACAAAAATTGTGTCTCTGACTGACGCAGATGCATTATAGGCCGCCGCCCGATTGGCTCAGTTGGTTGAGTCATCGGTCTCTTCGTGCGGGAGGTCGTGGGTTCAAGCCCGGCCGGGACCAACACTCAGGGTCTTAAATAACTGAGGAGAAGGTGCTGCTTTTGTAACTACATCTGCAAATAGGTTAGACCTTCAGGTCTTCTCGGATAAGGACTTTAAACCGTAGGCCCCGTCTCAATTTATATATTGAGACGTTCCAGCAATAAGGCCGGCCTGCGGTATTAGCGTTGAAAACTACTGGTGAATGAGGCCTTAAAATCATGTATTACAACCAGTAGTGGAGCTACTTTAGCGGGTGCTGGAATCTAACGAAGAAAAAATAGGCTCATGACTCGTTGGAAGGACAACCATAATAACCTGTGGCGTATAGTTAGCATGCATATTATAATATGAAATTGGACTCTAATTGATATATAATCTGTACCTGTGGATGTCTGTGCAGGTGATCTACTAAGACAGGGATAGATGGAACTCACTTTCATCTCCTCACTTTCATACCCACTGGCGCTATCAGAGACAATATCCTACCAAAAACCAAGCAGTTCATGATTAGGAGTTATCAAGATCCCACTTTAATATATAGGAGGTGATGTGTGGCGCCAGCGAACATCAACGGAAGTCGTGTTTGAAAGACAGCAAACGCTAAATGTTTTTTTAAACAATGTATTGGTTAATTTAGAGGCTCAAAACTTTTTGGGAGTTCAAACTGTTGTCCATCAACCTTATTCATTTTACAGGTCATTTTCAAAAAGTCCAACAATACCGGAATGCTTAAGATACGCTGTAGGTCGCAACTTCACAACACTGATTGCTTATTTGTATCAATCTGGACCTTTTATCAATTTATATTGTTCCTTCTCTTTTTCAATTGGCCACAATAACAACTTTTAAAGTTACAATAATAAGACAAGTCTTTAATTTACCAGATTCTTGACGCGTTCAGATATCAAATCATCCTTTTCTTGCATTCCTCCTCTGAAAGTGGATTCTGAAGAAAAGTACTTAAATTATTACATACAGTACTTGATTTTATGAGAGAGAGAGAGAGAGAGAGAGAGAGAGAGAGAGAGAGAGAGAGAGAGAGAGAGAGAGAGAGAGAGAGAGAGAGAGAGAGAGAGAGAGAGAGAGAGAGAGAGAGAGAGAATAAGTGAAGAGGTGTTGTCCAACTATGTACTCCCAGTAAAAGGATCCTTCAGGATTCACAGTCTGCACTTCATAGAAATATCTTAAGAAAGTTAAAAGAGAAGGCACGCAACTTCTAATAATGTCCAAAAAGAATTTTAATTCGGTCTTCTTCAGTAAAATAAAATGCAACAACTAAAAGTTATACGTACAAGGTAAAAGGAGGGGATGGTGAATTATCAATTAGACAACAGAAAGCCGCGCGCCCATGGCGTTATAGACGCAAGAGAGAAAATATAAAGAACGATTAACAAACGTAAGAGTGGCACGAGGCGTAGCCGAGTGCGACTCTAGTTTGTTAAGAGTTCTTTATATTTTCTCAAGTGCGTCTATAACGCAATGGGCAGCGGCTTTCTGTTGTCTAATTGATTTATAACAGAGCCTAGAACGTTAGAAACGGAGCCATGCAGCCCATGCGGAAATAGTTCATAGATTTTTCAGCCAATCAGAGCGCGCGTTATATGTGTCGCCATCTTAAAAACGAACGATTTGAAAAAGACGATGACGAAGATTGTACGCGCGCAGTGCAGCCCATGGGCAAATAGTTCATAGCTTTCTCGCCAATCAGAGCGTGCGTAACATTGTAGCTATGTTATAAAGGTATATATATATATATGATATATCGACACTTAGCAGCATGTACATACCAGTTTGCAATTCGTTTGCTGATAGAGAGCAAATGTCAGCCTGATTCCCAGATCCATCATCTTCACTTTCGTTTAGTTCAGCATTCTTGTGGCTACTGCTCGACTTCGTTTCCTTGTTTTGTCGCTTTTGTCTCATAACTTGGCCATAATCTTTTTGCATCTTGCCTGTCTTATCTATGAGTAGTCAATATTAACAAATGCATATTAACAAAATAGAAAGATGCAGTTTTTATAACACCAAGATTGTTGAACAGCTTTTTCTCAATTAAGAGAGACAATGTCCCTAAATATATATTTATCAAAAAAAATTGATTTATGATTGATCACATCAAGTGCTACCAAAACTATATCACCAATTACGAGCTGTATTGCTAACATGGACAAAATTGCCTTTGCGATGAGAAATACAAATGGAACATAATATGTACAAGAATACGCAAATTCAGGTCTTTTCCTTAGTAATGGTTACCAAATAAAAGACTCTTGCAGACACCTCATGCAGTACTTCTCATACAAGTAAAACTACATGTGCATGGGACAGCAAATTAGAAAACATTGTTTGTTTCAGAACACAGGGAATGACATAAACAGTGTACATACCAGCTGTTTCCAAGGAATCTGCAGACAAAGCGTTTTTCTGTTTTTTATTTTTCAACAAATTCTTGTCCTTGTGATGCACTATACTCTCATTCTTGCCACCTTCCTCCTCTTGAATCTTGCCTTCAGAAGAAAAAAAGAAAAAAATAATGGTAGTTTTATTGTATTGACTTTGTGACACAACGAGTGTGATACTTCTGTTGTCTTGAAATGGGGACAACTGTCATCTTATCATTATCGTATCATACTTTGTTTTTATCATACTGTATGAAAATCACAGTCCTAAAACAATTATCACCAAAGTTGAAAATGTCTCGAGAGTAAGATATTGTTGACATGTTTTAATGGAAAGTGTAGCAAGTAAGGCGAAGACTGAAAATATGCATTTTCATATGGAGGGCTGGAGATGCTTCAAGAAAATTGATGGACACTTAGCAGCATGTACATACCAGTTTGCAATTCGTTTGCTGATAGAGAGCAAATGTCAGCCTGATTCCCAGATCCATCATCTTCACTTTCGTTTAGTTCAGCATTCTTGTGGCTACTGCTCGACTTCGTTTCCTTGTTTTGTCGCTTTTGTCTCATAACTTGGCCATAATCTTTTTGCATCTTGCCTGTCTTATCTATGAGTAGTCAATATTAACAAATGCATATTAACAAAATAGAAAGATGCAGTTTTTATAACACCAAGATTGTTGAACAGCTTTTTCTCAATTAAGAGAGACAATGTCCCTAAATATATATTTATCAAAAAAAATTGATTTATGATTGATCACATCAAGTGCTACCAAAACTATATCACCAATTACGAGCTGTATTGCTAACATGGACAAAATTGCCTTTGCGATGAGAAATACAAATGGAACATAATATGTACAAGAATACGCAAATTCAGGTCTTTTCCTTAGTAATGGTTACCAAATAAAAGACTCTTGCAGACACCTCATGCAGTACTTCTCATACAAGTAAAACTACATGTGCATGGGACAGCAAATTAGAAAACATTGTTTGTTTCAGAACACAGGGAATGACATAAACAGTGTACATACCAGCTGTTTCCAAGGAATCTGCAGACAAAGCGTTTTTCTGTTTTTTATTTTTCAACAAATTCTTGTCCTTGTGATGCACTATACTCTCATTCTTGCCACCTTCCTCCTCTTGAATCTTGCCTTCAGAAGAAAAAAAGAAAAAAATAATGGTAGTTTTATTGTATTGACTTTGTGACACAACGAGTGTGATACTTCTGTTGTCTTGAAATGGGGACAACTGTCATCTTATCATTATCGTATCATACTTTGTTTTTATCATACTGTATGAAAATCACAGTCCTAAAACAATTATCACCAAAGTTGAAAATGTCTCGAGAGTAAGATATTGTTGACATGTTTTAATGGAAAGTGTAGCAAGTAAGGCGAAGACTGAAAATATGCATTTTCATATGGAGGGCTGGAGATGCTTCAAGAAAATTGATGGACACTTAGCAGCATGTACATACCAGTTTGCAATTCATTTGCTGATAGAGAGCAAATGTCAGCCTGATTCCCGGATCCATCATCTTTACTTTCATTTAGTTCAGCATTCTTGTGGCTACTGCTCGACTTCGTTTCCTTGTTTTGCCGCTTTTGACTCATGGCTTTACGATTGTCTTTTTGCATCTTCTTTTGGTCGTCTTTAGCAAAAAAGGAGATTTTTTGAGCTCATAGGGCAGAGATGTACACTACACGTAAGATACAGGCTGTGGATTTCAGTTTCACTGAAGCCTCTCCTGCTTTTTGCCTCCCCCATTTTTAATGTGCGCAATACAGCGAAACAGAAATATATAAAATATGCTGCTTCGTTTTGCCAAGTGACACAAGCCACCTTAATCAAAGTTTTATTTTGCATTAGGATGGCAATACCTTTTTGCTGGCGCCAGGGAAGATCTTTAACTCCATAGTCATATCGTAACTCTTCCCCTTCTTCAATATCTCTTAGTGCACAAAGAACAAGGTAAATGTTTGTTCCTCCTCTTATCTTTCGCATCGCGCAATTTGCTCTCTTTGGTGGCTCATCGTTTACCATTTTTCCCAGTCCCTCTGTGAATGTTGCATCAACGCTAAAGATTTTAAAGAATTGAAATTAATTAACATTATACTTTAAAACTGAATATTGTAATTATGTTGTGATCATAGCCTTGACGTGAATCGTAAAATGTTCGCAGGGATAAGATCAATTACACTCTGATTGAACTTGTTTATGTTACTTCTTAACCAATGTTCAATTATATTGTCTTACAACCTGGTCAGTGTAGTCTTTATACTAACACTATTAACTACTATTGGCAATGACATTGACTGTGTTTTCACTTCTTGAGCGGAAGGCATGAAAGAGAGAACAAAATTTACATTAACTTTAAAGTTAATGTAAACTTTGTTCTCTCTTTGATGCCTTTAAGCCTTGACCTAGTAGTTTATACAATATTACCCTGGTGTCGCGGTATCATTGAGATCAGCAAGCAACTTTTCACAAACCTCTGGCAGATCCGACTGCTTTCTATTATGTCACCGGGCTAATATTCAAAAAAAACTCTTACTCTGCCTTACCGGTTTGGGCTGCCTTACTTAAAAATACGTTGAGCTCAAAAACTGAACTAAACTGCTAATTGGCTGAACATGACATGCTTCCTTACGCCAATACTTTTGACAGGGATTATTATTATGAAGAACATATATAATTTGGGAATTGTTATCCAGAGCACAGAGATCAGAATTATATTTGCTTTCCCCTTGTACTTAACTTACCATAAACATTTGGCTCCGTCTTTAAAAAAGAATAGAAAGCTCCCAAGTTCTGGCTTATATGTTTCTTCTCTTAGATACCCTTCATCCTCAGAAACAAGCTCCCCTTTATATTCCAGAAGGAACTCACCCTTTGCAAATTTTTTGGTTGTGAACACGCCTCTCCCTTAGAAAAGAACAAAGTATACAAACTCAGTCATTTTTCTTCGTTTTTAGCTAGGCAGAATAATCAATACAATTGCATTTTTCCCAAGGTACATTTGATTAAGTCCAGTAAGCCTACAATTTGCACCATAACAAAATATCGAAACAGCAAGTGGAATGAGAATGAGGCGTTGGCTAGAACAATCATTCAACTGCATGTATCTTGGAAAGTGGCCATTGAATTTCCTTGATTATTAGCTATTTTTCTATTTTGTTAAATTCTATAGATATCCGAAAATAGTCCCAAAATGAAAGGTGGTATTCTAGATTTTTTAAAACACTTTTTGACTTTTGACTACACCATTACTAAAATACTTGTTCGCTTTTTGAAGCACAATTTGAAATAGTTACTGAAGTAACCAAATGTTATAAATAAATGGTAATTAAAAGGGTAACGTGTTTTTCAAAACGTAAATCGAAATACTGAAAAAAAAGTTTTAGGAAGAAGGGCTTATTACAAGTCCATGTCATGTAAATGGAGTGAGTGTTCAGTATATAAACAATTATTATCAATTTATTTTTATATTCACGGAAATAAACGTATTACCTATGAATTCATTGATATATCTTTCTTCAAAACCTGTTTGATCTTTGCCTTCACTTAAAAATTCTGGAAGTCCTTCCTCCTGAATGACAATAAAAATCAATCAAAGTACATGTTTTGTCAAAACAAAACAAAACAAAACAAAACAAAACAAAACAAAACAAAACAAAACAAAACAAAACAAAACAAAACAAAACAAAACAAAACAAAACAAAACAAAACAAAACAAAACAAAACAAAACAAAACAAAACAAAACAAAACAAAACAAAACAAAACAAAACAAAACAAAACAAAACAAAACAAAACAAACAAACAAAACAAAACAAAACAAAACAAAACAAAACAAAACAAAACAAAACAAAACAAAACAAACAAAACAAAACAAACAAACAAAAACAAAACAAAACAAAACAAAACAAAACAAAACAAAACAAAACAAAACAAAACAAAACAAAACAAAACAAAACAAAACAAAACAAAACAAAACAACTTTGCCATGGGTTTTCATTGTTCCAAAACATACTAAGTAACAACAACAACAACAACAACAACAACAGCAACAACAAATTGCCATAAAATGAAAAGTCGACAGCTAATCATTGGTCCATCAATATCTGTACATGGATAAGATGCCAGCATTATTTACATTTGTCAGGATGCATTTGTCCTTTTGACAGTTTGATTTCCAATTTTGCATGCAACTGTTTTGATTTGAAGTGGCAGGGCTTTGAAACTAGACTTGGAGAGTTAATTACTTTTTAATAAACTCAGGGCCTGATTATATGAACCGGGCTGGCCCGCTTAAGCGAGCTGATTTCTTTTGTTTTCATTTCCCTTAGGGCTACAAAACAAAAGAAGTCAGCCCGCTTAACCGGGCCAGCCCGTTTCATATAATCAGGCCCTCAGTAGGCAATATTACTAATATTCGCAATTTTACTACGTTTGGTGTCATTGCAACGAGATTATTTACATGGCTATCCAATAAGTGTTGACAGATCACTTGCAGGCAGGGTACACAAAATGTTCCACAACATTACTCATTTTTTTATTCATTTTAGAGTCAGCGTAATGACAAAAACGTGACAGTGTCTTTGGTCTTTCTTTGGAATAACAGCAGACTAGGTGGGCCGCCCTCAGCATGTGTGAGGCAGTGTTTTTTAACAAAGGAATGTATGGGATTTTTGACCCTTTTTTTGGGGCTCAAGAAAAGCCGATTTTTGAGGGTTTGTCTATAGGGGCAACCTATTGAAGTTAAAATATTCGACTGATATAATGGGAGGAAAGTGCAAAACGTGTCAAAGGTGGTATACCAAAAAAGCTGACCATAAGTGTGGCGGTCCTGCTGTGAAATGCGATGTATGCGAACATATATTTGCAAATGAATACCAATTGTCTCAGCATCAAAACCGTAAAAAATCGTGCGTTAAACCCGTCGACTTTAAAACCGTGCATGTCGACAAAGATAACAGAAAATGTACTACATGTCAAAAGGTGTTTCCTTTTTATTACCGGCACATTTGTCCTGGGGTATTGAAATGTGATGTATGTGAGAAAACTTTTGTCAATCGGGGTAATTTGACGCGACATAAAAATCGAAAAAGACCTTGTCTTCCTAAAACCGAAAAAGATAAGCCTTTGGTGTGTGATCAATGCGACAGGATTTTTACAAACAGAGGTAATTTGACGATGCACCAGAAATCGTGTGCTCACACAGGAAAGCGTTATAGACCCGAGGATGATGTTGGTACTTCTTTACTCTTGCGGTTGTTAAGAGACTAAGATTGGTATTTGAAACTTAAAATATTCGGTTAATATAATGGGTATCGTAGACAGATTGGTTTTAGAACAAGAAGAATGGAATTTAGCTAAGCAGATTCAAAACGACCAAGTTAGAAGGTTGACTAAAAAAACCTTAAACTCTTCTAAAGCTCGCTTTGATTTTATTTCATTTGCCTGAAGGAGATGAAGATTACACCATGACAATGGAAAGAGCTAAATCGATTATAAATTATATGCCCAGCGGTGATTATCGTTTGGAGGTAACCTTTATTAAAGAAGATTTTAATGAAAACTGGGTAGTCGAAAAGGGACGTAATCCATTAAGGGCAGCAAGAAAAAAAATATATTTACTTTGAATAAAAATACCAAACCAGGTGCGTTGGTAGGTATTGATAGTTTATATTACGACGCTGCTTATCCTGTAACTGTGGTTATTTATTCTGCTTACCGAATTGTTAAACCTAATGCTGAAAAATTACAACCTATGAGACATCCTGGTAATTGTGTTGCAAAGTTAGTTAGAGAATTCTTTAGCGATGCAGCTAGAGGTGGAAAACTTACTAAGCAAAGAGAAGAAGTTATTAATCATTGGGAACTTTCAGTGAAAAGATCTGGTGGTACCATCGAAAATATCAAAAGATTAGAATTATTAATTAAACGGCCTATTGCGGTCAAAGATATTACCGACTGGTAATTATTTACCCAGGTACTCATAAATACGGTAAAAATGGAAAACCTATTGTTATTTACCAACACAACGGACATGCTTGGCGTGAGGTTAAATTTCCGAGTAAAAAAGAAATTAAAGTTTATGAAGATTCGCCTCTTTACACGATAAACTATTTTGATGGTTTTGAAACCGAAGAACCTAGTGAGTTTGTACATGAAAATTCTATTTGGTTTTTAGACCCCGACGGTCACCAGTTTATAACACAGAACGGTACGCTTTATCGTCCGAAAGAAGAACACAACAAAATTAAAGCAGCTTGTGAGGAATTCGGAGAAGATTTTGAAAATGAAGTCTTTAGTAGTCGTAGTTTAGACTTCTTAGCTGCTAAAAGGCGTAATGGTTGGAAACCGACACCAAAAGAGTTTACAGAAGATATTGCTGCAGCTTGTGTTGAACACGGACACGGTGGTCTTGGAATATGGAGTACAACAAAGATGAATACATTTCTTTAGACATGAAGCATTGTTATCCAGCTAGCTTTAAAGGACTCGGTGATTGTGCCCCGTATTATAACCGTTATGGGCATCCGGATAGTCAGTTCTTCCGTGTAAGTTTACCGGGTTATTACGATGCACCTGCCACAGGATTTGTAAAATTAACAACCTGGAAATTTAAACCTAACTTACATCCTATAATCTACGCTTGGTATGGTAAACATTTATCTAACAACCCTTGGATTCCGGTGCCTTTGTTAAAATTCTTTGAGGAGCGTAACCTATTAACCTACACAGCACACGAAGCTATACTCTGTCATTCTGTGCAAAACACAATGGTTGCCTAGTGATAACTCTACAGCTAGAATTGTTATTGGTAAATTTACACAGGGTGCTAAAATGGGAGAAAAATATATGCAGCGTCGTTTAGTGACAGACTACGAAGAACTCAACTTTTTAATTAAACGTGCCCACGAACAAGGTGTTCTTGTAAACGTAGAAGATTCTCCGCTGGGTCATATACTCTGCTATTACCACGACTACAAAGCACAGTATTACCATCTTCGTGCTAGTATGTTAGCTTACGCACACATATCTTTATTAGCTATGCTGTTAAGATTTGACAAAGAAGATGTACCACGTGTAGCTACAGATAGTTTGTACATTAAACCAGAAATGCTGGAGATAATTAAAGACTATTATGCCGAAGAAGATTTTGCCGAAAGCGGCCAGTGGAGGGTAAAAAATGAAAAAATTAAAACCTGGCGTGAAAGAGTCAAATACAACGATAATCACATCCAAGGCCAAACTGAATCTACTGTGCAAGTTTACCCAACCGTAAAAGACCCAATTAGCTATCACAAGTTTTCTTATATTTACGGTACCGGTGGCAGTGGTAAAACAACCCGCGTACTACAATTATTTGGTAAACCAAAAGTTCTTACACCCACTCACCGTTTAGAACGTGAACTCTGTAAAATGGGTTACGACGCACAAACGTACCACAGCTTCTTTAGATACAACAATCAAAAGTGGGTTCCCGAAGCTATACACGACATTCCGCCTGTAATATTATGGGATGAAGTCTGTACAGTACCTCTAGAAATATTGAAAGAATTTGTAGCCTTCTTAGACTGGGAAAACGCAAGTTATCTTTGTTGGTGATCCATGTCAACCGCCGCCTATTGGTGGAGAAATGCCTCACGACTGGTTAAAAACGCTGCCCAACTGTTACAACGAAGAAGTAGAAAGCCGATTACCGCAGTAAAGATTCAGTTAGGGATTTTAAAAAGTCCTTACGTGGGTTAAGCTGACGTAGAGCAGTGTAAAGTAATGCGTAAAGAACTGAAAGCCTTAAAATATAAAAAATTCTTATTCCCGATGGCATCCAAAAGACTTAGTGTTTAGTAGTCGACGTGCTACACAATCCAGAATACAAAAGGATTTACTTAATTTACATCGCACAAAATACCCTAACCACGAAGTACCTGTGGTTTATAAACCGCGAGACACGCGTTTTCAAAGAAAAACAGTTACTGTACCCTACACTGACTTTGGTTTTAGAAAATGCTGTGACACACGATAAAGTCTTGGGTGCCGCTATCTGTAGTAGAAAAAGGTTATTTCTTCGCCGGACTGGCGGTTAGGTTATTGTATGACAGTACACAGTGCTCAGGGATTAACAGTTAAAGAAAACTTATGGATTATAGACCAGCGTCTTTGTTGGAGTAATCTTATTTACACTGCAGTTAGCAGAGTTGAATACTACAAACAACTAAAAAGAGCGTGGGGTCCGCAAGTTACGGTACGATAACACTCCGCCTGAAGTGGCTAAAGCAAATATACTTAAGAAATTACAAAGGTATAAGAGAATTGATGAGGAAAAAAATAAGGTATTTGACCTCACAGTCGATGATGTTTATAAACCCAACGCAAGGTGTGCTAAGTGTAACATACCGCTACTCTGGGATTTTGAACCAAACGACGATCAGCAATTTTCTGTGGACCGTTTAAATAATAAGAAAGGTCACTCTGTAGGTAATATACGTTTGACGTGCTTAGAGTGTAATCAGGCGCGTGGTGCAGCACTACTCTGAATCTTTAGGAACGATGAGCAGCTCTTCTTTAACAAATCCACGGCTTGGGCCGTCTGTTAAGTAATACAACACAGGCTGTCCTTCTTTTGTGATAGGACTTTCCAATCTGGTAAGTTTTCAAAGACCAATTTGGATCCGTAGCTCTTTTGGATCCTCCTTCTAATTCCCCAGGCTGATACAAATATCTGACTGTTATATTCTGTGGCAATTTTTTTTCTTTCATTCCTACTGCTCTTGAACTCCTAACGTAGGATTTGTGTTCGACGTGTTTCTTCTTTATGGCATCCTTAGGTTTCATTCCCGTTGCCCTTGTTTCCTCATTATTTAAAGCCTTAATGACCTCTGGAAGTCTCTGCACCCACTCCCTGTTGCTTTTGGATGGATCTGCTAAGTTCTTTCCAATACTGATATCCAAACAACCGTTCCGCTAGGGTGCGATTAAATCTTTCAACGAGGCTTTGACCCCGGTGGTACTCTGCTTCAGCTCTCCTGATCTTAGTATCGTGGTCTTTCAGCGTTTTAGTGACAGCGCCCATGAACTCTGTCCCCGCATCCACTTGCAGCAGCTTAGGCCATTTCAAAACGCGCTTATAAATCTTACTTAGCGCTTCCGCGACTTCTCCTGAATCCTTACTGGTTATGGGCTCAGCAGTCCTTGTATCTGCTGGCGATATCCACGACAGTCAAGGCATATTTGTAAGTTTTTCTCTTTACCTTGTCGTGCGGCAAGAAAAGCAGATCCGCCTGATGAACTTCGTTTGGAGTATTCACGGTAAAGCTGGGTCTAGGAATGTATTTAGGAACGGGAAGATAAACCTGCCAGAGGGTCTGTTTTTTTAACCAGTTCTTCGCTGTGTCTTCAGAGACTCTAGCCGCTACAGCAAGTTTCTTAATAGCCGAGGCTCCTCTCCAATAGCCTTGAGGTCCATAATAAATTCTCTTAAGTTTGTCTGGCATTATATGAATTCCAAGACAAGGTTTATCTTTCTATTGTTAAAATTTACAACTTCTCCGTCGACTTTAATAACTATGTTTATTTCCGAAACCAAGTCGCAAGACAAATCATGATATAATGTATAGGGATTGTATTCTACCAGGTCAAAGGGATTACCTTTAGGCGGGAATTTAGACATCAGATGAGATTTTTTATCATGATTATAACTCTGCACAAGATTACAATAAACTTCGTAATTTCCAGGGACTTTCCATTTCACATCTATAGCTGTGTTGGTTATATTCTTTGAGATTCCTAATAAAGATGCTAAGGCACCAATCTCATTAGGGGTTACTGAACGATTATTGGACAGACTGTGTTTAATTTTCATCTCATGCGGCAATCCTGTTGTGAAGGTATAACCATGTTTTGCTAATTCCTTAGCCAAGGGTGATTGGTGTATAATGACCATTGGGGATAACTTGAGGGGTTGGTATGTTTGCGCCTTGGGCGTTTGGTACTCAGTATAATAGCTTTACCCCCAATTAAATTATACCAACTGTTGTAAAGACTACAACTTACAAGACGAACTTTATGAGCTTTAATGGAGGGATTTAAATTCACAGTAAAATTGTTTTTGTCACTTTCTAAAAAGACAATCATTATTTATATAATGAAAATTATATAAATAAGCTACAGTGCCTCCGATGACCAGACCTGAAATACCAGCAAATAAAAGTTCATTATTTTTTTGTCTCTTAGAAGGGGTGTAGTAATTTTTCCATTGAGGTCTTGGATAATCTAATAGGTGTTCTGGATGGGCTTCAGCATAGAGTTTAAATGCATAGTCGGTATTTTGAAAATTCTTATCAGCCTGCATCTTATCCCGGTAGTTCTTATCCAACCAGTCCTGATAGGCTTGTCTTTTTTTATTCCATGCCTCCACATCCCTCTGATATCTTTCCAAAGCTAAGTCATGACGTTTTCTCTCTGCAATAAGATCTTTGTTATGATCTCCACGGACTAAACGATCTAAATATTGACCTCCATAATTAGCGCCTGTAAAAGCTAAAGCTGCAATAACACCACCTGCAACTAGACTTACCATTATACAGTAGGTATAATCTTTTCTTTCTGTAGATAATCTTTTACGGCAATACTTCCTGCAACTGCAGCGGTCATTTTAACATAATTCATAACATTAGTGCTTGGGTCTCCAGTAAAGGTTTCTTTTAATACTTTTTTACCAACCCAACCTACGCCTGCAACAATAGAAGTTAGAATAAGAGCTTCTTCAACGGTTTTCATCACTTGAGACGACATTATATATAAGGATTTATTCCATGTCGGGTATTTTTTTACGCTGAGGCGTTGGTGAGTTTGCAGGTGTCGGAGGTGTCACCGGTGCTGGCTTTTTTGTCCTTCCACTGCAAATAAAGACTGCCGGCTCCAATCACCAATCCAACCAAGCCTATAACATATCCAGGGTTAATGTCCCAGCTGCTACTAGTGTCTTCTTCTTCTTTTGGTCTTTTTTAGCCTTATTTTTTCTATTCATTTCTGCCAGCTTCTTTCCGGCTGCTACTCTGCCTGGACTCTTGGGCTTCGTAATGTGCTCAACGGGTGGTTGCTCAGTGTCACTCATTTATATTAAGGACTTGACGACTTGATAAGTAACCTACGACGACTTGATAAGTAACCTACAGACGACTTGATTAAGTACTTACAAGACTTGATTAAGTACTTACAGATGACTTGTCTTCAACTTGGTCCTGACTTATCTTTGACTTCTTAAAGTCGCTCCAAGAAGTGGTAAGTTCTTTCAACTCAATATGTTGGGCAACGTGAAGTACAGCACTCGCCACTGCCATTAACTTACCACACTTCAAAGATAACCACCCACAAGTTATTTTAAGTTCTTGGGCAATGACATAGTCTTCTCTTATGTCCTTCTGAAGTTGCTCTACGTCGTCTATGGGCAGCGCAAGTCCCAAAACCTTAGTGGCTAGCTTAATGGCTGAATCCGCTACGGCGTCTGTAGTCTTACTTGCAAGTGCAGCCTCGTATCTTTTGTGGAACTTCTTGACTTCCGCCTCGGACAACTTACTGACTTGCTCGTGGGTAAGCTCTTTACCTATCATTTCTTTGCACTTACCTGAGGACACTAGGACGTTGAGTTGTTCTTTGTAGTCATTTTCATCCAGCTGTGTGGGAACTTCATCAAGGATCTGCTCAATCTCCATATATTTAAAGCTCGACGCTATATGGATACCTCAAAGAGAAGATCATTTTGGAATGCTGATGGGTCTTCAAATGCCGCATGTATTTATGTAGTTCTTCTTTAGTTATTTCTCCACCATAGTCTGAAAGAATGGTCTCCAAGTCGCTCTTACTAGGAGTGTAAAATACCACCAACGCGCCAATATTTTCCCTGAAAGGCTTAGAGACGCTTGTCAACTGCTGCGAGAGTAACCAAACAGAGATGTTGTCGTGTCTGCCGGAGAAGGCTAATTTAATTAACTCCGACGTGCGTTTCTTAACGTCGTCACCACAAGGCAATGTCATCAAGAATAAGTAGGGTCTGTGTGTCAATTTTTTTTTCGGAAATGCTTTATGCCAGAACTTCAAGTGGTTAGACAATTCATTGGGGTCTAGAATATCCTACAAAGAAATCATCGTCTTTTATGCCTATACCGCTCCAAGTTTTGTTATTTACATAAGTAGGACAAAGGAGTACAATGTAGTCAAACTTGTATCTAAACGGTCCTAAAAGTTGTTCTACGACAAACTGAGTCTTACCACAACCTGTGGGTCCTACGATAAGAGCATTACAAGGAATATGTTCTGCATTCATTTATATGGAAGTACCAACTGAAGCTGTTCCCAAAGTGGCTGCATGGCTTAGAAACATCGAAGGTAGGGTAAGTTTGTTAGAAGAGGGACAAGAAAACGAACTAAGAAAAGAAAGGTTTTTAGCTCTTATCACCTTAGCAGGGTGGGCTAAAGAATTTATTGTAGACTACTTTGAACAAATGACGAAAAAAAAATTCGACTGTAATATATATGGACAACCCTTACACATTAGGAAAAGATTGCGTTTATACGGTTTTAGATACAGAGGCAAATTATGATAAAGCGGCCTGGCAAGATGTGAGTGGGCTGTCGGTGTCAGTGAATTATCCCGGCAGAAAATTAATTCTTTGTAGTATTTGTATTAGTACTACGAGCCATGTGAATGCGGGATTTCGATTGGTAGATGCCGACGGTACAGCGTTTCCGCCCATGCGCTCTAAGACGGATAATAGAGAGCCTGTGCATTTTTCATTTGAACCGTCCATTAAAAGTTCAGAAAACTTAAGTGTTGTCACTTTTCATATGATTGCGGATGTGAAGAAAAAGGTTAAGGTTCAAATAAGGGCCGATGATGTGGGAAAACTTAGGATAAATGGATTTACAGATAAAAGAAATAATGATTATAATCATAAAACCATAAGCACTTTATCGGTCATATCTCTTTAATATATGGATAATCCTTATGCGGTGAAAAAAGACTATGTGACTTATGTGAATGAAACTGACGGTCCCCAAAGTACAAATAAATGGGAAGATATTGATGATATGGAATTGTATGTAGAGGGGTGGCATTTAATTCTTTGTTCGGTCGCCATATCGGGATATAACAGTGCCAATGTAGGATTCCGCCTTACCACTCTGCCGCCGATGCGCGAAAAAACAGATAATCGCATACCTGTGCATTTTTCAACAGAACCTTTCAGGCAGAGCACTGAGAATTTAACGACTTGGTCTTTTCATATGATAGCTTATTGCCGCGGCATGGTAAAGCTACAGGTGTTGATGTCTGACGGCGGATCTGCTTTTATTTGGATAAATAGAATAAACGGCGCGGATATAAATTATGCCTATGCCCATAAAACGATTTGTACCATGAGTGCTATTCCGCTTTGTGGAGCAATAGAAGAAAAAAATAATGCGGCGCCACAACCCATCGGTAGAAGAGCCTTTATACCACGGGTCGAAGAAGATATTAAAAAACCTGTGCCAAAAAATCCAGACAAAAAGCCCCCTACCGGCGGTGGAGGCACATCAAGGCTTTAGATATATGGACTGCTTAACGTCGTCACCGTCGGGCGATTGTGTTGTTGCCCCGGAAAAAGTAATATATATGCGCTGCCTTCACTGCAATGAAATCTATAAAGAGGTTGAATTTTCGGGTCACCGCTGTACGGCCGATCTAAAGGCGCTGCGTACAAAAGATGATGGGGTTTATCAGTCTTTGAAAGAATGATGAGGCGGCCCCGCGGCTTAGAATACGAAAAAGAATGATGAGGTGGCCTTTTGAAAAACCCCCGGCAAATTAACAATAACAATGTCTGTATGTTTTGTTTACTTTTTTAATCATAGGCTAGATTATGGAAAAAAAAGATGAGGCCGCAGATTAACAATAACAATGTCTGTATGTTTTGTTTACTTATTTTTTAGCCGCGGCTTAGAATATAGAAAGCCCCTAGAAAATAACAATAACAATGTCTGTATGTTTTGTTTACTTTTTTAAATCATATGCTTATAATATGGAAAAGAATAATGTGGCGGCTACAGTATATATATTTCTTCCATATTCTATAGCTATTATCTATAACTGTTGTCTATAAAATGTAATATAGTTATAAAAAAAAGTAAACAAAACATACAGACATTGTTATTGTTAATCTCCAGGGGTTTTTTAAAAAGCCGTTATATAATTTTTTTTCCATAAGTAAACAAAACATACAGACATTGTTATTGTTAATTTGCCACCTCATCATTCTTTTCCATAGGCTAAAAAAGAATACAAAACATACAGACATTGTTATTGTTAATCTCTAGGACTTTTTTCATATTCTAAGGCGGCGGCGCTAAGAACTCTCTTCGGACGACGCGAAATCATCTTCTATAGGCGCCGTGCCCTTTTGACAGACAAGATGATCTAAGTGATATTCTAAGCGCTGCCATGATGAAAATTCCTTGCCGCAATGCTCACAGGTGCTAATCGGCGCCGCATCATAATCGCCCTCTTCTACGGCGATTTTTTCCTCTGTGGGCTGCCGCCACTTAATGGGGTATAAACAGCGCCATATATGCTCCTCTGAGTTTCTAGCGGCGCCGCAGCCGCCTATATGCGCCGCGGACCAATAATCGGCCTTTTCCCAGGGCACACCTTCCACCTCGTCAAAATAGGCGCCGCCGCCATTAGGAGAGAATCGGTCGTCAATGGATTTTTTTTCCAATATAAGCGCGCGGACATATTCTTCTCTGCACGGGCATCTAAACAGCAGATCGCCGCAGTCATAGCAATCAAGGCCTTTAAGGTCGTATTCCTCTATACACCTACTCTCATACCACTCTTTATCGCCGCAGAAGTGATCTATGCACTTTTCTTTATGTTTCTCCAGCCGCTGTAGAGAAGAGAACTCTTTCTTACAAAAGCCGCAGCCTATTATTTTCCGTACTGTGGGGGGCTTTAAACAGACATTTTTTTCTAAATGGCCTTTTAAACTCTGCGGGCGGCAAAAACTCTTATGGCAGCGAAAGCATTTAATCTCACAAGCGCCGCTTTCTATGTGCTGCTTAAGTCGCGCGTCGGAAGTAAATGTTCTCGGGCAGTTTTTACACTGTTTCATATGTAAGGGCAAATTATATCCTCAAAAAAGTATACAAAACATACATACATTGTTATCCGCCGCCATAGGCTAAAAAAAAACATACATTGTTAATCTATCCGCCGGGGCCGCCACATCATTTTTTTCCGTACTGCTAATCTAAGAGGGGCGGGCTGTCAATGCTTAATGTCCATGACTCATCGCTGTCGGTGTCGCTTAGGGTCCAGTCGCTGCTGTGTCGAGATTCGTCGGCGCTACTGATGTCACTGTAGCTCCAATCGCCGCTGTCATCGTCACTGTAATAACTACTGCCCTGGTAACTCATTATATCTAAGAGAACATATCTTTTTTTTCTATCCGAACGACATTAAAGCTCCAATAGCTATTATTGCCGCCTCTGCATTTTTTAAGGCCATTGCAGCGGATGTGTGTGTAATCTTTGCCCTCTAAAGTATCTTTTACGCGGTTAGGCGCCCACACAGTATAAAGATTTTCATCGCCGTCTTCCACAGTAAGCTTCATACTCTCGCCCACCTGCGTATCAAAAACATCAAAGCCCACAATACGATAAATACGGCCGACTTCTAAATCGCGCCATTTAGTCATTGTGGCGGCTTCTTTTATAGCGCTGTTAAATTCTTCGGAGGTAATCATTTATATCTTAGGGATTTTTTTAACCTTAAAACACAATCCTATGAATCACCCTCAGATGTACCGCCAAGGTTTCCTGCGTTTTAAAGCGCCTTTTACACCGCGGGCAAGGCACTCTTAGGCCGCTGCAGTATTCTTTCAAGGCGTCAACTATCTCATCGTAGTCATGGCTGATCAAAGTAAGATAACCCTCTTCTTCGTGCCGCTGTAAAGCTTCTTTTTGCGCCTCAGATAGCTCTCCGGTGCCTTTAGGCGTTTTAAACTCTATACAAAAGCCATTATATTTTTTATGCCCGTTATTAATAATTAAATCGGGCTGCCCCTTCTGATATCCCTTTTGCCAGCTTTGTATGCGCTTTTGCCGGGTATCTTGGTTTTCTCCGAGGCCCGCTATGAGAATGAGATTATCATGAAAGCGGCGGATGTAATCTATTACTTTTTTATGTAGGTCTAACTCATTTTCGATCTTAAAGCATGTGATTGCCCTTATATCCTTCTTCAGCTCATAGCGGCCCGTTTTGCGGATCTGCGGCAACACTTCTTCTAACACCCAATTTCTAAATTCTACGGCGGTCGGCATCTTACTACTAAAAATTAGCTCATATAATCCGGGCTCAGAAACATAGACGGTGTTTGGCTGCTCATTCAAAGGGGCGGTGAGATGACGCCCCCTTATATCGCCCAGGTATTTCTTGTACTTCTCAGATACATGGTCTTTTATGGCATCTCTCTCGCGAGCATAGCCTAAGGCCGCGGCAACATCTTTTGCCTTAAAGAACAGTTCATCTCCTTTTTTTAGTGTGTTTAGTTTTAGGTTTAGCTTTGGATTTTCAAAAACGCGTAACATGATATATCTAACATATTTTTTTTATCTTAATATGCAATGCCGGGTGCAAGGGGGCGGTGAAATCAAGCGGCCTCAGGAATTTCTTATAGTCCTCAGATACCCGAACATAGCCTAAAGCCGTGGCAATATCTTTTGACTTAAAATACAAATCATCTCCATTTTTTAAGGTATTAATTTTTATCTTTGGATTTACAAAAACGCGTAACATGGTATATCTATTATTTTTTTAACCTTAATAGGCGATAGACTGAAGTTGATTACCTTCTATGTTCATTTGCGCATCGCCGACGACAAAGATGTGGCAGTTGATCTTGTCATCATTGCCCGCGCCAGAATTTGTTGTGCGTTTTATCTCCAAAGTGACGCCGTCTTGCGTGCTGACCAGCTTTAAGCCCTGGCCGTGAATATCATTGTCCTCTGAGGTTCTTAGATCCACCCATAGGGCATATTTATTGCCATGAAAGAATTGCTGGGGGCTTATGTAGTCGCCAAACCGCCTTACAACATCTCTATAAATGTCGCTCGGCTTTAATCCCTGCGAATAAACCTTATTTGGGACGCCGTTGATATTTACTTTTACATCTGTAATCTTTGGATTCACAAAGGCCTCAGAATCTCTTTGGCCAGCAGAAAATGGCTTTACGAAGAGCAGCAGCAGCCCAGACAGAGACCTGCGGGGTATATTCACCGTTTCGGTAATTAAATCTTGGGTCTTGTCTAGAATGGGGATGGTCTTGTGATGATGCACGTGGTCATAGAGAAAAGCCTTGCCAGCAGAGTATTCAGCGGCGGCACTGCGGGCTAAGGTATCGCTGTGAATGGTTTCATACTGCAGCTGTAGATTGGTCATACTGTAGTCGTGAATCGCCCCAGACAAAGCCGAGTCAGTGCCCTGCAGTAAGTTAGTGGTGTCAGCTAGCGTCACTTCAAACTGCATATCAGATGATAAGATTCTGGGGTAAAAGACACCATGGGTCTTCAGAACTTCAAAATCCAAAGGGATGACATATTTGGTGCCATAGGCCGTTGATATTGCCGTAGCTCCTGCATCGCTTCCCTTATTGGATGAAGCACTTCTCATCTTTCTAACGGTATCAGTGCCAACGCCCTGCTCCACCAGCACATCTCTCTCTTTGGGCCATAGGAATAGATCTTTGTAAGTGTGGTAAAGGTCATACCTGTTGAGATCCTAAAAGGCATTCTCCGGCAAATTTAACTTTCATGCGATTGACGATGTTGCGGCCTATGTTGTTAACGCAATAGCGCTTGTCGGCCGTTGATGGTTGTATGGCCAAATCAAACCGCAGCGCCAGGGTGCCAGGCACTAAGAGAAGATTTTCTGAGAGTGTGGGGACGCTGACGTATAATGTCTCGCCGGGCTTTGCACTAGAGGGCGTAAAAGTAACGAGATGAAACGTCCTTTCGGCCTTTAAGCCGCCGGTCTTTTTGGGCAAAATATTAGGGTCTAACTTTGAGCTGATCATTATATATATGGAAGGAGAAATAGATCCGGATTTTGATCCAACCACCGAAGAGGGCCAAATAGATATTAACGACGATGAATATGAATCTCTTATCCCAAATGATGACGTGAACCCCCAAGGCCTTTTTGATAAGCTTAGGCATAGATTTGGAGACGGGGCTCGATCTGTCTGGCGGTCGTTGGGTGAAAAATGGAAGTCACGTAACCAGGGTCGCCGACTTCCTGAATACTTACAGTTGAAAACGTTTGACGCGCTAGAAGAAAATGAAATGGCCGACTGGCTGCTCGAGAGCCCCATCGAGAACGCCAAAGAGCGCCTCTCCGAGCTCTACGAAAACTTCAACTTTGATGAGGTAAAACTATCTGAGCATCGGGGCCAGGCTTACATCTCTTTTCCAAACGAAAAGAAAAAAGACGCCTGGACTAAGCCACAAAAACTTTTTACTAAAGAGGGTGAGGTTACAGAAACGGTAAAGGCGCTCAAGGGATTTAAAATGGCATCGAGAGGCCTCTTAGAGCTATTGAAAGAGCATAATGCAAAGATCGCATTACAAAAGAGAGCCATCGACCTAGAAGATCAACTAGGCGAGGCCGAACAAGCCCTTGCGGTCAAAACCCAGGCCCTGTCTAATCTACAATCCCGATTTGACCGCGCCCAGGAAGAATACGAAAAAGCCTCGGCGGCCAACGAAGAACGCCACAACCTGGAGACAGAAAACTTCCTCGAAGATGCCGAACAACGCTACAATTCTATTTTAGAAGAAAGAAATATCATTGTCACCGAGGCCAACAAAGCCCTGCGGGAAAGAGACCGTGCCCGCGCGGCGCTAGACGAAACCACCCAAGAGTTAGGGATGGCCAAAACTGACGCCGCCACCCTTCGTTCTGAACTCGAGGCCTCGCAAAGAGAAAAGGCCGAGTTAGAATATAGAGTCCGCACCCTTGAAGAGCAATTACAGCAAGACCGCCAGGCCATCGAAGACTTAGAACACCAAATAGAAGAACTCCGTCGAATAGCCGACGATGAAAACCGCACCGAAGAAGAACGCGAGGCCGCCGAAAGACGGGCCCAAGAACTCCAAGAGCGCTTAGAAGAATTAGAGCACCAAGTAGAAAACCGCGAGCGAGAATTAGGCCTCACCACCAAAGAAAAAATAAAACGCATGCTTTTAAAATATGGCATTCCTGCGGCCTTTGCCGTGGCTATAAGTAGTGTCATAGGAGTCATATTAACCTCTTTAAAAGGTGTCGGCGCCGGTGTTAAAAAAATAGGTCAAGGCCTGACCGCGCTAGGTAAAAAAATGGCCGCCGCCGTGCCAGGTCTATTAGGCAGCGTCTTATCTTTGGTGTTGAAGACCGGCGGCGAATTGCTGAAGTTTGTCGGCAACAATATTTGGATTCTTGTCGTAGCTATAGGCGCCGTACTTTTAAAGAAGTTAAAGATATAATTACCGTAGCATAAAATAGCCCAGCCCCACCGCCGCCGCCGTAATGCCGCCCTTTAAAAGATCATGGTCGTATTCTTCTTTTATAGTCGGCAGCGGCTTAATAGGCCTTTTTTCTGTAGGGCCGTGGGTGGGTACTTCTTTTTTTATTTTCTCTGTAGGCGGTGGTTTTTTCTTCGGCGGCTTATCAAAGTGCGGCACCTTACGCTGCTTTAAATCGCCGTTTATGTCATTGATGCCAAACCTCATCGCCTCAGTAGCCTTTTGTAAAAGATTGTTATAGCCCACGACAGAGCGAGTATTAATCACTAAATCGCTCGGCATGAGCCAACAGCCTGGCGCTATGGCATAGTCTAAGCGCACTTTAGCCTCTTGGACAGCAAACTGATACCTTTGTATGCTTTTGGCAATGTCGTTTTCTATCACAGCCGATTCAAATAGCACTAAGAACTGTTGTTGTGTTTCTTGACTGGCGCCACCGGCCGCTATTATAGGCGAGCGGGTATCTACCTGGGCCCCAAGGATGCAATAAACGTAGGCCTCTATGCTTCTATTCAGCCGCGCCAGATTTACCAGGCCCTCACCGCTTTGCAAGACAAACCAATCATATTGCCTATAAGTGCGCGAGTCTTTTAACACCTCTATCTCTGGCCCGCCATACTTTGGCTTACCCTCATCTCTGAACCTATTTTCTGGATTCGGCCAGCCGCCTTCTTCTATGTTAAGGCCCGCATAATCGTAGCCATAAGGATCGCCAACGCCCCCATTGTTAGGCGCCAAGAATCTAAAATCCTTATTGACCACTTTAAACTCATTACAAAGGCGTTCATAAGCGGCGGCCTTATAGCGGCTATCATAGGCGTCAAAACCCACATCCCCCGGCAAAGGTGCCCCCAGTTCATGTAATATTCTTCGGACAGTAAAGGCCACATGAAACTGTAAGAAAGAGCACTTAGGTAACATATCTAAGCCCACACCACAGCCCCCCGTGGCCGCCCATACGGCAAAGTTCAGCTGCTGCGCCCAATAGTTCATGTTTGGTCCTTTAAGCCATTTCTTAGCCGCTGCCGCAGATTTAAATTCTGTCTCACTCTTTTTAAACACGTTACGCACTTTTAAAGGTATCTTTTTACCCGGCGCCGCTTCTAATGTCAAATGGGAGAAATTAGTCTTAGACGGCATAATATGCCAAGCCACAGAGGGCACTGCATAATTTATTCTAGCGACTGTAAAATCCTTAGGCCACGATAGAGATATCTGCGGCTTAACGGTCTTGTTTTTAGGATCTCTAGGTCCTAAGGCCTTTAAAAGTGCTGCATTTAATTTTGAGTCGCCATAGTGATGCACTGCCATTGGAAAAGGCCCATCTGGCGTAATATCTTCTCTAAACACATCGACGGCAATTCCATCGTGTTCGAATTCGATGCTCTGAGGCCCGGCAGAGAACTTTTTAAAATCGGCGTGCGGGTAGGCCGTCCTAAATCTGTGCCATTCATATTGTACCATTATATATAATGACCGACGTGATACAAGAAGAACCCTCTGCCCCATTATACCCTGTCATCTCTGATGGAGAAAGTTTTCGACTTCAAAAAATCAATATGATCCTTTCTGAATTAGGCGCCGAGGTCAAACATTACGACGGCGTCCGTAAAAAATACAATAAAACACGCTCCGTGACCCACGCCATTGCTTTATCTTCCGGTACTTTATCAGCCCTTTTAACAAGTTCGGGGATTGCCACGTCTTTAACGGGCCCCGGAATTGTAGTAGGAATCCCTTTAAGCGCGATTGGGGGACTCTGTGGAATTATTTCAGCCGTCGCCACGGTAGCGACTAAAAAATTGACCCAAAAGGTTTCAAAACATGAGAAAACAACAATGTTATGCAAATCTAAAATAAATACAATCTCAGACCTCATTTCGAAAGCTCTTCACAATAACAGAATCGATGAGAATGAATTCGCTTTAATTATGGCCGAGTCCAATAAATACGAGCAATTAAAAAATGAAATACGACAAAAAACTAGAGTTGAAGTTTTTAAAAAAGACGATCCCGAACTACGCAAGAAAATCTACAGCGAAGCCATGCAAGAAATAAAACAAAAACTAAATCAATAAATATTCATTTTGAAAAGACCCAGACGGGATGTCATCTGCATATTGAACGTCGGTGTCTAGAAAATATGCGTAATTAGCCATACATAGCAACGCGTACGTCATACATTCCTTTTCTCCCTAACAACTAGCACTTTCCGAACAAACATTCTAACTTTTGCTCGGGTTTCTAACTTTTGCTCGGGTTTTTGTCGTGTGGTCGGGTTTTCTTAGTTGTTAGGGAGAAAAGGAATGTATGACGCATGTGTTGCTATGCTGCAGAGACTTCCTAATAGAGGATTAGTTTCTCGGCCAATCAAAATCTTCACAATTTATTTCACAAATGTGAAACATTTTTGTGAAAGTGATTTCATTTTGTGAAGTTAAAATGTGAACATTATTGTTTCTGACGCGTGGGAATATTACATCGTCGCCCAGGAATCCATCTCAATAAGGGATGATTGTGATCGATTTCATAAAATATCTTATAGATTACGTCAGGGTAATAAGGGATTTTCCCTCGCAGCTGAATAAACATCCATTCGGCCCTACGCATAGTTTCCATAGAAACGTCGGGAATTTTTTCGCCTGTAATTTCTGACAACAGACAAGAAATGCCCTTATTGTATTTTTGCAACTTTAATTTTCTCAGAGTCTTTTTCAAATCCTGTGGCGTGGGTTCTTTTTTTCTCTGGTAACAAAGATGAGCTTTTATCCGCCGTAAGGTTTTCTTATCAACATAGACCGGCTCTAAACCTAATATAATTCGCATCCACTTTCTAAAGTAAATAATTTTCCTGTACGGCGTCTTTCTAGCAGCGCCGTTAGCATAATATTGATCGCGGGTCGCACAAGGCACAACATTAAAAAATATACGGCCGCAGATTTCACACACGGCCGATGTATCTTTCTCTATGGTCATCTTATCACCACAACACTTTAAGCGTCTTGGCGGCGGCGGTATAAGTTCTCGCTTAAGACAATCAGAACACATTTTATAACTTTCATAGGTCACGGCAGGCGCGTTACAGTCACACAACATTATATAATAGTTATTTTATAGTCTCTACCAGCAGCAGTAATATCTTACTCCCTCTAAGGCCCATCTGTTGCGAGCTTCCTGAAACGCCATAATTGGTGCAGTGAATCCCTGCTGCCGACACCCCTCGATCTACGCAGGCAGGGCCTGCATATTTCAAGGTCCAAACGGAACAAACCCTTACTGCTGCTAGTGATAGAAAAGATCTTTTCCGGTGAAACTCAGTCAACTGACTAGCCTCGTTTTTTTCTTGTTTCTCAAAATGGAAAAATGCTGCCCGCATTTAATTTTTAAACAAATTCAAAGAATGAAAATTATTCCAAGAAGCTTTTATCGTTTTTTTGTCGAAAGGAAAAACAAGAAACAGTGACAGCTTTTCTTTTTCTTTTTTCTTATTTTCCGACATGTGATAAAGGAATAGACCTGTTTCGAATTCCGTTTTGCTCAGGCTTAGCCTCGAATCCAAGTAAAATATTCATGAATTTTAGCAAAAAACCCGTTGAATTCTATAAAGTATTCTCTTTCCATCGGACTGTTGCTAAAATTCTATGGAATAAATTTCGCGTAATCGAGGCTTAGCCTGAGCAAAGAGGAACTCGAAAATGGAGTATTGAGTATAAATAATTCCCAAGCATCGGTAGGGTAAGTTGCAGTGAATGACCAAGGGGGAAGGTACCCAATTAGCAACTTCACTTCGACTTATCCTAAGGGGGGAAGGGTCAAAGAATAAATGTGAACATTCATATATAGAGATGGAGGTTCAACTGTAGTTCAATAGTTTCCAACTAGAAAGGCTTTAGCAGATGTCCGAAGCTTTAAGGCCTCGTCTACGTACACAAAAGCGTCTTCATTTCAGTAACTGAACGCAAACTTTATGCATTTAGGGCTTCCGTCCACACGAAAATAATAGGAAACACATAGATACTTTCAAAAACACTCACTGGATTCGAAAACAATGCTATGCGTTTTCCAATACAAAATCCATAAGTTTAGACAGGATCTATAGCTTGGAAGTAGCCTTGGACTCATTTTGAATACCTCAGGTATTTCTACATCACACACATTTATAGAAATATCTTTTTAAAGTCAAGGAAAAGAGAAAACAATATTTATTTCACCTGTAAATATATTTTCAAAGTTATTCACAGTCCCTTCCCCCCTTAGGATAAGTATAGGTAATCATACGGTTTCGAGTTCAATTTGGAATTAATTTGCACGAGTGTGTTTTTCAAAGAGTTGAAATTGCACTGAGACCGTAGGTCGAGTGCAATTTCAGCTCTTTGAAAAACACACGAGTGTGAATTATCCCAAATTGAACGAGAAATCGTATGATTACTTATTAATAATATACATGAAAAATTTCTGTCACAATTCGACAAAAGTTTGATCACGCGGTCAATCGGGAACAGACAGTCGACCAACTATTGTTTTGCAGCTTAAGAAAACTCTAAACTTTCTTTTTTCTATAGCTAAAGGCCAAAAATGTTCTTTTTTCCCGAGGAAAGTTTATCAAATCAAAAATGAATCGCTTAAAATTTTAAAAACTTACAGTTTTGACGAGTCTAGCCAGTCAACCTTCTATGTCAGTACGATTTCTGAAGTCAAATGTTTACGGTAGCAAAATCTGTATCTAATCTTTTCTCTTCTGTCCAAATGAGGATAAAACTATATATTTCCAGGTTTTCAAATACCCTCGTGGATATTTCAAGAGAAAAAACTGAGTCTGTTCATTTTACATTGTGCAAATCTTGCAAATCTTGAAAGTTTGCTGACGAGTTTAGCAAATGGCGGCTGAATCTGTCTTCGTACCAAAAAGCAGTTTGGGGCTTTTTTCTTTGTAAAGATATAGAGTCTAGGCTCCTTCACTTGACAACGATAGACTCCCAAAAGTGAAAAAAAACTTTCTTTATAATCCATCGAGGTAATAAACACAGATACTCCAGTTTACTACACTAAATTTGTCAGAGCTTCACTTCACTTTGACTGACAATCGCTTTTGTTTGAATGGTGGGACAATTTGGCAACGCGCGCTGTTTGAATGTACAAATTCCCGCCAAAAATACTGGCGATAGCGAGTCAGAAAATATTTTTTAACGTATGGATATTTCTTTGTTTTTTGTTTGGTACTATCAATTTTTACGGCAGTGCAATTAGTATAGGAAATCGCACGATCTTGAGTACAATTCGGAATTAATAGGTACGAGTAATGTTTTGAAAGTTCTCAAAATAGGACGAGCCTTTAGGCGAGTCCTATTTGAGAGTTTTCAAAACATTACGAGTAACTATTAATTCTGAATTGTACGAGAAGATCGTGCGATTTTTTATTTATAATACACTATCGTTGCCATAGCAACTTAATAGGTACTCTACAGAGTACAATTAACGATATAATTGTACTCCTCTCGTCCAATCAGAATCGAGTAATTTTGTATAGTGTATTATAAGCCATGAAATTGCTAATTTGGTACCTCCCCCATGGGCATTAACTGCAACTTATCCTACCGCTGCTCGGGATTATTTGTATTCAATTCCTTTATCATATATTGGAAAATATGAAAAAAGAAAAAGAAGCTATCACTGTTTCTTCTTTTTCATTTCGACAAAAAAAAATGAAAAAAAGCTTCTTGAAATAATGTTCATTCTTTAAATTTGTTTAAAAATTGAATGCGGGCAGCATTTTTCCAATTCAAAAAGCAAGGAGAAAACGAATGACACTTGGGTACACGCATTCTTCCCCTTTTTCTTTTCTGTTTTTTTGTTTTTTTTTTGTTTTTGTTTTTTCCTTCTTCTTTCTTTCTTTCTTTCTTTCTCTCTTTCTTTTTTCTTTCTTTCTTTTTTAAAGTGAATTTTAAATTGCAGTAATTAATGAACTGTATGTTCCAAGGCATGCTAAACAACGTATTTCTAAATAGAAACTGTAACTGCATGCAGTCAGTATCGAGATTTTCAAGGTACCCACTAGGGGAGGGGTGGTATGTTCCGGTACCCACCACCAGATCTAAAAAAATCGGATCCCTACTTTGGACCATTGTTTTAACCTCTTCCCTTAGAACACCAGCTTTGCTAGTTGCTCTCAACTGCTCAATCTTGTACCAGAGCCTGTCTTCCTCTTAGTCAGTGCCAAGAAACGGCGCTTCACAAAGCTAATTAAAAACAAGGTCTTAATTAACGAAACGTCTTAAGTCAGTAATCTCATCGTGTCCTTGCCACATAAATTAGACTTCTTTTTGCTAGTAGATGCTCAAAAGAAAATTGGGTTTCCTGTGTAGAAGAAAGCGTCTGGCCCAAGTAATTACGATCTGGGATTCCTGTGGTGAATCCCAGATCGAAGGTTAGGACAAAGAGAGGGAGCACTATAATGATTATGTGCAATGGATTTACTGAGCTTTTGTTTTCAGTTTGTCACACAAGTATTTAGTAAACGTATACGACAAGTGACAAAAGTTTACCATTTTATTGCTTTATTCGCAATATTATAAAGATTGCGACAATTGAATTGAACGGTTTTCGTATGAGTATGAAACGGAACGCGCCGTACCGTGACCGTGTCAGTGCCGTGTTGTCTATAATAACATTTGAAATTCCTGCCGTAACCGTGCCGTACAGTGACCGCGCCGTTTCCCAGTCATACGAAATCTGTTCTACAACTTACACAGCTTTTTAATTGCATTTTCGGCATTGAAACCACACTACAATAGTATTAAGAGAAGATTTTTTTCAATATCGAGTAATAATAGCTTAAAGTGCCAAAAACTAGTCCCATGTACAGTACAAGTTTTAATTCAAATTTACAATGCATTTTTAAACAATCTTTTGAGTTGTACAAAGTGGTTGTCCTGTATTTTTTTTGTATTTTTAGCAACTTTCAAGCTGAATGTGAAGGATTATATGGCAATTGAGCGAAAGAAGGCCTAAAACCCATTTTGGATTAACACTTTTATTCAACTTTTATTAATCAAAACCGCTTACAAACAACCTAAACTTTGAGAAAATCAGAAGCTTGAACCAACATGATTTTACGCGCGCTGTAGCCTCTTCTGGTATGATATGGAAACGTTGAAAGGTCTGTGGGTACGTCGGTTTTGTCGTGATAAGCCCAAGACACGTAGTAGGACTGATTAACCTATTGAAATTGATAACAGTGATGATGAAACTAAATCATATCAAAGATTTTGTGCCGTTCGCGCGGGCTTCCTGTGTTTCTGCTATTGGGCTTCCTGTTTACCAAAAAGCTAGGGTGACAAACTGTTGATGCAAACTATACGCTATTTAAGCAATAGAAAACTTTTTTCCAGGTGTGCATAAGCGCTAATATGAAACATGATGTGGGTTGGGACAATTGAAGTATTTAATGCAAAACCCGGAGACGGGTTAGGGTTTGCATAATTTTGAGATATTCTCCCACCTCTCAAGTGTATATATCAGGCTATGCAAACACGGGAAAAAGTTTTCTATTGCTTTTATAAAATGACTTTATTCCTCTAAAAATACTACAAAACGAATGATTGTTTACATCCATTTAATGATCAAAATATATGTTCTCAATACATTAACTTAACAATGGTATTTCAAAACTAGCCAATCAAAACACGCGGTAGAAATCCAACTATTTGTCGATTTTCGAGCTAAAAATTTGGGAGACAACTCTTAGAAAACTTTCGCTAAAATGAAAGAAAAATGGTACTTTCTAAAGACAAAATAACTCTTCGTTTTCGTGAAAAGTTCTGAGGTATCGAAGAGAATGTTCTTCATTGAAAATTCTCGCCAACTTGAAAGAAAACCAACGACTATTTTCTTGAACCACATTGTCGAGCCGACGAAGGGTCAATTTGTGCTTGGAAATTTGCCGTTTATGAAGCTGTGTAATGCCTGGTTATCTGGATAAGACTGAATTTTGTTTGAATTATATGGTTAGTGCCCGAATTTTATCATTTAGGTGTTGAACAAGAGATATTTTTTGCTAGTCTCGAGGTTCAGTGTTGTCCATTGTGAATGAAACACAATCTTTTGCGATGAATGAACTTGACTCTTCAGGCTCTAAGAAAATAATTCTGAACCGTAAACAACTGTTCCTCTTCATTTACTGTAATTTTCTTTTATTGATTGTATATATGATAATCCTATATTAAATCAAATGAAGTAATTGTTAGTTTTGTAAACATTTTCATTCCTCCAAATTTCGATGCTTTTCAGCTCGCTAATTTCCTCTTGAAGTGGCCCAGCTGGCTCTGTTAGAATCCTGTGACGTTTTTTTGCCAATCATTGAACTTTTTTAGCCTGTTAAGGTAGTTCGGGACCCTTGCTACTGCGCATCTCGCGCGCGCACTTTTATTAAAGAACATTCGCTTGTCCGTGGGAAGTCTGGGCACTAGTGAGTCAGCGATTGAAAACCGAAGAAATTCGTTTTTTGGTGAAGAAAAATAGTACTTTATCGGCCAGATTCTGCAAACAAATTTATCAAAACATGTTGTGCACCGTGTAAAGTAGGAGAAAAAGCTCGAACTATAAAATTTAGCGAATATTATGAGTCGAAAAGGAGCAGAGAACAACGCTGAAATGGCTGATTTTTTGTGTTCGTTTTCGAAGATTTTTACGCTCTGTGCTTCTCTAACTCTTTAAACAATTCGGTGACCCCCTGATTTTATGAATGATTTATGCTCATAATTTTATAAACTTTTCGTATAAAGAAAAAAAAGAATACTTCTATCGTTTCGATTTTGAGTAAATTTATCATTTTTCTGTCCTCCAAAAACGTGTATTCTGGAAGGCCATTTTTCGCATATTATTGCTTCTTTGCAAATTGTTCGGCAACAACTTAGTTCCAAGTGTTTTTCTGCATCCCAGGCTCTAATTTGCTTGCTTTTGAATACATTTGGTTGTTCCAAAATTCTTATAATTTGACCAGATGTCGCGAGGCCATTTTTCGTAAAAAGATCACCAAACACCCCACATCTCCCCTCTCATATCTCAAGAGTGACCTCGGTGACCCCCCATTGTTATTTTACATTTTATTTCCTCGTATGCCCCTCTTTCTTTGTAGGAATTTTGAAGGCAAGTTTATCGTAAAAATTCATGAGTCCCGAACTACCTTAATGGAAACTTACATGGTTTTTTTTTTTGTTTTTTTTTTGGTCTTTTCTATTTTAGTTCCAAACTATTTCATTCAAACACGGATTAGAAATTAATTCAGTTTTAGTGAGCTGCCGTCCCTTTTCCTAAAGAAAGGGAAAATAAATATAAAAGACGCTAGTTTGCTTTGCTTTGTCAATTTGTTTTCTTATAAAATACATGAATGTTGTATTTTTTAGTTTTTACAATGGTTAACTTCAATTTTCAATCCAAATTTTGCCGCGAAGCACAGAGATGGTGACGTCAAAACCGTGTTTACATACTCTCATGCAAACACAGCTCTCAGCCAATGAAAGCGCGCGTAGTATCCTAGTTATTTTATAAATAATTATTGTAAATAAGTCTCAGGGTGGTAAAGAAGGAGGGAATAACAATACGCATCACGCATCACTTCTCTAATTTTGGTACAATCAAGCAAATTACAGTTTTGATCATTAAATGTGTTGATCCTAGGCCTGTTGATCCAGTTTGTCTTATAAAACCATATACTATTGCTTAGATCTAATGTCAAAACTGGCAACAAAGGTCTCACCTTTATTGCGTTATCATCCGGGTCTCCAGTGTCGAGCTTACGTCTGAAGAGAATCATTGTGATGCCATTCTTTTCACTTCCAGTAAAACATGTAACATTTTGTTGTGCGTCTTTTCTTGGTGCTCCTAAACCGTCGGCGTACATGTCCTGTGAACAAATTATAAAGCTATTTATAAAAAGTTTGACGGGTAAATGGCGAATGGCAATCGGCGATTGGTGATTGCACGACCGAAAGGAAATTTGGGGTAACAAGAATTGCTTCATTTTCATTAGTTAACTTATTTAAATACCCAAGCAATGCCAGTAAAGACCTTATTGGACAAAGTGGTCGATAGTCGACGATTCATATTTCCCGCCGGATAGCGGTTTAGTAGTGACCACAGTTCCTTTCGGTCGTGCAATCACCAATCGCCGTTCTTCCCGTCAACCTCAGTTTTTAAAATGCTTTATGCATTTTGTAAAAATTAAAACTATTATATATTTCACTCTTTCTCGAGTGCTATCCAATTCTTCTCTTCAAAGTGCTCTCTCCCATTCTTGTCACCGATCTCTCACGTCTTTGCTTAATAATCGAACATCATACGGAGAGCAAGGGGAACGGTGAAAGTGGTTGTAAATTAGTTTTGAGGTGGGGAGAGGAGAAGAGAGGAGAGGGGAGGAGCGGAGCGGAGCGGAGCGGAGCGGAGCGGAGAGGAGAGGAGAGGAGAGGAGAGGAGAGGAGAGGAGAGGAGAGGAGAGGAGAGGAGAGGAGAGGAGAGGAGAGGAGAGGAGAGGAGAGGAGAGGAGAGGAGAGGAGAGGAGAGGAGAGGAGAGGAGAGGAGAGGAGAGGAGAGGAGAGGAGAGGAGAGGAGAGGAGAGGAGAGGAGAGGAGAACCGTTTATTTGAACCGTTTATTGTTAGTCAAATGACGTTATGACACAAGAATGCAGATTGATTAATGACGTCTGGGTCGTAAATTGTAAATTAATTCAAGAGTCTCAATTCAAAATTTTTAACGAAAAATGTTCCAAAATATTTCAATCGCGCAAAATGTATTAATAGCTGCATTGGTTTTTAAAAGACAGTGTAATTTGTCATAGTTCTTGATCATCCAATTAGTAAATTATCTATATTTATAACTATTCAGTGTTTCTTCAGTCAAGCGTTACAATAAAGAAGAATTGACTATCACTTTAGAACATTAAAGAATAATTACCACTCGCTTAGAGCTCTACTTGGACGGAAATCGGTCGAAATGGAAAACTAAAAATTTCTATCGAAAAGGATTAAGTCTTCATGATCGTGAAATTCGGCCAAATCAGGTACTGCAAAGAACTATTTTAATTTATTTCCGCTTGATTTAATCTTATGTGAATTTATGTTTCTAATGAACATTTTTTAACTTATCCTAAAATCGCAGTTATTTTGGGCGATCTTGGGCGATCTTAGGCGATATTGGGAAATTTTAGCCATTTCAAGTTGGCGTTCTTAGGCACTCTTGGGCGATATTGAGCGATCTTGGGCGATCTTGGGCGATATTAGGCGGTATTAAGCGATATTAGGCGATTTTAGGGCCTGGAGTAGGCCTCTTTTTGTCGCAATGAATTGAGATTGAGCACCGAGTGCCTGTATAGGGGGGCACAAACATGGCGGCACCATACATTTCTTGCTAAAGAATGAGTTTGTGGAATCGTTAATATCTTTGCAAAAAACTCTCTTGGACTCAAAATGTCTTAGATATATGGAGCTTTACTTGTTCTAGTTTACAAGGATATACATTGATTTTACTCAGGGATGTGAAATCTGCCAATATTTTGGTGACCCGTAGAGTGACAATAACCACGAAGTGTCATACAATTCTTACTAAAAAATGAGCAATTAAAATGTCAATATCTTTGCAACAAAATCTCGTTCTCAAGACTCAATTGCAAATTTTGCAGAGTTACATAGTTTTATGTGCTCTTCTGAGTGAATTAATGACATTTGATTTCACTTAGGGCTCTGGAAATTTTCGATGACGTAAGTAAAAGTCAAGCATTAAAGTTGAAAATAATGAACACTGCAATTTGATTGTGATATATAGCTTTATAATATATACTCACCCGCGTGTAGGGTCTACTGTTGTATACCCCTCCAACTATGACATCCAGCTTTTGCATGAATCGATTTATCTCCGTGATCCCCAAACCGACCCAACCAATCGTTTTAGCAGTGATCTTAAACTGGATCTCCTGGATTTCTGGAATGACCATCCATTCGACGATATAGTTGCCTCTATCAAAGGTCTCTTTTCCAGCTGAGGTGAAGGTAATGATGAACGCTAAGAAAACAAGCTCAACAAAGTGAGGCATTTTCAAGACAAAGAAAGCACGGTACGAAGACTACAAGATTCAGTGCTACACAAACCCAAGGATGTCTGAGAGGGCGTCCTTATATTCATCTTGAGTATTAGAAAAAAGATGAAAGTATTCTATAAATATCTCTTTCTATTATATATTTTAGGAAAATATGAGAGTTGTTGACCACATCTTTTCAGCGGTTCCAGTTGACTCATTTTTTCAGCTTCCTGTGCACATATTTTCAGGGTTTTTACTATTGAAAAAATTAAAGAAAAATCATTTAAACCACAATCTTCTGAAGTGAAATTTAATGCTGATTTCAAAATGTTGTCCAAAACTCGTTTTTGAGATAATCAGTGTTGAATGGATACCTGTTTTCGAGTTTTGAGGCAAAAATAGCGTCACCGGAAGTGCTAAGAAAAAAAAATTACAAATCGCAAAATAATACTTCCAAACAAACTACATTTGCACAAGTAATAGACAATGTCAGTATATTCTACCTAATGAGGCCTACCCCGGGCCCTAAAATCGCAGTTATTTTGGGCGATCTTATGCGATTTTAGGCGATCTTAGGCAATATTGGGAAATTTTAGCCATTTCGAGTTGGAGCTCTTAGGTGCTCTTGGGCGATATTGAGCGATCTTGGGCGATATTAAGCGATATTAGGCGCTTTTAGGGTCCGGAACAGGCCTAATATAGTTGCCATTATCAAAGGTCTCTTTCCCGGCTGAGGTGAAGGTAATGATGGACATTAAGAAAACAAGCTCAAAAAAGCGAGGAATTTTGAATTCCATGGCGAAGAAAGCACGGCACGAAGACTACAAGATTCAGTGTTACACAAACCCAAAGCTGAGAAGGCGTCTTATTTGCATCTTGAGCATTGGTACAAGGTAAAAGTATTCTATAAATATCTCTTTCTATTATTCATTTTAGAAAAAAATGACTAGAGTTGTTGACCACATCTTTTCAGCGGTTCCAGTTGACTTCATTTTTTCAGCTTCCTGTTGTGCTGGACTTGTAATTGAGGACCATTATAGTTTCAGTGTTTCAATTAGCCAGTTGCAAAATGCGACTGCAAAATATTGTTTTGATTTTTGTTTTGATTGTTTAGCAATCTCATACCCAGAGCCTGCGTTCCTCTTGGTCAGCGACCGAGAAACCAAAGGCGGTAGGTCCTTCATATATGGCACATTATAAAATATTTGAGATATAACGCGCGCGCTGATTGGCTGGCTACCATGTTTATATCAGAGGACAGAGACATCATGGCTCGCTCAAAAAACGTCGAAAATACTTTATAAAAGCAATATAAAACGATCGCTTATGTCTCTGTACTGTGATATAAACACGATGGAAGATGTAGAGCACTCGAAAAGCAAGAGAAACACTCGGCTACGCCTCGTGTTCCTAATATTGCTTTTCTCTTGCTCTACATCTTCCATCGTGTTTATATCACAGTACAGAGACATGCGCGCGCGTATTATATTCCTTAATTATAATGGGTCCTTTTATATATAACATAATAATAATAATAATAATAATAATAATAATAATAATAATAATAATAATAATAATAATAATAATAATAATAATAATAATAATAGTATTTCGTTATATGCAATAGGACCTATTATAATGTACCATATATGAAGGACCTACCCGAAAGGCTCTTGCCAATACAGTTATTTGGAGCACTCTGATTGGTTGATAGAACAATAGAAGGAGCGTTTGAATTTTGCATTCTTCGCATATTTTGAGAATCGATATTTCCCGGAATTATCCTAAATTATTACTTCCAGATCGATTTTCGATATGTAAAATTGTTCAGAGTAGCCTGAACCATTGTCAGAATATAGAAAGATTGTACGTCAGACTACTTCATGTCGAGGGGATGCGAGCAAGCGATAAGATTTAGTGCAGTTTGAATAGGAGATTTGTGGCCTGTTGGTCGTTGAAGGTCTAATTCGAAGAGGGCCGTTGGACTATCGATTCAAATTCACTTGACAGACTTCAAAACGTGAAATAAATCACACAAATGACTCACATAAATATCATTCTTTACCTTTGAAGATAGTCGAGAAACTTGAAGAAACGATGCGTCGTAGAACTATGGAATTCTTTAATTTAACGAATTTTCGACTAGCCACTACTAGTCTTCATCCGGCTTAAAAGGATTACGATTGGAATTGGTATATGTATACACCTATTTCAAAAAAGGTTGTCACCGCTAAGAGCGATAGGCGATAGGTAATAGGTCATTCCAAGACCGCAAAGCACTATTGGTTTCTTAATTAAGCCATCCTAAATCTTTCTTTACACTCTTCCATCAAATATTTGCCTATTCATATGTAAATCAATTAGAAATCAATAGTGCTTTGCGGTCTTGGAATGACCTATTACCTATCGCCTATCGCTCTTAGCGGTGACAACCTTTTTTGAAATAGGTGTATATAAGATATGGATATAGGAAATGACGTAACAGGAATAGATATACAAGTTTACAGATGTGGTAAATAGACGGAAATTACAGTAAAGATAAGAAATGGTAATACTTAAAAATGCATATGTATAAAATGAATGGAAATAAAACTAAAACGTCTCATCGCGTTTATTACGTCCATTAGGTTCAAGTGAATTAGCAAGCGTGGTTATACAGTGAGCTTCTTTAGCTTTGCGGATGGCATCGCGATTAGAGGTGATTATTTCAATGGGGATAAGTAAAACGTTAGTTATAGAGTGATCAGAGTTAGCAAGGAAATGTTCAGAAACAGCGGTGTGAGGTGATGTAGAGTGGGGTGTGTCAATTTTGCGTCGATGTTCGTTAAATCTGTCTTTGAGTCGTCGTTTGGTTTCACCAATGTACTGTTTGTTACATTTGGTGCAGTGTATCATGTAAATGACGTTTTTGGAATTACAGGTTATATGAGAATATTTCTAAATACGGTGCATGAAAATAAGCTCTCGATCAGCAATTTTCTGTCACAGATAGAGCTTGACATGCGTAGTTGAGCCTAGTCCGTAAATAGCGGACTAAAATTTTGTATTGACCAGAGCCTTTCGTTTCTCGGTCGCTGACCAAGAGGAACACAGGTTCTGGGTACGAGATTGATTGTTTAGTTGGACCGAAAGAAGACACTAGTGAAAAACGTTTGCGCATGCGTGCACATTACGATGTTTTCTTCGAATACGAACCGTTTCTCTTCCGGCAATCAAATTTCATTATTTGAGCACGTGATCTGGTCAACTTCCTGTTACTAAAGGTAACCTTAAGGTAATTCCGTAGTTTTGCATTGCGCACGCTCTACTGCACGAATCTACCATGCGCGAGCTCGCGCACACGGAGAAATTTCAAGTTGTCAAGATGGCGGCCATTTGGATGAAAAACACAAATTTTGAAATGAAATGTAAAATGCTCAAAATTACAACATATAACTCTTAAAACATCAAAAGAGGACTAAAAACACTGACACAGACACTGACAGAGATATCGGCTTTTTTCCTTACTTTTTCGTCTAAACTCGCCCTGGTCCTCCTTCTGTCAAAGCCTTTTTGAGGACAAAATTCGTACTTTAGCAAGCTGTAGCGCAAAATTAACACGGTGACCTATCGTTTATATTTTATTAAATCCACAAGAGTAAGGTAATCTATCAGATATTTCAATTTTAACAAAAATCTATGTTCCATTTTCGAGATATCTTTAATTCGAGATGTCTTAGAACGCCGTTTTCAAGATAATATCAGAGTATGTACTTGTGTCGAAATATCGCTAATTTTTTACACTTAAATTTTCTTGAAGATTTTTGAGATTTTACTTTTTGTTTGATGTATAAAAGATAGAATGCTTACAATGACTTGATGTAAATGACGAGTACCTTTTGTTCGATTTTCCGTTTTCAAAAATTGCTGGCGCACGGCATCAAATATGCATCAAATAATTAAAATTACCGCCATCTAGCGTAAAAACGAACACGGTGACCCCTCTTTTTTATTTAATTTTTGGAATCAGTAAAGCTTAGTTAGTAACTGTACGAAATTTTATTGAAAACATGTGTTCGTATTTCTACGGAATTACCTTAAGGTTGGAGCCTACTATTGTCAGCGCGCAACTGCTTTCTGCGCATGTAAAAACATTGAATTGTCGTCAGTAAAGCGATCGTAAAAACAAGGCCGTTTTTACAACTTTTTGAAAAAAAAACTCACAGAATTAAAGGAAAACCATTTAGTTTCTCCTGTGTTTAAATGAAATTCGCAGTTGATGAACAAAATCTGAATTACAACGTCTGTTTTGACAACCATTTCTACCAGAAACGATCTGTTTTGTTTGTCATCTTGAAAATGTCCCACAATGCATTGAAAATCTCTCTACTCTCCGGGGAGGGCCTGATTAGATTTCGTGCGTTTATCGCCAAATAACTTTTTAAATCGCATGGATACCTCTCATTTTTATTGTAAAGTGGAGATTAACTTACAATTTAATAAATTTTCATGAATTTAAAATTGAAACTTGATCACAAAAATTGGACATTTCATTTGGCAGCCATGAACCAAAACAGGCCTAAAACTAGTAAAAAGTTATTGAGAAAAATTGATATTCCTTGTTTTCATGTTAAATATGGCATTGACAAATGATAGAAATGCGTTTTAAACGTTTTAGTAAAAAAAAGTTTGACAGTTTTTCAAAATGTGGAGTATTAATAATTTTTTCTTTGGGCCCCTAAAATATGCAGATTTTGCAACATTTGATGAGATGTAACTCATTAAAATGCACGGTGGCCCCCATTTTTTTTTTTTTTTTTTCAATTCTAGTTGCCTATGATGGGTTCTTTGATACCCACATGGTTTTAGGCCAAAAAAAATATCTTTGCATTAGTAGGCACAGACCGCGGAGCACATTCAAAAGTGGAGGGGCTGCAGCGGCGGATCTAGACCTTTTACTGAAAAGGGGAGATACCATTTTACAAAACACGGCGGGGGCGTAACTTCCTCAAACGCTCTTTTAAAGTAACATCACAGGGCTGTAGCAAGCCATAAAATTCTGAGAGGCTAAAACAATTTATATTATGATTATCCTTTTTCGCGAGCGTAGCGAGCGCGAAATTTGAACTAAGGCGCGTCAATTCAGTTTGACGATAAAACCAACAAAAACAAAATATGCGAGCGCGGAGCGCAAGTCCATCTCTGGCAAGAGCTAAGATATAGGTGTTCACAAAGGCTACTTCCTAGGGTAAATATTTGTGCGCGTCACTCCCCCACAAAGAATAGCAGTGAAAGAAATGGTTCATTTGTAGCTCAGACAGAGAATACAATTAGCTCTTAGGAACGTACGCCTAGCGCGAGTCGCTCGGCAAAACTTTTACAGAAAAGTACGTTACGTACAACCTTTCTTTCAATTGGTTGACTGACTTGAGAATGACAAAGTTCATTTTTTCCTCGTGGCGTCCTTTACACGATTTCTTCTGCAGTTTCTGATGTGCAGAATTTTTTTCAGGCATTGCCCAGCTTTTCCTCAAACACAGTATTGCAAGAATTTTAAAAGTGGCGTAACTTATTACATGAATCATTCAGTGATATTACAGGTGCTCCTTTTAAAACTGTGGTTTGTACACTAACTTCAACCAATTAATTGTTTTACACAAGTGAAGGGGCGCTATACCTAGCTACACTACTGAAAACATTTGGTCGACATCGCTCTTTTGTATGACTATAGATGGAAGTTCAGTTTTCTTGTGACAAATTAAACGTTTGAAAACAAACAGCTAAACGACCGGGAGGTCACTTCTCTATCAAGAAACCCATGACAAGAGAAAAGGTCAATTATAACCATTAAAAACAGTATAGGTCAAATTTTGAAACAAAAATTTTTAATTTTTCATCGCGAAAAGTGGGGGGGGGGGGGGGGGGCACGCAGACATCAATGCAAGTTTCTCTCTCTAAATGTTATGGTCTCTTGATGCCATAAGATATAACCTGCACTTTAGATCAGCCAAAAAGTTACATTATTTTTTCCAAGACAGTCTAAATTCGTTTTTACTGAAACCAGTTTTAAAACTGACTTAGCTGGTTTTACAGCTGGTTCTAGATAGACAAGGCGCAAAACTGAAAAAGTCGTTCGCAAAAAGCGCAGAAGGCATTTTAGGGTCGACGTCGAAGCTGGTAGCATAGCGAAATTTTGTTTAAAACACTTACAGTTATGCAAGAGATACAAACAAATTTCGATTTTTGAAAATTCGTATCTCCTTAATTTTTCAACTCATATCCTTTAAACTTAACAGTTTTACTGAGTTTGATATGTTCTTTCCAGCTATGGTCATTGTTTTTAAGTTTGGGGACTTTTGGAATTACATGAAAAAGCCGTTAGTATGAAATGACTGCAGCAATTCACAAAATACGTCATTTACACGTATAAGATTGCAGAATACGTCTTGGTAACAGTCATATTCGCATTCAGCATGAAAAATCAGTTTAGACAAGAGAGCATAAATAAGAGAGGGAAAGTTGTTAATGGGGCGCGCGCCGTGATGATTCCCATCTGTGCTATTTTTAGTGACCGGATGCAGTTTAATTTTCGTCTTACCCTACTCCCGTGCGTCATAATTTGACACTTCCGGAACCAGAGAACCGTTTAGTGCAGATTTGAGTTTTCAAAAACAGCGTTGAAATCAAAGCTATCTTAAAACTGCTGTTGTTCATATTATTTACCATCAAAAGTGTGTACTTTCTGATTACAAAGGAACGATTTTGATGAGAAACAAGGCAAAAACGTCGAGATCTTTGTTGTATTTTTGAAAGAAATTTTAGCGGAAATGCACGCGCTACACGTCATTGAACGCGCGCTTTGGTTTATTCAAACGTTTTTGCTCATTTAGATGAGAAAAACTCGTTTGTTTTTATAATTTTTTAAATAAATTATTAATTGGACATCAGATGGCTTTTTCGTGGAGTCTAGAATAAATTTGGTATCGATTGTGTGATTTTATGAAGCTCAAATCGCGAAATTCTACTCGTTCAATTTTTCGACACACGGGAGTAGGGTAAGACGAAAATTAAACTGCATCCGGTTACTAAAAATAGCACAGATGGGAATCATCACGGCGCGCGCCCCATTAACATATGTTTCCCTCTCTTATTTATGCTCTCTTGGTTTAGGATAGTTATATGTTACCAGCCTCTACCCCAAAATGCCTCCAGGTGTCTGATTTTTCGAAAATGCGCCTAGTCTAAGATGAATTCTGACAAACTCGTTTTGTATTGTCATAATTATTATGGTTCATTAGCTTATTAGCTTTTTAATGGCATTTTCATTGAAACCACACTACAATTGCCTTATCGCATAATGACGTCACAGTATGTTTACATTGGGGATAGATGCTCAGAAACAGTGGAAATTGGGACCTATTAATATTCCTTTTCGAAGTAGAACTTCAATGTATCGAGTTTTGATATATATCATGTATCAGTGATTGCTCATCTGCATTTTATTTGATATGCAATCACTCTGATCCCCTCTGGCAACCATAATCCTTAGCGTCAAAACAATAAAATATTTTGGTGTGACGTCATTATGCGATAGGGCAATAGTATTCAAAAGAAGATTTTTTTCAATATCGAGTAATAATGGCTAAAAGTGCCAAAAACTAGCCCCTTGTACAAGTTTTAATTCAAATTTTCGTTTTGGATTAACACTCAAATTTTATCGGTTATCAGTTAATTGATGTACTAAGATACAATGCCTGTTTAAAACAATCTTTTGAGTTGAACAAAGTGGTTTTCCTGTATCTTTATTCAAATTCAGCAACTTTCAAGCTGAATGTAAAGGATTATATGGCAATCGAGCGAATGAAGGCCTAAAACCCATTTTCGATAAAAAATTTCACTTTGGATTATCACTTTCATTCAACTATTATTAATCAAAACCGCCTACAAAAACCCTAAACTTTCTAATATTAATACCTTTAGCTGATAACCTTATTCCTTAGCTGAATGCTTAACGCCAAAATTAAAATACCCTCTTAAAACTAATTCTATTGGTTTTACAACTTTTTTACGTTCGTTCTTAGCAATTATCTTCTCTTGACCGGCATTTTTTGTCGTCTATATATAATTCAAAACGTGAGTTACTACAGTAGTTACAGCCAAGAAGAGAATAGATGGAGAAAATGCTGACGCTGTTGTGGTTGGTGTTGCTACAGTGGTCGTTGACTGTGGCGTTATCTTTGTAGTAATGATAGATGTTGCACCAGAAACTGTAGAAGTCGGTCTCTTAGTAGCAGTAATAGGGGGACTAGTGCGAAAATCAGAAGCTTGAGCCAACATGATTTTACGCGCGCTGTATCCTTTGCTGGTATGTTTTGGAAACGTTGAAAGGTCTGTAGATACGTCAGTATTTTTGTGATAAGCCCAAGCCAGGTAGTAGGACTGATCAACCTATTGAAATTGATAACAGTGATGATGAAACTAAATGATATCGAATTGATATTGTGTCGTTCGCCCGGGCTTCCTGTGTTTCTAGTATTGGGCTTCGTGTTTACCAAAATGCTAGGGTTCCAAACCTCAAGATGGTTGACAATGTGATGTGATTCATCGCTACAAGTTGTCCTGGAATCTAGCCTCCTCGCCAGTTGGGATTCGTAGCTACCTTGTGTTATTATATTTTATTTCATTTCATTTCATTTCAACCGCATTTGATTATATATATATAGATATTTGCGGTATATAAATCTTAAACATTATTATTATTATTATTATTATTATCATCATTATCATTATCATTATCATCATTATCATTATCATTATCATTATTATTATTATTATCATTATCATTATCATTATCATTATCATCATTATCATTATCATTATCATTATCATTATCATTATTATTATTATTATTATTCAAGAACGTTGAAATTGAGCCTCATCTTCTGCCTCTAGACAGTGAAAAGTTCAATCTTAGAAGTACAATTACAAGTTCAGATGCAAGATTAGATATTAAGGCAGGAAGTTTTTGGGAACATGGAGTCACAGTATTCTTTGATGTTAGAGTCACGCACGTGCACTCCACAACAGTACAAAGGCAAGCCAACGCCTACTGTCTTTAAAGGTCAAGAGGACGAGAAGAAACGAAAGTACCAGCAGCGGATTTTGGACGTTGAGATGGGCTCGTTCACACCCCTTGTACTAGGAATCAACGGCTGGCATTGGAAAAGAATGCCAATGTTTTTTAAAGGAACTAGCATTAAAGATTGCAGGAAAAAATGATGAGACCTACGCAACAACAATTACGTGGCTGAGAACTTTGATTTCTTTTGAAATTGTTAAATCTGTACATTTAAGCGTTAGAGGATCAAGGTCACCTTTTAGAAGAGACAATGACTTTATAGATGACTGTACATTAAATTTTAGAAATATGTATTTTGCTAGTTAGCCTACTTTTTATTATTATTTATTTATTTATTTATTTATTTTTTTAGCGTATTATATTGTAAATTACACATCATTAACCTTGTCGATATTTTATATGTTTAAATGATTTAGATTCCATAGGTTTATAAATAGAGATTTTATGAGTTAAGATATAAAATTATTATTTAATTAGTGCTTTTCATTAGTAAGGATATTATTAAGGACTATTATTATTAGGATATCATTGAGGAAATTATTAGGATAATTATTATTATTATTATAATTAATATTATTATTATTATTATTAAAAATGGTTGCACACTAATCTTTAGTGGTTTTCACTTGATATTCAATGTCAACAAACTCTTCAAATTTTAAGCACTTTCCTAAGAATTCTTGCAGATTATTGTTGTTGTTGTTATTATTATTATTATTATTATCATTATCATTATCATTATCATTATCATTATCATTATCATTATCATTATCATTATCATTATCATTATCATTATCATTATCATTATCATTATCATTATCATTATCATTATCATTATCATTATCATTATCATTATCATTATCATTATCATTATCATTATCATTATCATTATCATTATCATTATCATTATCATTATCATTATCATTATCATTATCATTATCATTATCATTATCATTATCATTATCATTATCATTATCATTATCATTATCATTATCATTATCATTATCATTATCATTATCATTATCATTATCATTATCATTATCATTATCATTATCATTATCATTATCATTATCATCATTATTATTATTATCATTACATTATCATTATCATTATTATTATTATCATTATCATTATCATTATCATTATCATTATTATTATTATTATTATTAATATTGCTTAGATCTAATGTCAAATTAAACTGGCAACAAAGGTCTCACCTTTATTTCGTTATCATTGGCCGTGTCTCCAGTGTTAAGCTTACGTCTGAAGAAAATCACTGTGATGCCATTCTTTTCACTTCCAGAAAAACGTGTAACATCTTGTTTTGCGTCTTTTCTTGGTGGTCCTAAACCGTCGGCGTACATGTCCTGTGAACAAATTATAAATCTATTTATAAAAAGGTTGACGGGCAAATGGCAATCGGCGATTGGTGATTGCACGATCGAAAGGAAATTTGGGGTAACAACTGAGAATGGCTTGATTTTCATTAGTTAAATTAATTAAATACCCAAGCAATGCCAGTAAAGACCTTATCGGACAAAGTGGTCGATAGTCGACGATATATTTCCCGCCGAATCGCTGTTTAGTAGCGTGACCACAGTTCCTTTCGGTCGTGCAATCACCAATCGCCGTTCTCCCCGTCAACCTTTTTTAAAATGGCTATATGCAATTGTGAAAAATTAAAACTATTATATCTTTTACTCTTTCTCGAGTGCTCTCCAATTCTTCTCTTCAAAGTGCGCTCTTCCATTCTTTGCACCGATCTCACGTCTTTGCTTAATCGAACATCATACGGAGAGCTCGGTGAACGGTGAAAGTTTTTGTAGATTAGTTTTGAGGAGAGGAGAGGAGAGGAGAGGAGAGGAGAGGAGAGGAGAGGAGAGGAGAGGAGAGGAGAGGAGAGGAGAGGAGAGGAGAGGAGAGGAAATGTTTAAAATGTAAGAATTTTATAGTTTTTAGAACATTTAATAAAAGTTGTGTAAATAGACATGAATAGATATCTTATTACGCAAAATAATTCAAAGAAGAAAACTGATTAAAGCAATCTAAACATGCTTATTGAACCGTTTATTGTTAGTCAAATGGCGTTATGACACAAGAATGCAGATTGATTAATGACGTCTGGGTCGTAAATTGTAAATTAATTCAAGAATCTCAATTCAAAATATATGACGGAAAAATTTTCCAAACGCAATATGTATTAATAGCAGCATTTGTTTTAAAAAGAGAATGTAATTTTTTCATAGTTCTTGATCATCCAGTTAATTATCTATAATTAATAACTATTTTTAATCAAATTATGATTTATCATTATCTGTACGAAACTGAAAGACAATTATAAAAGGACCTTAAAAATAAGAAAAAAAAAATATATATATATCATTCCTACTGCAAGACCATTTTCTGTATTATACAAATCCGTGAAAGTAAAATTCGAGAGATTCTCTCGCGCTGTATGCTGTACTACGGTTTTGTACTTTATGCGCGGGCTAAATTTGGTAACACTCAAGTACATTTTAGTTTCGCAAGTATTTCTATGATATGCCATTAATTAATAATCTGCTACACTTACACTTTTACGCGATTACTTATAGAAAGGAAAAAGTCGTCGATATTATTTTATTCCTGCTTTTTAACTAAAAAAAATAACTTCTAGCAAACAGTTTTCCTTCGAGGTTAAGTATGTCTTCGTTAATCGATCAATATACGTCTACTTTGGGCGTTATTAATTGTTTCCCATTTCGGATCGCGTGTCATACCTGTAGTATTTCCTGTCGACAGTTATCCATATTTATTTTCTCGAACAGTTTTATTTCTTTCAGTCTAAACGTTTGAATAAAGACGTTTTCTTCCATTGTTTGTGCTTAAGAATGATTTCCTGGTCAGTTTTCTTATTGTAGAACAAATACGTTGAGATATTTCGATCACAAAATACAAAGAAATGTAAGGAGCTGGATGTTTCGGAATGACGTCACCGGACACCTCTAAAGATTCATAAAAATATAGTACTTCCCTTCGGAATATCAAGAAAAGATTTTAACTAGTAAGCATTGGACTCTTGAAGAATCATTTAACGAAATTACAACTAAATTCAGTGTCTAACGATGTTGATCACAGTCCCGCTTCAATGTTTCTTTTCAAGCGTTACAAGAAAAGAGAAAGGATAATTTGCTATGCTGAAACATTAAAGAATAAATTACCACTCGCTTAGAGCTCTACTTGGACGAAAATCGGTCAAAATAAAAAACAAATAATTTCTATTGAATTAAAAGAATTATTAACTCTTCCTGATCGTGAAATTCGGCCAAATCAGGTACTGCAAAGAACCCTTGTATTTCCTCTTCATTTAATCTTACGTGAATTCATGTTTCTAACAGACATTTTAACTTTTGGGCTGTCTTTTGCCGCATATGCCGAATTGAAATTGAGCACCGAGTACCTTAATAGGTGTACATGTTTTATTTGCAACAATCAGTGATCAGTATTTTATACCATTAAGCATATGTTATATAAGTAAAGCTATGTATTATAAAAACAAGTGTTTTTGTTCGACCGTACGTTTAAAATTCATTAAATGAATTGAGCAAATTGATTGAGATATCATGTTATTTTGGATAGCAGTTGTGGTCTCTTGGTCGAGTATATAAGTATTACTGACGTATGTGAAAAGAGAACATGTGTATTAAAGTTGATAATGATAAAGTATACTGCAATTTGATTGTGATGTAGCTCTCACTTCATACATACTCACCCACAAGTAGGATCTACTGTTGTCTACCCCTCCAACTATGACATCCAGCTTTTCCATGTCTTTCCTTATCTCCGTGATCCCCAAACCGACCCAACCAATAGTTTTAGCAGTGATGTTAAACTCGATCTCCTGGCTTGCTGGAATGACCATCCATTCGACGATATAGTTGCCATTATCAAAGGTCTCTTTCCCGGCTGAGGTGAAGGTAATGATGGACATAAAGAAAACAAGCTCAAAAAAGCGAGGCATTTCCATGGCGGAAGAAATCACGGCAAGGTGAGACTACAAGATTCAGTGTTATACAAACCCAAAGCTGTCTGAGAGGGCGTCTTATTTGCATCTTGAGTATTGGTACAAGGTGAAAGTAGTCTATAAATATATCTTTCTATTATTCATTTTAGAAAAAAATTGAGAGTTGTTGACCACATCTTTTCAGCGGTTCCAGTTGACTTCATTTTTTCAGCTTCTTGTTGTGTTGGACTGGTAATTGAAGACCATTATAATAATAATAACCGCCAAGCACATCGCGCAGACATCAATCTGCTCATACATTTCAGTGTTGTTTCAATTAGCCAGTTGCAAAATGCGACCGCATAACATAAATGGATTGTTTAGTTGGTGCGAAAGAAGACACTAGTGAAAAACGTTTGCGCATGCGTGCACATTGCGATGTTTTCTTAAGGAATGTGTGAGCAGATTGATGTCTGCGCGATGTGCTTGGCGGTTATTTTTAGTAACAAGAAGTTGACGCCATATCACGCGCGCAAGGCGCTCAAACAATGGAACTGATTTGATTTTTAAGGGCAGCAGATATACGAACCGTTTCTCTTTCATTATTTGAGCGCGTGATCGGGTCAACTTCCTGTTACTAAAAGTAATAACCTTAAGCGCCAAACACATCGCTCAGACATCAATACCAGTTTCTCTCTCTCTCTCTCTCTAAATATTATGGTCTCTATGTTTGTTTGTTTGTTTGTTTGTTTGTTTGTTTGTTTGTTTGTTTGTTTGTTTGTTTGTTTGTTTGTTTGTTTGTTTGTTTGTTTGTTTGTTTGTTTGTTTGTTTGTTTGTTTGTTTGTTTGTTTGTTTGTTTGTTTGTTTGTTTGTTTGTTTGTTTGTTCAATAATCGTATAAATTCATGATCGAGAAGGAGGGCCTGTGACTGCAGAATCTAATAATACTTAGTTTTGTATGCTTCTTCGAGTGTAGATTTTTGCTCGGAAAAAATCCGAGCCCTCTGCATGGTTTAAACCTAGTGGCAAGCAGGTCGAAGTTCGTTATTATTAGAGTGATTTAGCAACACGAAGGCAAGGTGAAGGCAACGATTAGATTAGATTGCCAAGAAAACAAGTTTAAACAAGTGAGACATAGCCAATAAAGTGCGATAAGAAGTCGCCGAGACCAAAAGCTACCAAAGACCGTTACACAAACACAATTATCTGAAGCGTACGTGTCTGAGGATCTTATTTGCATCTCAGTTTATATAAATGGTAAACCTGAATCGTAAAACGTCTTATGTATTGTTTGTGAAGAACATGTTGAACGTTAGAATTAGAATTCCATTCATAAACTTAGGGGCTGTTTATATGGAGGCGAGCTAGAAGGAGCTAGCCCGGAAAGCCGGCCGGCTGACGTCTTTTGTTCTGTGGCCCCCATGGAAAAGAAAACAAAAGAAGTAAGCCTGCTTACCGGGCTGGCTCGCCTCCATATAAACAGCTCCTTACAGATGTTGAACGTAACGTCGACCAGGTTCGAGCTGACCTAATTTTTTGAATTCCCACACGAACTAAAGTCCAGTCACCGTCTCCCTATCTCGACCTTATGGAGACTGGGTTGGCTAAAACAGAAGAAAAATTCAGCTGTTTTGCCTATATGCCCTATGCATAAATGGCTACTGTTATAGGTTAGACAGATTAAAAATATTTAGTCCTAGAGCATATTGATACTACCTTGTTAAATAGTTCTTTGAATCTTCTGAAGTTTCATGGCTATACACCAAATATTCACAAAGTTATTTAGGATCAAATTTAGAGAGCATTGTATGTGTGATTCCTGAGTGAGGCCTGATCAACCATGTTTTGATGTATTTTCATACTAAAATTTCCACTAACTTCAAAAGTATTTATAGTTTTTTTCTCAAATTTATACACCTCATCTAAATCAGTATTATTTATCATTTGAAATCAATATTTTGTCAAAAACATATAATTTTAACTATTATGGTAGTATCGCCCATGTATTTATGCAGCGTACGTAAGGCTTGCCTGTCGATGAAGCGTCCAAAGCGGAACTAAGTAGAGAACTTTCTAGATATTCGTTGTAAAAAACATAAATACACCTCCAAGCCTAGAGACATCCATTAGATGTAATTATCGCCCCGAGCGATAATTTTTTTCGAAGCTCTAAAATGGGCCGATCATAAAGCGAGCGATTATCCGATCGAGCGAGGCGAATATTTCAAATGTACTGCTTGTTCTGTATCAGTAACTCTATTGCGTTAAATCAATCAAAATCTAAGCTTCTTCGGACAATCATAAATTACTAAAAATAGACTTAGCCGCCACGAACATCGCACAGACATCAATACTGAGTTTCGCTCTCTTAGTATTATGATCTCTTGATTATGTCATCGAGTTTCTCGGGGAAGGGTGTTTTTCATAAGCACTAGAAACCGCGGCCGTTTACAGGCGTACTCACTCACCAGACAGTAGGTAGAGTTTACCATTTTATTGCTTTTATCTGAAGAATTACAAAAAATACAAAAGATCGAACTTGCACCTTAAACTAATGGAAAGACAACAATTTTTGCTACATCTTTTTCCCCTTAAAAATCATAAAAATCGTTCTTCAAAATGAGTGAAAAATTAATGCTCGAATTTACCGTGCATGTTAGTGGGTTGCTCAAAGAGTAGTTAACTTAATCAGGTAAGTAACGGGTCTGTTAAGTTATCGAGTCTAATTCGAGATATTCTTGGGTTCCTGATATCTGTAAAATAACTCTTGCCCCCGCCGTAAGGACCACGATGCTCTGCGCGCGAGTGCCCAACCTAGCCTCCTCTGACCTTAGAGATTCTCTAAAGGGAACTAGCTTTATTAGAAAATCCCTCGATCTGGCAGCAGGGTACATAGATCTAAGCAGAGCATCATTATATAAACAGCTAACATCTCTCTAAGTAACCGTACAACCGTCTTTTAGTATAATTAAGTCTTTCAGTTATTATATTACTTTAACCATCATTTATCACGTGAGTGCTTCCATGGCAACCAACTGTGCAACTAAAATAGCGACGTTAAGTAATCCATAATCCTTTTGGTGCAAGGCTGGTCAATTTGATGCAGGGAAGGGTGAGAATGTGGGAATAGAAATGGGGAGGGTGTTACAGAGGGGGGACGGGAAAGGAGGGAAGGAGTTACAGAGGGAAAGGAGGGAGAGAGGCACATACGGGGGGAAGAAGCGATGGAAGGTTAAAGCAGAACTTGCATGTTGCCTAATTCCAGAACGACAGTGACTTAGTCTTGCAATGGATTATGGTTCATTGTTTAGTCGCTTTTTCTATATTCTACAGATGATTACATTCATCATGGCAGATCCTCATCGTCTCTACATGTCATTAAGTGCACAAACTACTGCAGCTGCTACAGCTAAAAGAAGAGAGAGAGGAGAAAATGCTGATGCTGTTGTCGTTGTCGTTGGCGCAGCATCCGTTTCATTTGAAGACTTTGTTGTTTTTGGTGCTTCAACGAATGTGGTTGAACCAGCACTGTAACCCCTCTGATTTGGCCCATGGTATTCAAATGAGGTAGCGTTCACGGCATCGTCTTTATGCCAAGCCCAAGCAAAGTAGTAGGTACTGCCAGCCTATTAAAATCGATGTACCATTAAGTTCACCTATGACTGGTCTAGTACTACGGTAAACTTCCTTGATGTCACTATAATGCATATATATATAACGAGTGTGCAAAACATAAAAAACTCCAACTTGACTCCTTTAACTGCATGTACTATAAGCTATAGGGTGCAATTACTCAGAAACAATACAAAAATTACGACACAGGAAGCCCAAGGAACGGAACAACAAGATGCTCGTTTGAGCGTTCACTCGGCGGGCTTTGACCCTCCTCGGCTGAGCATGCGCTGTAAAGACATTTTTGCATTTTGTGACGGACTACGAAAGAACTACATGTTTTGAATGGGCCAGCTATGCCTGCCAAGTGAGATCGCAACAAAAATAGAAAAATAACAGCTGAAGAAAATCGGCACTCCCTTCGTGAACAGTGCACCTTGGACGTAATTCAGTATACAAACAAAGGACTCAATCACAATAGAACAATAGAACAAAGCTAACAAAGAAAATATATATGTTCGTTCACGAAGCGGAAAGACACAAAAATCTCACCGTTATTGCAACATCTTGCTTTGTGTCTCCAGTGTTGATCTTACGTTTGAAGGCAAGCATTGTCATGCCATCGTTTTCACTTCCAGACACAAGTGTGACATCTTGTTGTGTGTCTTTGATTGGTCTTGCCGTATTGCTGGCGTACATATCCTATAGAAACAAAAATCTTCAACTCTATCTCATTCTCACATCTTTGAAAGAACAATCGACGAGTTGATATATGTTGTGCTTTTATTTTAAGAGGGGATTTTTTCAAGTTCGAGCAGTGAACGACAAAAATACCTGAGTTGAAGAATAATAGCTGTTGTACAAAACTTAAATCATTTTTTGTCAGAAAGTTTAGGCTGTTTGTATAAGTAGTTTTGGCCGATGAAAGTTGAATCAAAGTTTTAATCCAAAGCGAAAATTTGGATCGAAAATGAGGTTTAGGTCTTAATTTGCTCATTTGCTATATGCTTTCTTTATATTCAGCTTGAAAAAATTTAATCCCAACACAACTTCAAGAAAAAGTCTTTGTACAATTCAAAAATCCGTTTATTTTAAACAGGCATTGTATTTTGGTACATCAGTTTTTAACCGTTAGAAAAAGGATTTGAGTAGTGTTGATCCAGAACGAAAATTTGGATTAAAACTCGCACGAAGGTCTAGCTAGCTTTTGGCGCTTTTCGCCATTATTGCTCGTCATGGAAAAAATCTCCTCTTAATTGCTAACTCCTCTATTTGATCTCTCCTCGTCGTACCTTTGTGCACACTGATCTAATTTTTAGGGGGGGGGGTCACCTCAGTTTATTTTTAAATTACTCAATGTTGACTTGTTATGACAGATAGAAATAGACCTGGTGCCCGAGGCTCAAGTTTACCCACATCAGGCCTAGACTAGCTAGGCGCATTTTCGAAAAATCAGCCACCTGGAGGCATTTTGGGGTAGAAGCTGGTAACATAACTATTCTAAACTGATTTTTCATGCTGAATGCGAATATGACTGTTACCAAGACGTATTCTGCAATCTTACGTGTAAATGACGTATTTTTTTAATTGCTACAGTCATTTCATACTAACGGCTTTTTCACGTAATTCCAAAAGTTCCCGAACTTAATAACAATGACCATAGCTGGAAAGAGCATATCAAAATCAGTAAAACTGTGAAGTTTGAAGGATCAGATAAGTTGAAAAACCAAGGAGATACGAATTTTCAAAAAACGAAATTTTGTATGAAAACACTTACAGTTATGCAAGAGATACAAACAAATTTCGATTTTTGAAAATTCGTATCTCCTTGATTGATGGAATAAATTAATAATAGAACTCAAAGCATATTTTTAAGAATCCCGACTGGCCTGGCTAGGAGGCGAACAAGTTGGCTATTTACAAGCATCGAAAGTGCCGCGGTGAGTTGGAAAACTAGACGAACGATTTCTATAGATCGATTTCACGTGACGTCACGAGAGGACTAAAATCTAAACTAAAATTCGGAGAAAGCTGATTGCCTGATATTTTGTATGTATCATGAAAAGAAGTCGTCTCTGGAAATTTGGTCTGATTCTGTTCATCGCTTGGCAAATTATCGGCACCAAAATTGTGTCACGCCATGCAGTCACGCATTTTCAAACGGCGTAAGAACACATCAATTTGCGACAAATTTCACCTCATTTGCTTTGGTAATGAACTTAATTGTCATTTTCTATATATATAATCAATAAAATGAACAAATAAATGTATTTTTAATATCATTTCGATGCTTGGTATTTATGGTCGCCATATTGGTGTACATATTGGTGTACACCAATATGGCGGCCCCATACATTCTTACCAACAACAAGCCCACATTCAAACATTCGTATCTTCGTGGAGAAAAGCTCTATTGACTCAATATTTTCTAGAGTTGCAAAGATTTAGTTGTTCTTTGAGGTACAAATATTTTTATTTTATTTGATGCTCTGAAACCGACTTTATTTTTCTCGATGACGTCAGTGAAATCGATCTATAAGGTTGACCAGGCGTTTTTCACTGAAAACAATTGGAAAACAGCATGATATATTCATTTAGTCCAGTACTCAAGCTGTTGTTTTTTTCCGCTTTCTTTGGATCTTTCCAATATACCGATCGTTATGTTCAATCTTGAAAAACATATTGGTGAAATATTTTGCGAATTCTACAATTGCGCTTTTGGTGGTTATATTTTAGGCCCCGTTCACACTACAGCATTAGATCGATCTGAGATCGATCCAGTCTAATACATCGCTTTAAGCTGGATCGAACTCAGATCGATCTAAAACTGTAGTGTGAACGGAGCCTTAAGGACAGTTGCGTTACTAAAAAAAAGTTATATAGGATTTTAATTTCAAATCGCACACAATTTAAGATGGCCCGTACTTATTGATTTGTTTGTCGGTCGCGTCTTTTTACATCAAAATCTTGTTAAATTTCTGAGAAATTTGCAGACATTTGTTTTCAAGCCTTGAACTTTGTACCAGTAATTATTTTTCTGCGAATTGGATCAAATATCTCGAGATATCAGACGATTTTTAAAAATGGCTTTATGAGAAAAATAGGTCATAAATCCAAACATTTGAGGTGAATTTTTTTCCTATTCATTAATTCAGTAGAAAGTCATAGATGACTACATACAGCATGTATCGCGCCAAACTCCGAAGCAATTGGATTCAGAGAACTACTGCCTTTATTCCCGAAAGTCTGGATCCCGTGTGGAATGTTGGAACTGATATTAAGGTGTTTTTTGAATAAATTAACAAACCATGAGGGTTTTACCTTGGCAGCTCAAACGTCGACTCGATCGATGTAGTTGCTTACTTTTGAACGCTTACTGAATTATACCTAGTGCAGCAAAGACAACGACACTTGGCAGCAGGTATGTTAACATCTTTTTCACCCCATACTAGAAGATTTCAGGAAATAATTCGACAGTTTGTGGAAATCGAGGTATATTACAAATTCGCAACGTTCACCTCGTGGTCACAACAATATTACTCCGCAAGTTTGCTTGAGGATATTATTGGTGTTTATAGCTTCTCATGTCTCCATATTTTGTTCACAAGTTACAATAGGCATTTGTAGTCTTTCTTACAGCAGATATTGTTCTCGCTGCTTTTGAAATTTTGTTGAGATTTTGGTGGTAAGTTTTGACTACATTATTTTGCGTCCTAACAGATAGCGCAAATTTTGTATCGTAACTTCTAAGGACTAAATTGTCGCGATACATGCTGTATGTATGGCCTCTATGGCCTTCTACTTGATTAAAATAGGAAAAAATTCGCCTCAAATTTTTGGATTTATGACCTATTTTACTCATAAAGCCATTTTTAAAAATCGTCTGATATCTCGAGATATTTGATCCAATTCGCAGAAAAATAATTACTGCATGGTACAAAGTTCAAGGCTTGAAGACAAATGTCTGCAAATTTCTCAGAAATTTAACAAGATTTTGATGTAAAAAGACGCGATTGAAATTCATGCCCGACAAACAAATCAATAGGTACGGGCCACCTTAATCGCTTGGGGTTTTTTTTTCTAAAAAGTGCGTGGTCATATATAGCTATTTCCTAACGTTGTCGCTGAAAAAAGCCTAAAGGCTAAAGCCTTTCAAATATCTTTTGTGTACTAATAAACTTCTCTGTAGGCTATCTGAGAAATTTAGGAATATGTGTCCAAGTTGTAGAATTTGCAAGCATACAGTGAGTTTCTTATTGTAATAATGTCACGGTGAAAAAAGTTCGTGATTCCGCTTTCAAAGCTTTAGGCTTTAGGCTTTTTTCAGCGACAACGTTAATTGAATTAGCTATATATACTATACGTAAACACTCACTTAAAGTTCATTATTATTGTATTATTATTAATCTCTAAATTTAAATGCATTATTATGTAGAGGGATTTCATGGCAGCCATGCTTGTGGGCCAGTACAATAGAAAGTTTTATTTCATTTCTCTCGGGAAAAAAAGCTCTTTTGACCACAGACATGGCTTACCATGAAATCCCTCAATCCCTCCAAGTTGTAGAATTTGCAAGCATACAGTGAGTTTTTTTATTGTAATGATGTCACGGTGATAAACACTTTTCATGATTCCGCTTTCAAAGCTTTAGGCTTTAGGCTTTTTTCAGCGACAACATTAATTGAATTAGCTATATGCATATTCACTGTAAACAACTCTAGCTCGCTTGCATGACAGTGGCCTAAAGGTCTCATTAGCAGCGTTTTTACCACTTCACTCTTTATCTCACTTGCGAGAAAAAATTATTTGAATCTAATGCTTCCAAATTTTTACTGTAAGCTAGATTTGACCTTTCCTTTATGGCTTGCTGTCAATCGTTCGTATTCAACCATGGTGCTGTCTCAAAGTATGGGCTAACTTTTCAATATACTGAACATAGCTAAGCCAAAATACATTGAATTGGTTAAAAAGACAACAGTCATCAATTACAACAAACTTTGGCTACTATTTATATAGCTACTTCCCTCACGCCGTACGCAAAACTCGATGTTTTTTCATCAGCACGGAAGTGTCACAAGTTTAAACTACAAAACCTGATTAAGTTGATTAAGGAAGGAAAAACTTACCCAAATGTAGGTTCCATTTTCATTTACACCTCCAACTACGGCATCCAAATTCCTCATTTTAGAGTTCTCCGTCGAAACACCCAAACCGACCCAACCAGTCGTATTGGCGGTGATGTTAAACAAAATCTGCTCGTCCGCTACCAACACCACCCATTTGATGATAATGTTTCCACCATCAAAGTTTTGCTCCCCAGACGGGTTAGTGGCTAAGGTGAAGGCAACGATCGACAAGAAGACGAGCTTAAACAAGACAGACATTTTGGTGGTAAACTGAAGGCGCGACACGACTACCCAAACAATATAACCCTGACAAGGAGTTCTAACGACCACCTGTATTCAACAGATGTAAATATGAATGCTCCCCGAAATTTACATTATACACAAACCGTGGCAAAATGAACTGCGCATGCGTCAGTTATTTGAAGCTTTCTGAATGGTTTATCGAACAAAATCACTGTAGGACAAATATCGGTGTTGTTCTGAGCCTCGATGAGCCGTTAAATTCGTTATTATTATTTTAGGAAATACAAAGCTTCTTGAAGACGGATCCAAATACCTTTTGCTCCAGTTATCAGGCTTAGATGAAAGTTTCGAATGGTGTCAAGTTCCGCTTGATCGGCGTTACCTTGGTAACGATAAATAAAGTTAAATATCTCTCGAATTCGAGCAGCTCTAGACAAGTGACAGTATACACCTATTTCAAAAACGGTTGTCACCGCTAAGAGCGATAGGCGATAGGTAATAGGTCATTCCAAGACCGCAAAGCACTATTGATTTCTAATTGATTTACATATGAATAGCCAAATATTTGATGGAAGAGTGTAAAGAAAGATTTAGGATGGCTTAATTAAGAAATCAATAGTGCTTTGCGGTCTTGGAATGACTTATTACCTATCGCCTATCGCTCTTAGCGGTGACAACCTTTTTTGAAATAGGTGTATATAATCAATACTTTACACCAAGGCAAAGAAAACAGGACACATGCAATTCAAACTTTTTCACCAAGCCGATTTCGAATAAATTGCATAAACTGCCTTCAGAGCGAATTTCTACGTAATTTTCTGTCCGACAGACAAGGCTTTTCGACCACAGCCGTATTTGGTCCTTTAAGGGCCTGTTTCAAGGAGATAGGGTCATCCTACTAGTAGGGTGACCCTCCTCTATTGTTTTTCGTGGTTGTGTTTACATGTCAGGTAGGGTCACCCTAGGGGTAGCTTACCCTATCGACTAGCCAGGGTGACCCTCCTTGGAGGGCAGCTTTTTGTTTATTTAAGCCATGTAAACGCTCAAGGTAGGGTGACCCTAGGGGGAGGGCAATCTCGAATTACATCAAATGACGGCCTTGATAATGTCTTTGAGCTATTAGCATCGATAATAATAGGCCACAGCACTGAAAAACCGCAGCCAAGGATGCTAACGAGAAGAAAACAGGATGTAGCGCCAAAAGAGAACGCTTTCCCGCCATTTTGTTTACAAAGCTTAGCGATCGAGCCATGACGCTAGCCCTACCCCCGGGGTGACCCTTGCTTGTCGAGTTTGCATGTAAAGGAGGGCTATGTTTTGACCCTTCCAGTAGGGTGACCCTCCTAGGAGGCCCTAAGAGTTGGTAAATTTCCAGATATGATGAAAATAGCCAAGATTATCCCACTTTTCAAAAGTGGTGTTAACTCTATTGTTACTAATTACATAATAATATGTGAATTGTTAACCCAGTATTTGGAAGATAATAATCTGCTTTATGACTTTCAATTTGGTTTTAGGAAAAAAAAAGAAACACAACTTTTGCCATTCTAGATTTCGAAAATAGAATCGTAGACTCAATAGATGCAAGAAATGTTTCCATAGGGTTGAATTTCTTTTTAGACTTATCTGAAGCTTTTGATTCAATTGATCATGATTTATTGTTAAGTACATAAATTATCATATTACATTGTGTTAATTATCATAATTATCATATCTGCATATTTATAGGGAAATCACGTAAAATAGTAGTTTAGTTCTTTCTCCGAAATTTACTATTTACGCAAGCACTACTTTTCATGCAATATTTTTAGCAAATTACTCATGTATATAAGTGAGGCTTATGTTAATTCATAAATGCTTGTTATTAATATTTGATCACAAAATGTAGGACGGCATGTTTACTCGGCATTTTGACGCTTCAGGCAGTCATTCTCAAGAATTACAAAAACTTGATGGCTTTTGCCAAAGTGTAATCCCGCAACAATCCTTTTGTGTTCAGTCTCAACTCTTTGGCAAAGATGCACGTGTCGGCATCCGATATAACCTGCCTCAGACAGGTCTCACTTGAAAGAATCACACAATTTTGTTGGTTCCCAAAAGGGTGCTTTGTTTTGTTGGCTCCAAAGTTGTAAGTTGTTTATGAAAAACAGTCTTTCATGTCATGACACCTTTTTTGCCAGCATTTTCTGCCAGCACTTCTCGCTTGTGTAGCTACCACGTCAGTGATTTCAAAACTGAAATCGCGTCGCCTGTGCAAGCAAAAAGATCACTCGTAAGCTTTTGACTTAAGAATGATGTCTGAAGGCGTTGAAACGTCGAATAAACTTGTCGTAATAAACTTTGTGATCAAATCTTTAAAACCTAAATGTTTATTATTGATATTTTGATTGTATTATCATTATAACAGCTGAATGACAGTGAATGATATATGATGATGGACTTTAGTCGCTCTTCCTTTCTGTACAGTTGATGTACATTCATCATGGCAGACACTCATCTTCTCTACATGTCATTAAGTGCATAAACTACTGCAGCTGCTACAGCCAAAAGAAGAACAGCAGGAGAAAATGCTGATGCAGTTGTCGTTGTCGTTGGAGGCTTCACAGTTGTTGTTTTGGATGCTGCAACGAATGTGATTTTGCCACTGTAACCTCTTTTGTCGTGTTTTGGAAATGTTGTTGGGTTCACGGCATCCACTTTGTCATGATAAGCCCAAGCCAAGTAGTAGGAATCACCAGCCTAGAAAAATTGATGATGAAATTAATGTGTATTACCAGTGTACAAAACATAAAAACTTTCAGCCGCATTTACACAAGCAAGTTTTCTTGACCAATTTTCATTGACAAGACAAAAAAGGCAAGTTTACACGAGCAAGTGTTTCTTGTCAAACGAAAATTTTCAAGGAGAACATGATCGTGTAGATGCGGCTTTCATAGTTATTCCTATTATAATATAGAGGGCAAAATTACTTGACTCTGATTGGCTAATCAAGGTGGCCTTTTTGCACGCGATTGGTCCCTTGTCGCCTAACAACATTCATATCATGAATGAGGAATGAAAGTCGCCCACAAGTTTACTTAAAACGGTTGCTGGTTTTGGGCTACAAAATTACTTCTTGGAAGTAGTTTTTGAAAATTTCAACAGCTTTTATGTCATGTTCATGCACGACCTCGAAACAATTCTTCAATGGAAATGAGCGGAATTTCAAGGTATATTGAGACAATTTTATGTGTAATTGTTAAAGTTTTGCTATGTCGAAGACTAGTTTACAGACAGCACTGCAAGTTTTTGACTGCAAAAAATACTTTTTTGGAATGTTTTAGATTATTAGGGAAAACTTTGAAAACACTTGTGAATTAATCCTTAATTTTACTCTGCCCCATTCGATTACCTATACTAATTGCACTATATAGGGTGCACTATGCACCATATTTTTCAGAAACAAAAAAATTCAACTGCAGAAAAAACTGAAAAAATCGGCACTCGTTCCGTGTTTGACAAGTATGGATAACAACAGAACAATGCTATAATTAACAAACAAAATATGTCTGAAGAAAGACCCCGAAAATCTCACCTTTATAGCAACGTCCTTCTCTGTGTCTCCAGTGTCGATCTTGCGTTTGAAGTCAATCTTTGTCACGCCATTGTTTTGACTTATAGACAAGGATTCAACATTTTGTTTTTCGTCTTTGGTTGGTCTTGCCTTACCGTCGGCGTACATATCCTAGAAAACACAAAAATCTTCAACTTGAACTACTATATTCCATGACTTTACACTGCCAAAATCGTTGCATCGCGACCAGCAAATTACAAATCTGGTTTTGATTTTGGGTTTTTCTGAGCCGTCAATCAGTTTGGGGGCGGAGCTTCTTTCAAATGAACCAATCACTGAACGAGTTCGTGAAAGCTCGGCCCCCAAGAATGATGGACGGATTTTTTGTTTTTAATGGATTCTATTTCTTTTCTCTAATTTTTCTTGGCTTGATATTCTGGTCTTCAATGAAGAAAACTAAAAGCTTTGTACGTTAGCTTGATGATTTCAAATTTTGTGTTTATATTTAGAAAAACAATATCCCTGGAATGATAGTCATCTATGTATGAGGTGTTTCTATGATACTGAAATAAAATTCTCATTCTACTTTCCAAAGGCCAACTGGATCTCTGATACTTATACACTTATACAGGTCATTTAAGTACTCCCTAATCCTAACCAAATATGGTGGAAATCAAATCTCGGGCCTGGTAATACACTCATTCAGTCTGCTATATCATTCTAGTCTCCTCCGCAGGCAACTGTTCGCTTTTTCGCTTTGGGCCTCCTGTGTTAAAGACACGTAGTGGCCTGGACGCCAGGCAAGAAAATGCGAGAGTTCTTCTTCTTTTTTCCCTCCTCCTTTTCGTCCCCAGTCTTTATTCTTCTCAAAATTTCGCACAGGAAGCCCAAAAGGTTCAGGAAGCCCAAAAGGTTGCCTGCGGAGGAGGCTAATATCATTCGTGCGTAACCAAATACATGTCAATAAATGAAGTATCTTAAATGAGAAAGGACTGTAAAGTTGAATTCAGCCAAAATTCAGTGAGGCTTAATCAGTTAATTCAGATGCAGTTCTTTCTATGTACCCGGTTCCCAATTCTACTTGGCGCCATTTTTATTCGGTTGGCTTTGGTTCACTAAATGCCTAAGCCATTCCGGCTACAGCGAACCAGAAATTCCAACTGATTTGATCGAAATTTGAAATCTTTTTAGACGCCAATATTTCCATGTTTTTCATTGCAACACTTTATGGCGAGTCTAATCTAGGTCTGTATCTGCTAAAAAAGCAATCAGCATCAGTCCAACAAAAATAGCTACTCGTTAAGAGTTTAATGAGAAGATTTTTCAGCGTTATTCCGCATTCAAAATCCGATGTAAGTCGATGTGCATAACAGTGTAACAAGTTTCAAATGAGAAACCACAAATCCTGATTCAGTTGATCAAAAAAGCTTATTAAACTTACCCATATGTAAGGTTTATCGTCGTCTTCACAGGCAACTACCACATCCAACTTTTTCATGCCTGTATTTTGCGTTGAGATACCCAACCCAACCCAGCCAATTGTTTTAGCAGTAATATTAAACATAATCTCCTTGTTCGCTGACATGACCATCCATTCGACGACATAGTTACCATTATCAAACGTCTCTTTCCCAGCTAAGGTGAAGACAACGATCGACAACAAGACAAGCTTAAACAAGTGAGACATTTTGGTGGTAAAATTTGACACAACTACTCAGACAATATCACACTTGCAAGAACCCTAACGACTAGGCTATATTTCAAAGTTGTCAACTAACAACTACTCAGACAATATCACACTTGAAAGAACCCTAACGACTAAGCTATATTTCAAAGTTGTCACGAACTGTATCCACTTATAATATATCCACTTAACCGTATGCAAATTACCACACCTATTCCAAAAAAGCCAGAGGCTTCAAGACCACCCGACTAGACCGAAAAGGAGTATGGGTAGTTGAAAAATTCTCTCTCTCTCTCTCTCTCTCTCTCTCTCTCTCTCTCTCTCTCTCTCTCTCTCTCTCTCTCTCTCTTTAGATCTTCGATTGAGTATTTGCTACCTTTTTTCGCTATTGCGATTTTCATATTAAAATATCAGTTTTCTTCAAAGAAAATACCTTTTAGAATAAACTTCTCGACTTTATCTAGAATATTATATAAAAAGTTATCGCCTCAATCGTTGTTTTCATAGTTATTTTTGGCCTTGAAAACCAACAGCGTAGCAAATACCCATTGTGTGGCACATCGATCGTATTTTTTAAAAAAATTCAAAAGCTCTACGAATTTGGAAGGTCACCTAAGAAATATACTTTGCGGCAAAAGACCGCTGAGTTCTGAAATATTTAAATTTTTCCATAATCCGGATTTTGAGAAAAAAATCCAGTTTAGGGGCTAGAAATCAACTTCACTTCAAAAGTTGAGTTGAGTTTGAGATTTCAAAACAAGTGACATTTGGAACTTTTGCTGATAACTTCTGTTTTCTTTGTTCAAATAAAATTATTTACTTAGAGCACAAAGTTTCCTTCGAGATTGAACAGATACAAGTAATATTTAGCATTTTTAAGGCGATTTTGTGGATTTATTGTCAAAAGCGTGTTTCGTAGCAAATACCCATTTTTCGTAGCAAATACCCTTTTCGTAGCAAATACCCATTTCGTGATATAATTTTTAGATTTATATAAAAAATGCAAGCAAATATACAGTTTTGATTACTAGAATCGAAGAAAACATCATTTTATCGTTAAGGTTAAGGCTGTTTATTTGCTATCTAAAGACGTATTTGATATTTTTGCAAAGAAATGCATCTTTTTATAAACAGTGCGTGAATATACTATAAACCTCAATTAAGGCGAAACAGATAAACGATATGATATTTATAATCTTTTTGTCAAAACATCAATTGTGAGACAAAATTAAAACTATTTTACATCATTACTATGTCTTTATTGCTGAAATGGAGCAATTTTTTTAATATTTTTGCTTTAAGCCTACACATAATAATTTACAGTTATAATCTATAGTAGCTTGCGGCAAAGCAGAAACCTTTACAATAATCTTTGATTCTTCTATGTAAGCGATCATTAGAGCAAAAAACGTTGTTTATGCTGTCTTTGAATCTGCATCTTTTTGCTCTTACTTGTCTGAGCAAATTCAAAAAGAATAAAAAAGAAAATTGCTCACTAGAACGCTATACATGTACGGACTTGGGGTGCATTTGGGTGCTTAGGGGCCGAGTTCGTCATGCTGATGTTTTATACATGACTTCTGGGTGAGACGTTTACTTTTAGATTGGGACAAGACCTTCTTTATTTTTACACGTTAAAGTGATATGTTGTTTGTCGTGCATAGACGTGTTGTAGTGTTTCATGCGTGTTGTGTTGTTTTATGCAGCGATGTGTTGCAGTGTTTTAAAGGTTGAATGTTTTAGTGTTTTATGCGTCAAAGTGTTGCAGTGTTTTATGCGTCGAAGTGTATTGTTTTATGTGTAGAGTTGTTGTAGTGTTTTATATGATGTTGAAGTGTTATAGCGTTTTATATGTTGAAGTGTTATATAGCGTTTTATGCGTCGAAGTGTTGTAGTGTTTTATGCCGTCGAAGTGTTGTAGTGTTTTATGCGTCGAAGTGTATTGTTTTATGTGTAGAAGTGTTGTAGTGTTTTATGCGTCGAAGTGTATTGTTTTATGTGTAGAAGTGTTGTAGTGTTTTATGCGTCGAAGTGTATTGTTTTATGTGTAGAAGTGTTGTAGTGTTTTATATATGTTGAAGTGTTATAGCGTTTTATGTGTCGAAGTGTTGTAGTGCTTTATGCGTCAAAGTGTTGTAGCGTGTTATACGTTGAAGTGTTGTAGTGTTTCATAAGTCGAAGTGCTATAGTGCTTTTATGCGCCAAAGTTTTTGAGGGCCTTCAAAATGGTGTAGTATTTTTCTGCGTTGAAGTGTTATAGTCATTTATTGCTTGAAGTGTTGTAGTGTGCGTCAAAGTGTTCAGTGCTTTACGTTGAAGTGTTGTAGTGTTTTGTGTTCAGTGTAGTGCATGTTTTATACGTTGTAGTGTTGTTAGTGTTTTATACGATGAAGTGCTGTAGTGTTTTTATGCGTCATAGTATTGTAGTGTATATCTGCTCAGTGTAGTGTGTTTTACGAGTTAAAATGTGGTAGTGTTAGGCGGATGTGTTGTAGTGTTTTATGCCGCAGTGTTTGCGTACGTTGAAGTGTTGTAATGTTTTATGTGATTAAGTGTTGTAATGCTTTGTGCTTTTGAATTGCTTTAGTATTATATGTGTCAAGTAAGGTTTTATTCTTTGAAATGTAGTGCTTTTTTGGTCGATGAATGCTGTAGTGTTTCATGCGACGCAGTATTGTCTTTTAGCTATGTGTTGAAGTATTGAAATGTTTTATGCGTTTAAGTGTTGTCATGCTTTATTTGTTGAAGTGTTGTATTTTATTCATAACTGTTGTAGGATTTTATGTCTCAAAATATAATAGTGCTTTTGTGCGTCGAGGTATTGCATGTAGTATTGCCCGTATAGCAATTGATTTTTATGCACCGTGTTGCAGACATGTCATTGGTTTTCGCTTGTAATATATGGTGATGAATTCTACAAGTGACTTTGTTATTCAGACATTAATTTTTATGCCAGAATATAAATGCTTCTTTACATAATGGGCAGAGAAATACTGAACAGAACGATGACAACTCTGAAAAGTTATTGCTTTTAGTTAAAAAAAATCAATTTAGTAGTTTTTAAAATATATCCTTCCAAGACTTTGAAAAAATGTTTGACGAGATTTTGAAATGTTATCAGAGGATAAAAGTCAAGGAAAGCAAACACAAACCGTAAATAAAGAAGTTGGTTGCGTTAAAAATGTGTTATCGTAGAAGATATACTGGATGTGGGTAATTGGTAGTCCAGCAAGAACCAACATCGTAGCGAATACTCATTTTTATAGTAGCAAATACTCACAATGTGTATTTGCTACCGTAGCAAATACCCACAATGAGTATTTGCTACCGTAGCAAATATCCACAACGAGTATTTGCTTCCGTAGCAAATACCCACAATGGGTATTTGATACGGTAGCAAATACTCGCTGTCGTAGCATATACCCATAGTGGGTATTTGCTACGGTAGCAAAAGCTCATAGTGAGTATTTGCTACGGTAGCAATTACTCACTCAACGTAGCAAATACCCACATGAATCTGACTCTCTCTCTCTCTCTCTCTCTCTCTCTCTCTCTCTCTCTCTCTCTCTCTCTCTCTTGATTTTAGCTTCAGCAAATGTAAAGTTCTTCAAATCTTTGAATCGTCGTGTGGATATTTATGTGGTTTTATAACTTTTAGTAATTTCTACTCATAGGGGTATAGAATGGTAAAATCCAAGCCTCGCGAGCCTGCGAGCCCCCTTGTTTTAAAATCCGAGCCCGAGCCTTTGGCTAAAATCAAAATCCGAGCCCGAACCTCTGTGTTTTAAAAATTCGAGCCCGGAACTTAAAATCGTATGAAAATTCTCATTCAAAAGTCTCATACGAAAAAATGTTCTATAATTAACGTGATATTGTCACTACAATATATCTCCATTGTTTGGGCAATAAAAATAGTACGATGTCGAAAGTGCGAAAGTAATATGATGAACATCACTCTTCATTCTATTTTGCCATTGTTTTTATTACTCCGACGCTTTCATTAGCCGACATGCAAAATCCAAAATCCGAGCTTCCGACCCCAGCATTTGAACATTCCTAGCCCCGGCCTAATATCTTGAAAAATCCGAGCCTCCGAGCCTCTACAAAAATCAAATCCGAGCCCCAGTTGATTTAACGCCGAGCTTCTGAGCCTTGACCAAATTTTTGCGAGCCTCTTTATTTTTAAGGGTATAGCAAGCCTGATGTGGATGTCGTCTTGATATTTGTGTGGTTTTATTGGTTTAATAATTTCTTCCCATACTCCTTTTCGGGTGAGTCGCGTATGTTTTGGGTCTTTGGTCCGACAACGTTTTTTGAAATAGGTGTATATTCCAGAGTCTACAAGACTCGTGCTTGTACTTCCGGGTATAAGATAATTAACAAAATACATAGAAAAATAAGATAAATAGGTAATTTAATACATGACTGAAAAATGTGAAAAAATTAAATTAAATTTTGAAACGATCTCCACGTTGAAAAAAGGTGAGACATCGAATCGACTTACGTAAAGAATAAAGAATTCAGTCCCATCCACTCTATCCTGGTGCTACATACAGCAATTGACTAGTCTCAAAAATGCTCGATACGGAGGCTAAGATAAAAAACAAAAGAAATGCTGGCCATGGCTGGCTGGTTTCTTTTGTATATTCATGTACTGTTAGGCTCGGAACCAAGTATTTTTAAGACTGGTCAAATTCTTTAGCCGTGAGGCCAGAGAAGGAGACAATATCCGAACCCTAATTTACATGTCACCTTAGACCGCTGATCTATCTAGACACTTAATGATTCTGCTAATAGCCCTAGCATTATGACGTCGTTTTTTGTCACCTCTCTATACAAGAATCCTTTTCGAATAGCTTTTGTTCGGAAAATTTTAAAAACTATCGTGTTTGTATTCTCGAAGGAATATAAAATTTGAATATGAAAGGCTCTTGAAAAGGATTCTGGTATAGAGAGAGGACAAAAACGTCATAATACTAGGGGCTTATTGGGGTAGTCTCATTATGTAAGCAAACGGTGTTTGTCCAACGTCCTCAGGGAAGTTGAGTACTTATAAATCAATGGTAATTTAAAACGAGTGCATGTATCCGAGTTGTGATGTAAAAACGATGAAATCGAGGGTAAAAGCAACTTAGGAACGGGTCGTAGCCAAGCGTTTCCCTTGCTTTTCGAGTGCATCGTATCGTCTACATCCATTCCAGAGTGTTTATATGACAGTACAGAGATGTAAGCGATCGTTTTTATTATTGCGCTTTTCTTTTTGACGTTTTAGGGCGAGCATGTTTCCAACGCAGATAACATGGTAACTAGCCAATCTCGAATATTTCATAATCTTTGATTCTTTACAAAACTATGAACCACAACAACAAGTCTATTAAATGAATACTGTGCACCGAATAAATTTTGAAACGATGAAGCGGGAATAGCCTCGTATTGATGCCGCATGAAAATGAGGGAACCTTCTCCCTGAACTGGACGCAGTTCTCTCTCTGTTTTCGATTCGCTGTCCATTCTGTAAACTTAAGACGGCGTTATATAACGTTATATATATCTTAGACAAAAGGAAGTTTTAATTTAGCGTTGACGCAAAGCTAGCCTGAGCTTTGATTCTCAAAGGCGACGCAAATACAAATGCAAATGCATGCAAGCGCAAGCCTGTGTACGTACGTGTGAACCGGAGCTAGAAACGCAAGTGCAAGCACAAGTGCAGCCTTGCATTTGAAAATGTAAGTGGAAATGCAAGTGCAAGGAATTGTAAATTTTCTTTTTCTTTCGCTTGTGCATTTCTGCTTGCGCTTGATTTTTCATCGTTTTAACCGAAGTTTGCGCAAATGCAAACGGAAACGTAAGCCAACGTATCTTTGTCTTTACAAACACCTGAGAGACGATTTCGTATGACTGGGAAAACGGCACGGTCACCGCACGGTATACCGGGCTACGGCAGGTTTCCCACTCATAAGAAAACTGCTCTGATTACGCATGCGTATATACTTAATCTTTGCATTTTGCTTTCACGTGTGACGATGCTTGTGCTTGCATTTGCGTCTCTCGTTTAAACCAGACTTAACCGTAGCGATGAAAAAAGAATCGTTTTCCAATACTAAACAATAAATATATAAGTGATAAATAAATATTTATATAGCGCCATTTCCGGCAGGTCAATGGCACTGGCGAGTATATCTGGATACGTGTTGACGTAGCCAAAGGCGGTAAATTGTAGTTGTTGCGCTATACGAAGCTGAGAAAAACCCAAAATGAGGCGATACATTCCTGCTTCATCAATTTAAAATTATTTTACGCTGTGTCATGATCAAATATCGACCCAGAAGAAAACATCATATCAGTACAGCAACTGGGAAAAGAGTACGACTCGAGTATATGTTAAGGCCTGTTTTTTGTTGTTGTTGTTTTTTCCCACAACTTTATTGGAAAAACCGCAGAAATAACATAACTTAAAATGCAAAAAGTAGAAAAAGTAGAAAAACAACAAAACAAAGGCACTGTCCAAGAGGTGGGCACAGTGGTTCAGTCACTCATCGCTTAAAATACACCTATTTCAATAAACGTTGTTGGCAAAAGCCTACGCGACTCACCCGAAAGGGAGTATGGGTAGAAATTACTAGAGCTATAAAACCACACAAATATCCACACCATAACTCAACTTCAGCTTGTCATGACCTAATACATCAAAGAGCTTCATTTGCTGATGCTAAAATCAAGACCACAATGCGAAAAAGAGAGTAAAAGTTTGCTACTACCTATACTCCTTTTCGGTCTAGTCGCGTAGACTTGAGAGGCCTCTCATACGACAACCTTTTTTAAAATAGGTATATATATAGATATAAAGTTATTTCGAGGACATGTAGAACAATTACATGTAAATCAACATTTTTCAATATGTCACTTAACTCGACAACCCTAATTTTTTAATTGACTTCATAATCAATGAATATTATACTGTAAACTTTAAAACATCATGCGGTCGCGAGTACAACTTTTAAGTTAAAACAGGCTCGTAACATTGTATATTTTCGTCCCACTGATCCCGCGTTCTTACGGAAATTTTGATTCCTAAGCCCATATTTTTAGAAATTTTTGATCCCTGATCCTTAGTGCAAAAAACTGAGCTGATCCCTGATCCTGACCCAATGTCCCTGATCCTCGATCCCACCTCTTTGATCCCTGAGCCCTGGCCTCTGATCCCTGATCCTGGCCATAATTTGGAGCTTGATCCCTGATCCCATATACCATGTTATGAGCCTGCTATGTTGTTTCCCCTAACGTAACGTACGTGTCATCAAATATCATAAGAAAACACTATGAGCAGCTTGTAAAAGAGTACGAGTTTATCTTTAAGAATATCAACCTAAATCAATTCTTAATTAGTTTAGGTAGTCATACGGTTTCGAGTTCAATATGAAATTAATTAATTTGCACGAGTGTGTTTTTCAAAGAATATGAGCTCTTGGAAGAATACGCGAGTGCGAATTAATTCCAAAATTGAACGAGAAACCGTATAATAACGTCTTAATAATATACATGAAAAACTTCGAGTAAATATATGGTGATTTTTTTAAAAAAACGAATAAATTCTCGTGAAGAAATCTTTGCAGCGCGCGCTCGTTGAGATGTTATGGTGTCAGTAGCGCTCGTAAGTCGTAATGTTATTTAACTGACAACCAGATCATCAAAGTTTTTGACACTTTTTCAGACGTGCATGTTCTTTAATGAGTGTAAAACTCCGCATATGTCAATGTTTTGCTATATTAATGTTTCTTGTTAATAGCAGAAAAAGAAAAAAAATTGATTTTAAGCACATTTTGGACCTATAAATTCAAATGTAATTTGCACTGGTGTTACAGATTTTTGCACTGGTATTACATTTGCACTGCTGTCAGCAATCAGCTTCGAGAATTTTTTCATGTATATTAACATATAATTATTCAATTATCAATTACTAATTATGGTTTCTTGACTAAATGTACAAACTATGTCAGTACAAGAGGATGTTAAAGCGTGGAGTGACTCATCTTCTACATGAAACTGAGTGCATAAACTGCTACAACCGCTACAACCAAGAGGAGAACGGTAGGAGAATAAGACGAAGCAACAGTTGTTGTTGTTGTCTGTGTAGTGCCAGTTGTGCCAGTTGGTGTTTTAGTTGCTGTTGAAGGCACGCTGGAAGCATTAGAAGTCGTTGGAGAGACCGTTGTTACGGGAGCAGAAGCTGTAACGAGCGTGGTTGCTGTACTGTAACCTCTCTTGCTATGGTATTTGAATGCCGCGAGAGGATTCGTGGCATCATCTGTGGTGTGAAATGCCCAGGCCATGAAATATGATCCATTGACCTATTTAAATCAATAATTAATCATTATAAGGATGATGATGATGATAAATACAGTATAATATACTACAATGAGTTTATTGTACCTTTGAATATTACAATTTTACAATTATCATGAAATATATAATAGAGTGATTTTCATTTGACCGTGAAAACTATTTAGTTTGTAGTGGTTGATAAGAAACAAAAGAAAACAATGGCTTTAGAGTTTACTACCAACTATTAGTTTGTCTATTCCTTCACGGTTAAATGGACATGAAAACCACTCTATTGCGATATCATAAAAAAGATTGGAAGGATCCTGAATAGACAACTAATCGAGCTTTAAAATTAGCAAAACAAAATGAATTTTATTTGTTTATGCTTTATTAGTTTAAAGCTTGGCTAATTGGCAGCCATTCGGCTGATGTGGGCCTGCTGTCACTCACACACACTATTCTACGGCCACACGACACTCAACTCTCATGTTGATTTTTATTTGAGGGAGGAAAAACCGGAGAACCCGGAGAAAATAACCCTCGTAAACTCAACTCACATATGATCCAGCGCCCGAGCCGGGACTCGAACCCGGACCACAGCGGTGAGAGGCGAGTGGCTTAACCACTACGCCACCCATGCCAACCATAAATTTAAAACTGGTCATTTCGATTTTCGGAAAATTCATATCTTCTTGAGTTTTGAAATTTATTATTCCAACTTCAAACAGTTTTATTAATTTTGACGTGCTTTTTCCAGCTATGGTAATTATCCTGATGTCCTGTGAATTACATGCTAAAAGCTCATGCATTTGGCGCGCATTTCGGTTTGTCTTATTGTTTTGTCATGCAACTACAGTTGGAGGATTTTAAACGTCAAACATGCTAAAAAACACGAAATACTTTTAGAGCCATCGATTTTCCCTCGTAATTTTGTGGGGTATTATTCTGTTGCTTACTTCTCGCTCCTAGAAGAAGCAGAGGAACGGACAACAATTAAAATAGACTGCCCTGGGTTCCCAAGAATAATGCGATCATTCTTCTATTTTATCATTTTGAACGAAACATTACAATTGCTGGGTTACATCCATACCTTCGGGAATCAAAAGACAAAGAAGCGGTAGGCATGTTGGATGAACAAACAATAGACGCTAATGAGAAATCTTTTGTTGAAGTTCATCCAAGATGGCTGCCGTGACGTTATATGCACCAAATTAAAGGTAAAAAGCACTGTATTCACCTGTATTGCATTGTCCTTAGTAGTATCACCGGTATCAAGCTTTCGTTTGAAGCCAAAATGAGTGACGCCATTACTTTCGTTTCCAGCCACAAACTTGGCATCTTTTTGTGCATCTTCGGTTGGTTTCGATGTAGCGTCAGCATACATGTCCTGAAAAACATTTAAAAAAAAAATGGTCAGTGTAATAATAATAATAATAATAATAATAATAATAATAATAATAATAATAATAATAATAATAATAATAATAATAATAATAATAATAATAATAATAATAATAATAATAATAATAATAATAATAATAATAATAATAATAATAATAATAATAAGGTCTTGTTCTTTGAACTGCTGAAAGATTGTGGTTTGGTGGATAGAATACCGCCTTGGTATTCCCCGGTAGTTCCTAAACCCATATACGAGAATGAGGAGTATCAAGCGTATTGGGACGTCCCAGTTTATGCAGAAAACACTGAAGTGCGTGCTAATCGAGTGGACGCACGTATTATCAATCACAAGGACAAGAAGATAATGACATTGGAAATGAGCTGTCCGTGGATGGACAACCGAGAGCGCAAAGACAGTGAAAAGACTATGAAGTATGGCCCTTTGAGATGGGAATTAAAGCAGCAGTTTAAAGGATACGAAGTACAGCAGTTCAATATAATCATAGATGTCTTGGGAGGATGGTCTAAAGAGCTTCAAAAGACGATGGATGAAATATTAGGATGCAGAGGAAAGATGGTGCTCCAAAAGATGCAGAAAGCTGTCATTTCGTCGACTCTGAACATTGCGCGCACGTTCAAGACTTATACATAAGTGGCGCAATTTTACCTCAACAATTCAAGGGAACAAACATTGAACACATATAAAATCGAAACTTATAGTAGATAATTATTGATTCCAGATTATTACTTCTATTTTAAGACATACATTTCTTAAGCAGCGTAAGCTTGAATGAATACATATATGAATATTACTATAAGTTTATAAGTATATAGAATATTATTATAAGTTGTTCATGAGTGCTCTTTCATGAGCCAATAAGTTTAGATAGGAGACTAAGTTTGAGTTTTCAAGTCAGAAAAACTTTCACATGCGCGCGTTCGTTTTTTTAGTATTATTTTATATAGACATATATATATGCTAAGCAAATATATATATATTTGCTTTTTTCAGGAATTTACCATTTATAATAGTTCTTAAGATTTTTTAAGCTTCTTTTCAATAATTTTTAGGGATATTTTCTTTCGAAGAGGCAAATTTCATTTGATATATTGATATAGCATTAAGGAAATTAGGTTAATTTTACATGGCCTCTAGGTAACGCTTAGCGCCCTATTGTGCCATTAGGATTTAGCATAAAGATGTGTAACACTGCTGGATATAATAATAATAATAATAATAATAATAATAATAATAATAATAATAATAATAATAATAATAATAATAATAATAATAATAATAATACTCCACAAGCTCTACCCCGACTACGAGATCAAGCAAATCAATATAGTGTTCAACTTCTTGGGAGATTTCAACAGCACACTAGAGAAAGAACTTTCTGACCTTGCCCAAAAGAAGGAAGTCAACAAAGTCCTAACCAACTGTCAGAAATGGATCATCACGCAGAACTGCGAAGTGTTCAAGAAGTTTTATAGTTTGAGGCACTAAAACACACACACTATCTTTATAGTTCATCAGGAACTGTTGCCTAGACAATGTCCGCAACTAGTTTCAAAAAAAACGTGTATATGAAAAAGTACCAATAAAACCGACCATAATAATAATAATAATAATAATAATAATAATAATAATAATAATAATAATAATAATAATAATAATAATAATAATAATAATAATAATAATAATAATAATAATAATAATAATAATAATGAAACTGACAGCTATAAATTCCTTGGGAAATTCGAAAACTCCAAGCAACTCGAATATGAAGTTTACGAGGAAGCAAGCAGAGAATACCTGAAAAGGTTATCTGTCATCTGGACCAGCAATATATCTATACCTAGAAAAATCAGAGGCACCAATACGTTTGCTTTACCAGTCCTCCAATATCAAATGTGGACAGGAGATTGGACCATCGATGGCTTGAAAACCCTTGATAGACGAACCAGAGAAATAATCAAAGAGAACGGTGGGATGCACAAGAGTGAATCTACAAAACTGCTGTACCTCCCAAGCAGCTTAGGAGGAAGCGGTCTAAAAAGTGTAGAAGATACATTCAAGGTGACAACCATCAAAGTAGCAAATTATATCAACAACTCGACAGATGCAAGAATCAAACTTGTAAGATCATTGGAAAAAGACAAAGCCAAAGAGGGACGGAAGTCAGTATTTAAACAAGCCACAAAGTTTGCTCTAGACTACAATATCCAATGCACCTTTGCTGAAACAGGAACACTGTTAACAACAGAAAGTAAAACTACACAAGTCAACTTGGCAAGCCCACAAGCTATAAAAGATACACTAAGTAAAGCTGTAATCCAAAAGAACTCTGAAGAACTACACCAACAGAAATGGCTCGGAGACCTAACTACCAAACAACATCAAGACCCAGATATATCGGATAACATCAATCAGATCCACACAACATGGAAGAATGTACCAGACATAGTATGGAGTGTCAACAAGTCTATCAGACAACAACTACTTCCAACAAAGACCTACTACGAAACCAAACTACAAAAGCAAATCCTCAACAACAGATGCCGCATGTGTAATGTTTCCACCGAATCAACGACACATGTAATGTGCGCATGCTCCAGACTAGCACAGACCCTATATAAAGCTAGACACGATAAATTGCTACGACCTCTGTACCACTTCTTGCTATACAAATACCGGTTCCACGAAAGTGACCATTCAAAGCCATGGTACCAGCAAAGACTACCAGAAGGCAAAATTGAAAACGACCATGCAAAGATCTTATGGGACGTGCCCTTCTACCTCGAAAGAGCCCCTAAAGATGGTGCTAATAAACCTGACATCGCAATCCTGGATAAAGACAACAACACTTGGATACTCATCGAAGGAACAGTATGTAGCGTGGGGACCATAGGAGACCGTACAAGAACGAAAGAAGAGAAATACTCTGATCTACGGGCGGGATTAAGATCTATGTATAAAGAATTTACCGTCACTCAAACAAACATTGTCTTTGACTTCCTTGGAGGGTACTATCCTCAGCTAGAACAAGGGATAGACACCCTAACAGACAATCGAAAAGAAACAACTTACATCATAAGGAAGTGTCAAAAATGGCTCTTATCACAAAACGCTGAAATTGTCAAGAAATTCTATGAGTTTATCTAAAGATATGTGAGTGACTAGGAACACTTGAACTGCAACAATTGCTTAGGTAGAACCCGTAATGTTGTATGTAACAAAAAAGATCAGAATTCAATAAAGATGCCATAATAATAATAATAATAATAATAATAATAATAATAATAATAATAATAATAATAATAATAATAATAATAATAATAATAATAATAATAATAATAATAATAATATAAATGCTTGTAGAGCGCCTATACAAGTCAGTTCTAGGCGCTGTATAAAAATTAAAAAGAAAAATTATAAATTGTAGGCCAGTTTAAATAAATAAGTCTCAATCGACACGTTCTCTCTCTCTCTCTCTCTCTCTAGAATATTGCTTAGAATATTGTCTAAATCAAATGATCTTCAGTTTGTAGCTGAAGGAAAGAGACTAAATCAAAGAGAAAGAAAGAGAGAGAGAGAGAGAGAGAGAGAGAGAGAGAGAGAGAGAGAGAGAGAGAGAGAGAGAGAGAGAGAGAACGTGTCGATCGATTGCTAAGGAGCTGCTTCATATTTTTGGATTTCATATCTCATTATTATGGCATCTTTATTTTGTTTTCTTCCTAGTTACATCCAACAAAGCGGGGATGCATGCGCACCTGTGCTTTGTTGTGTGTGTGTGCAGTGTGCTTTTTTCTGTTCTTATCCTAAACATCACTTTTTTTTTTTACATTGGCTATTTTGTGAACTCATAGAACTTTTTTGTAATTTCTTTGTTTTGAGAAAGAACCCATTTTTGTGATTTCTTAAGGATATAGTCTGTTTCTTGGCTGTTCTTTGTCGCAGAGTTCATTTCTTTCTCTAATAGATTGTGATAACCTCCGAGAAAATCAATTAAAATACTAATTAATAATTCACTAGACGCCTAATAGGCGTTCACTCGGGCTACACCTGTGTATAGTACTTGGGGAGAAATGGAGAACAGAAGTTGATGGAAACCAGTTTGACTTGTCAGTGTCTTTTGATTGCAAAAATGCATGACAAGTACTCCCAGAGTAGAACACAAATTATATTGGTGAGAAAGTACATAATTGTACCACATAATTTGTACATAATTGTACCACATCATGGTGGTTATTAATATACTGCTGGTCTTTTTATCACACCAGACATATACAGTATACAGTCTGCTTTATTTTGTAAATGCCTACCAAATGATCCAATAATTGATCTATAGATAATACATTATAGCTCAGACAATTTAAATTTCTATTCTGTACTTTACTTTGATTTATGGAAACAAAACTTACAAACTGTGGCAGACTGTTTTGATGTCCAAGTTACTGCAATTTTCAAAATCCTGCGAACTCAGACATGTAAACACTCAAGTGGTTTTTACCAAATTAGCTTCCGTCAATCAAAATTAAAAATCACAAATACGAAAGCTAACCGAATATCAAAATCATATTTAGCTGTTACAAATCGTCTAAAGATCATTTTCAGTCATTTGGTAGGTTTTTAGGGATCTTTATGAGTATTTTTTTGGTTGTTTGTTTGAAGTGGGCGGAAGCTAAAACCCAAATTCCAACGGACTGTTTGAAGGTCAGAGTTCGCATAATTATGAAAATTGCAGTAAAATGATTTTGATATTGCTGTTGTCACATTGGTAGATTCTAGAAGTACCACAGTTCCCTATCTATGAAATCGTTTCAGTTTCTTAACACAACTTTTCAATACATGTATTACCATGTTTTTAATAGCAGTAGTCAGTTGCTGATCCGGCTTTATTTGAAGAAGTGTAATGTCATACAATATATGCTCAGTACCGATACCATATATAGCTCCTCCATGCACATCAATCTGATACTACTACATACAGTAACATCTTCAATTCAATCCACTTTATCTTGTTTCTGTGAACATGGTTGCACAAAGCTTGTACAAATTTGTGGTTGAGTATCACTTTTCATTGATTGAAAATATCATTTTGTACATTCTAAAATAATTATTCAGTTGTTGCTAATATAAGGTCTCATAAACATTACTATCATTTCCATGATTATCCATCACTATATTTTTATCTGCTAGCATTGAGCATGATTGGCAATAAAGTGCATTCAACTGATATAATCATGACATATTTGTACAAAATACAGATTGCACTAAATATTTATAAGTTAATAATAAAAAAAACATTTGTTTTCCATTGTTTATTTGGTGTAATTTTGCACCATTTTTTCCTGGCTTAATTATTGAATACACGTTAGTCACCTTTAATATTACGCAAAGGCAAGAATCTCCTAAGCTTTCTAGTTAAAATAAACATTGTAGATATTGTTAGTTAATTAGTTCGTTTTTAACACGGCTCTCAGGAAGAGCATGACTGTAGACACCGTGTAAGCAAATGTTATGTGCAAGCAGTGGTGAAATATTATTAATTTATAAAACAAACTACTGATCTATTAAAGACAATATCTCCGTGTCTTACATGTCTGTCCTCAAGTGAAGTTCGCTGCCACAAATCGTTCTCGTGTTCTTGGGCGATCAAGACATTATAAGTTGATTACAACAGCTGGTAAGAAGGTCATCACTAAATTCGAGAATTCGATATTAACGATTAAAGCAAAGTATCTTGAGATTAAAAGCCAATAGTTCGAAAAATTCCGATTGATAGCGTCCGCCATTTTGTTTTCAATCTCTCGCGACCACAGGAAGCCTCGTGGTCAACAGTGTACCCCAAAGGCTTCTGGGTAATTTGCCGATTTGCGACGTTGATAGATAGATAGATATATAGATAGATTGATAGACCGAAAAGGTAAACCTAGACTCGAGCTACCAGAGGTAGCCCGAGTAATAAGGCAAACACAATGAAAATCGCAACCGTGACGAGTGTTGAAAATCTCATAAAGATTCGTCCTAATTTACATCAACTTTAACCTCGATTTTCTCTAAGATAAATAAAGATATTTTTGATTTTCTTTCCGGGAACAACTCAAATATGTGTTGGAGTATTTTAAGTCGCCTTCGGCTCGTGATTGTATATGCCGATACAACACGGACGCGAATGTTGTAAACGTCACATACAACATTCTTTTGGGTAACTGTACAGTCTCTGTAGATGTTCTTTATGCCAGCTCTTAGTTCTGACTAAATAGTCATTTTTCTTTCCGGTCAAATGAAAATCGATCTAGAGTGATGGCATCTAATCCGTGAGATATATATATATATTAGTCTACCAGGTATTAGTAAACACGATTTCTATATTGTTTTCTTTTGTTTTGATTAGACTATTAGACAATGACTTTTGGATTTTGTTTCTGACAGATTAAGTGCCATCACTCTAATATGATTTCGAAAAATTGTCAGGTGATACGCAATGTTAGTTAATAAATGCATGATTTAGTAAATATTTATTTAGTTTTTATAGTAAAATAGACGTTTTCATACAAAGAGACTAAATACAAACTTTCGCCTTTAAAAATAGGGTTGGTGAATTTCCCTTTCAGCAAATGCCAATCTTTATAGTCAATTTAGCATAAAGTAATTTCAGTTCCAGTTTTTATTACTTTATGACATCTTTTTGAGACCATTTATATACTTTGATCAGATCGATAGACGGAGTTTGTACAGAGATCTGTGTATGCTAAAACTTTGTGGCGGTGGTGACGGTTCGAAACGTACGTAGTACTGTAAAAGACCGTATATTATAAAAATCAAATAGCATATCACCCAAAATTAACAGTATGTTCTCGACAGAATTTCTTAATACAATTATGCTAGAAATTAAAACGATTAGCTTTAGGATTATTGTAAACAAATCTTCATGAAAAGGTAAAGTACCCATTAAACATTGGAATCAAAGGGACCACTGTAAAACCGACGGATCTCGCGAATTGAAAAACGCACAGTTCGTACATAAACTGGAACTGGTTATAAAACAAAGCTGTGAGCTTTTTAGATGATCAGTATTGGGTTGTAAGACGTTGTTCTACATCTGATTGCAAGAGCTATATATTATCAATTAAATATGTATTAGTTTTGTAAATATGTTGTCTTTAGGGTATATAGTGAATTAATGACACTCGAATGACAAGGCCAGCGAAAGACTTAACATTTGTTATATTCTGGGGCTTTATATGCATGCTGTTTCGAAAAATACTTGTTGCTATTGGGCTATTTACTTGTTTTATCAGTGAATATTTATCTTGAGCTTAGTAGAATATAGAATTATTTACAATGAGTTAATAAATTAGCTCTACATTCTCTTGTTGCGCATCAACAAACATGATATTTTATGCGTTTTTCCTTCGGTTTTCTTTTCCTTTTTAGGTAATTCTGTCATGAAGTAGGACAGTAGATAAATCATTTTAGATCATTTTGTAGCTACATTTGACGTAAAGCCAATCCTGTCCTGATGGAAGTATATTAATGTTTTTCGTTTCCATGCGTTCTTTCGCAACTACGAAAAGGACGATCAAATCGAATTTCTTTTACATGTAGAGTGCTGGCACTAGGACCATGAAACATATAGTACTAATTAGTATAAATAACACTAGTTAAACAACAGAAAACAAAGACTTTCGTATTAATTCAGAGTACTATTTAGTAACTAGTTATAGTTCACGGGTTTAATGCGACACTCTACCACTCAACAAATCGTTCAGCTAACTAAAATAAAACTTCAATATGTGACTATATAAATAAGGAAAAGACAACATTAAAACATAACAAAACAAAACTATAACATGACACGAACGAGCGAAAGATGCCGCTGTTACTCAGCCTACTGAAACTACGTATACTCAATGCAACCAACCCATGCAGCAACTGTAAGGGTGATGAGTTCAATATATTAAATCCGTTTTTAATAATAGTGTGACTTTTACTTAACCCATGAAATAACACCCAAATAAAAAAGACCTTTTCTTTATGTCTATTTGACTATCACACATTCACTGTTAGATTTTGTTTGGTAATCGTACGGCATTTTAAAAATTCCACTGACTCAGCTCTTGATCCGAGGACAAAGGTGACAGAGGTGCCGAATATACAACTTCTTACCCAAATATGTGTTGGAGTATTTTAAGTCGTTTACAACATTCGCGTCCGTGTTGTATCAGAGTTACAATCACTCCGCCTTCGGCTCGTGTTGTAACTTCTGATACAACACGGCTGCTCATGTTGTAAACGTCACATACAACATTCTTTTGGGTAACTGTACAGTCTCTGTAGATGTTCTTTATGCCAGCTCTTAGTTCTGACTAAATAGTCATTTTTCTTTCCGGTCAAATGAAAATCGATCTAGAGTGATGGCATCTAATCCGTGAGATATATATATATATTAGTCTACCAGGTATTAGTAAACACGATTTCTATATTGTTTTCTTTTGTTTTGATTAGACTATTAGACAATGACTTTTGGATTTTGTTTCTGACAGATTAAGTGCCATCACTCTAATATGATTTCGAAAAATTGTCAGGTGATACGCAATGTTAGTTAATAAATGCATGATTTAGTAAATATTTATTTAGTTTTTATAGTAAAATAGACGTTTTCATACAAAGAGACTAAATACAAACTTTCGCCTTTAAAAATAGGGTTGGTGAATTTCCCTTTCAGCAAATGCCAATCTTTATAGTCAATTTAGCATAAAGTAATTTCAGTTCCAGTTTTTATTACTTTATGACATCTTTTTGAGACCATTTATATACTTTGATCAGATCGATAGACGGAGTTTGTACAGAGATCTGTGTATGCTAAAACTTTGTGGCGGTGGTGACGGTTCGAAACGTACGTAGTACTGTAAAAGACCGTATATTATAAAAATCAAATAGCATATCACCCAAAATTAACAGTATGTTCTCGACAGAATTTCTTAATACAATTATGCTAGAAATTAAAACGATTAGCTTTAGGATTATTGTAAACAAATCTTCATGAAAAGGTAAAGTACCCATTAAACATTGGAATCAAAGGGACCACTGTAAAACCGACGGATCTCGCGAATTGAAAAACGCACAGTTCGTACATAAACTGGAACTGGTTATAAAACAAAGCTGTGAGCTTTTTAGATGATCAGTATTGGGTTGTAAGACGTTGTTCTACATCTGATTGCAAGAGCTATATATTATCAATTAAATATGTATTAGTTTTGTAAATATGTTGTCTTTAGGGTATATAGTGAATTAATGACACTCGAATGACAAGGCCAGCGAAAGACTTAACATTTGTTATATTCTGGGGCTTTATATGCATGCTGTTTCGAAAAATACTTGTTGCTATTGGGCTATTTACTTGTTTTATCAGTGAATATTTATCTTGAGCTTAGTAGAATATAGAATTATTTACAATGAGTTAATAAATTAGCTCTACATTCTCTTGTTGCGCATCAACAAACATGATATTTTATGCGTTTTTCCTTCGGCCTTTTCTTTTCCTTTTTAGGTAATTCTGTCATGAAGGAGGACAGTAGATAAATCATTTTAGATCATTTTGTAGCTACATTTGACGTAAAGCCAATCCTGTCCTGATGGAAGTATATTAATGTTTTTCGTTTCCATGCGTTCTTTCGCAACTACGAAAAGGACGATCAAATCGAATTTCTTTTACATGTAGAGTGCTGGCACTAGGACCATGAAACATATAGTACTAATTAGTATAAATAACACTAGTTAAACAACAGAAAACAAAGACTTTCGTATTAATTCAGAGTACTATTTAGTAACTAGTTATAGTTCACGGGTTTAATGCGACACTCTACCACTCAACAAATCGTTCAGCTAACTAAAATAAAACTTCAATATGTGACTATATAAATAAGGAAAAGACAACATTAAAACATAACAAAACAAAACTATAACATGACACGAACGAGCGAAAGATGCCGCTGTTACTCAGCCTACTGAAACTACGTATATACTCAATGCAACCAGCCCATGCAGCAACTGTAAGGGTGATGAGTTCAATATATTAAATCCGTTTTTAATAATAGTGTGACTTTTTCTTAACCCGTGAAATAACACCCAAATAAAAAAGACCTTTTCTTTATGTCTATTTGACTATCACACATTCACTGTTAGATTTTGTTTGGTAATCGTACGGCATTATAAAAATTCCACTGACTCAGCTCTTGATCCGAGGACAAAGGTGACAGAGGTGCCGAATATATAACTTCTTACCCATATATAGTGTTGTCCCTTACTGTCAAAACCACCAACAACGACATCCAACTTCTTCATGTCGGCGTTTTCTTTCGAGATACCCAATCCTACCCATCCAGCCGCTTTAACGGTCAGTTTAAACTCAATTTCTTGCGTGGCTGGTAAATGCATCCATTCCACGACATAGTTGCCACTATCAAATGATTGCTGCCCAGCCGAAGCTAAATGAGTAATGATCGACAACACGACGAAATCCAAAAAGCGAGACATCTTCGATAGGGAGATGCAGAACTATGATTAAGCAAACTGTCAATGCACTGAGGACAAAACAAACGTGAATGAACTTATTTGAATACTAGGCCACTTATGTCCTTATATGGTAAGTACTTAAGCTTAAACCCAGCTGGCTGACAATATAATAATAAACACTAATGATCAAGTCGAGTTGTATCTTTTGTAACCACTATTAAATTGAAACAGAAGAACACGTTTCTTTTGTCCGTTTTATTCTAAAATTCGTTCAGACTTCTTCAAAAATCGTAAAGTTAATATTTTATTTAATATACCCTTAATGGCAACAACATTCATGCATCATTTACTTTAAATCATTCGAACAATCAAAATGGAATATTTTATGTATTATAATTTATACTAAAATAATTAGCGATTTTCAAAACCATGATAATGATTTAAGTGAAAATTGAATCATAAATTAATATCAATAAATTTCTTATCATAGGAACAATGATTTTATGATTCTAAGCCCGCGTCAGCCTGTCAGGCAAGATGTGGCCTGTTACAATTGCTATTAGTCATCAGTCAGTAGTCACCTGAAGCTAGGTCTTGTGATGTTCTACGCACCCATTGTCCCACTTGAACTCGGTATGACCCTTCGAATTCCCCCGCCGGGAGGGGAGAGGGGGGAATCGACGATCCTTTTTGGGCTGACACCGGCTCTCTTAATTATCTATTTCCATATCGAGTAGAGGACTGGGTACCAGTTTGAATATTTAATGCAATTAGATATAAGCTTCATAACGTGAAAAAGCACATCAGAATATACAAGACTATGAAGTTTCATTGCATTCTGTAGAATATCAACTGTGTGACAGCCATTCAAATATGAGAAAAATTAAAAAGAAATGGGAAGGACAGTGGTAGTGTCCTTACAAACCAGACATTCCCTTGTAATTTTATGAATCTTTGAAAGGATACTATACTACTAATTGAAATATGTAGCAAAGTACCATCAAATTTTGGGGCGTAATGGGGCTCATTTCTTTTAAGAAATTAAAATTAAAATTAAAATTAAAATTAAAATTAAAATTAAAATTAAAATTAAAATTAAAATTAAAATTAAAATTAAAATTAAAATTAAAATTAAAATTAAAATTAAAATTAAAATTAAAATTAAAATTAAAATTAAAATTAAAATTAAAATTAAATATTTAAACTAGTACCCTTGCGTATCTTTTAGCGATCGTTTATACGATCGACCCGTACCCTGGTAGCGTACCAATCAATCCCTCTACTTAGACAAAAGCGCCTGCCCTTGCTTGGCGCTTATGTACGCCGAATTGCTCTCCGGGACGATTAAACTCAACACGAACTCTTAAACTATCTACATCTACATCTACATCTACATCTACATCTACATCTACATTTATTCAGTCGGTTATAAGTCATTGACATATCGCACCAACTAAAAATAAATATTAACTAAAATTTAGATATATAAATAATAATAGAGTGATGGCACTTAATCCGTGAAACAAAATTTAATAGTCAGTGTCTAATAGTCTAATCAAAACAAAAGAAAACAAAGGAAATAGTGTCTACTAATGTCTGTTAAATTAATACCTATTTCACGGATTAAGTGCCATCACTCTAATATACTGAAATGATTAATAATAATAAACTATGTCCTAATCTATCCACTTGATCCCGGACTTGATCCCCGTCTTAACCATTTTACGATTCACTTTCTTGTAAATCGATTTGTGATCCGCAACATCAATATATTTTTGACTTGTAATCCTGATGACATACTTTTATTCGACGACAACGCCCCTAGCTGTTCCTTGGCCCGTGAGGGGGGATTCCATTGGACGATTTTTAACCCCCGTGAAGAGATACCAGCAATAACAAGCTAAAATTGGACGGTCGACATGCATTTTGTTGGGCAAATTTCTTCCAGTTTGAGAACAAGATAATAAGCGATGGGCTGTTTTGATACCCTAAGAGAGACAAGGAAATGCTAAAACTCTAAGCTTCAATTTCAATACCCTAAAAGATACCAAATCCGACGAGCATACCCGATGCTTTTACAATGTAGTCCCCCGCCCCGGACCCCTATTTAGAGTGGTTTTCATAAACCCGTGAAGTATATACTAGCCGTTAATTAGCAGTGCAGCCCATGGGCAAATAGTTCATAGCTTTCTGGCCAATCAGAGCGCGCGTAAGACTGTAGCTATGTTATAATGTGTAATAGTCAAATAAGAACAAAAACCAACCAACCACCCAGAGAAATGAAATATAGTAACTTGTGTAGAATTGAAAATGCTTGTGTAGAATTGAAAATGCATTTTCAATTCCACACAAGTTAAGAACAAAAACAAAAACAAAAAACAATAGAGTTAGGGTCCACTAATGTGTATTACTTTAGTATCTATTTCATGGGTTTATGAAAACCACTCTATCATGCATCCAACTGACAACACTTTAACCATAAATATATTATATAAAAGTAAAATCAAACTATTACGATACGATACGATGTCTAATATACAGCAAATTTGCAAAGCAAAGATGTTGGCTTTTATTAAGTACCCTATATTATCTTTGACACTGACATTTTATTTAATACATATTTGACAATACACAGAATATTTGTTTGGTAAACATGAATATAACAAGATTTGCAGATTAATTAATGTGGGACAGGTTAGTTAGTTTTATATATATCAAATTGGCACAGCAACTGAAAAATAGCTCTAAGCCCTGATAATAGTAAAACAAAATTAATGTAGGGAGCGACCATGGGTACATATTGACAAATATATACAGTGACATGGACTCAATTGGTTGTGTCAGAGACACCACGTGAAGCAATCCCAGAATCAATGTCTTCCACAGCGGCTTTGCTTTCCTCGTTCAGGGAAGCCTGCTTAGTACCAGTAGAGATACCATTTGAGTTGTCACAGGCAACAGACTGACCACCATCATTGCCTGAACTCGAGGTGGATGTATCAGATTCAAGGTACTTCATCACAGCCAAAGCCTCTCGAGAGTTCTTAGGTTTCTTGAGTCCCAGGAGAACGTCAATGTTGATGATCTCCTCATCCCATTCAGTATGCAGTCGGTGAAGACTTGGTGTCTTAGTCCATGGGATGCCAGCTTCACGTTCTTCTTTCTGCCTATATACTTTCATCGAAGATTGATAAGCCTTTTCCAATGATTTGACCTTGGGAGGGGCTACAGGGATTGGTTCGGGAAGTCCCAAGTTAAGAGTGCGTTTAATCAACTTGTAAACATCAGGGATGGTTCCACCAGGAACTACGTCTAATCTATCATGCACTGGCCACTTCTTGGAACCCTTGTTCTCTGCTTCATTATTCTCTGGAGGGTTGACTTTGTTTGACTTGATTCCACTGGAGCCGATACTTGTCCAGGAAGTTACAGGCGACATATATTCTTTCTTGGCTTTGCCCTAAAAATAAATCAAGTTGCGTTGTGTCAGTCAGTAAACTATTTACTAATATCCAGGTAAGCTCAGGTAAATATAATTTACTTCCCACCTTGACAGTTTTCTCACGGCTTGTCCATGAATTCGCCTCACTTGCCGAACAAGACAAGCTTCCAATACCATTTGAAGCAACAGCAGAGCTTCCAGGACTGCTAACCCATTCCAAGTCTTGGATGCTCAAATCGTCTTCAAAGTTGCACTTGACGGCTCGTCTTTGGTCGATCATGTCGGCTTCTGAAAGAAGCCATTGAGATAAAGAAGAACGTTTCTCGTCTTGGTTCGATCCTTTACTGGAGTTGCTCTTGTTACTTATTTTGCTCCACGACCACGACAACCAGCTCTTTTTCGCAGATGATTTCTTGCTTACAAGATCTTTTTCTCCACTGCCAGCGCTTGACCCCGAGGGCGAGACAGGTGAAGATTGTGTCTTGGAATTGGAATGGCGTGGTTCGTGAGTGCTTCTATTATTGAATACTCGATGATTAGAGTTCAATGGATCCAGTGAAAGAGGAGAGTCTTGACGAGATGGCGCGCGCTCTACAGCTTCATCTGGAACTTAAGAAAAGAAATTAAATGAATGAGCGAGCTTCTCGTGAAATTCTTTCGAACGCGTCCACATTTCCAAATAAGGAAGAGCGCCTATAATTAGCTATAATTAGTCATAGAACTGTTGATGACGTCATGTATGTCTGACAAAAAATAACGAAAACTTGCGATGTTATTTTTATGATAATTTCTACATTCAATTATTAACTTTCTTTCTATCTAGGTCTGCAGAGATCATTCAGTGCCTACATCCACTGAAACGTCTAGCGTAGAAATATCGTAGATATTTTTAACGTTTCCAAAACGTTTTTTAAAGAACATCTCCGTCTTACCTTCAGTGTTGTTGACGGTCTCATCGTGTAAAATACAATAAAACATCAGATTGACAAACGAATGCCAGGCATTGGCCAAGCGTCCTTCAGGGCGTGGCTTTTGTTGGCGATTCTGCCGTCTTTGCTTAAAATAGTTCATAATAGTCTGAAATGAAAAACAAAATTTGAGATGGTTACGTCACGCTTTCATGAAAAGTTTTCAAACTTTCCAAAATGACTAACTCGAAAAGATTCTGTTGTAGGTTCACTTACCAAGTCGAAATTTCACACGACATCTCGCGAAATCACGGTTTTTACGATGAAAAACGTCGAATTGTAGATTTATCTAACGGAAAATACCCTCTGAAAATTAGCACTGTTACGCTATCGGAAAATTTGACGAAATCTGTCTGTAATTGGTTAATTGATTGATTACGTTTAATACGTTATGATTGATAAGTTGATAATGTGATGACGTAATTAATTTAGGCGATGGAATTTTCTTTGATGCAACTAAACAATCATGGCAGGCAATAATGTAATTAATATGTGTTCATATTTTTTGATGTGTATTAATATTGTTTTCACTTGGGCTTAATTAAAATATACTAAATAAATACTACAGAACTATAGCTCATGTATCAACTGGTCTTGTATTGAAGTATACTATAATGAATCAGTTGCAAGTCGTAAATAAATGTGTGCATTATATTTTGTAAAACTGTAATTTTGTCGTAGAGAGCTGACTTACAGTGCGATGTCTGATCGATTTTCAGCCAATCACAGCGTGTGTTCTATCAAACCACTTTCAGATCAGACCGCGCGTTCTATAAACTACTACTTCTAGCACTTCGATAACTTTCAGCCAATCAGAGTTCGCGCTCCATTAAATTAACTACTAAGACTTTCCAACCCCTATCCCGGGGAAGGAGGGGGGGGGGGGGGGAAGGATCGGGTATGCTCGTCGTATCTCTTAGGGGGTAAAAATCAGCGATTTGGTATCTTTTAGGGTGTTCAAATTGAAGTTTAGAGTTTTTGTATTTCCTGGTCTCTCTGATCTTAGGGTATCAAAAGAGCCCATCGCTTATTATCTTGTTCCCAAATGGAAGAAATTTGCCCAACAATAGCCTATCGACCGTTCAATTTTACTGATGTTCATCATTATGATGTTCATCTGCTTGTTATTAGGGGTTAAAAATCGTCCAGCCACGCCCTTCTTAAAAGACTTCCGGTATATTTTAGGGGTATTTTTTAAAATTTCCGACGAGCATACCCGATCCTTTTACAATGGAGTCCCCCCTCCCCCCCGGGCTTCTAGCCGACAACGACGTTTACTCAAGTTTGGGTTTCCTGTGTAAATACATTAAAGGACCCTGGTACCTAGTTATCCTTTTTTGTCCGCTAAAAAACTGGTAATGAACAAGAAATTCAAAATGGCGGGAGAGATGTCAAGTTCAACTTTCAGAGAATTTTGCTCTAAAAATACGTGATCATTCTCTTAAAAGCTCAAACAGACAAGGAAAATGGATATCCCGACGTGAGTTTTGACTGTGTGAAGTCCTAGAAGGAAATTAGTGTACTTCTGTCGAGAATTTTTAGCACATGTTTTGTCGATAGTTTGTGTTTTTATGATATTTTTAGGTCCAACAGAGAAGTTTGGCATATTATTTCTGGGCGTTCATCGATTCAAGAATCTGTAAGAGCCTAAAAAGCTATGTACTTTTGACAATTTGGATTTGTTATATTTGTTGAAAGCAAAGACTTGTTAGAAGCTAAAACTGCTCATGCACGTTGAATAAAACCATGCAATCATTTATAAGTTTACTTTACTTGCTCCCTTTAGGACCAAATAGCGGAAGTTCTAGACCAGAACAGATCGAAGCTTCTTGAAGGCATATTGTGGTTCAAAAAGCCAAGGTAAAAACTATACTTTGGATTTTGAACTTTGTATATATTTACATATATATATATATTGATAATATAGTAAATTATACTGTTGTATGGGTAGCTGACTTCCAAGATATAGTTCACTTGTTGTATACAAAGTATATAGCACAAGCCTACGTGCATAAAACCCAGTCAATCTTAACACAAGACAAGTTTTGTGAGCTTTATTAATTTAGTCTTCAAATTTTTTGTATATGGTAAGTTGAATATGGAACTGAAATTAACTGTTGGTTGAGTTGAATATTTTTGATTTGTAGCTCAAGTGCTGCAGAAAAACTGATGAAGTCAGATAAAATTAAGCCAAAGAGAAAGGAATTAGTCAAGAAACTCAGCAAAATTCTGGTAAGCCATAATACAGTATAATACAGTTAGTATTTTATATTGTAAAAAATCAAGAAAAGCAAGTTATGTGTATTGTTAATGCAGCAGGCTAATAAGCAGTGCCAATTATGTTTTAGAGCAGTATTTGTAATGTCAGTAATTAAAATGAAATTTAGGTAAAGTTAAACTCAAGACGACTGCTTGCATTTGTGTTCGTGGGACCACTTTTGGGCAATTCCACGTTGCGGACGTGACTTTCAGAGGTTATACCTAGTGTAATAAATGGCTATTCAACCCAGATAATGTTTTTCAAAACAAATGAAATTCATCCAATCAATACTCCTGGTTGTCCCTTTGATTTTAGCATAAAAACATTTTGGCTGACTTTTGATTATTAAGAGAAAAAATGTGTAAATGACGTGTTGTGGACATGACATGGAAAACAACCATGTTTGAAGTTACTCTTAAACAAAGCTAAAATCCTGTGAACTTGAAACTTTTCAAAAAAAGTGTTTATACTGTCTTAACTCTATACTAACTGCACTATATAAATCCAAAATGAAAGAATTGATATTGCTTGTTTCTATGGATTTATTAGGAATACAGTGTGTTGCAGACGTGACAATAAATTGTTGCGGACATGACATTTCTGGGAATGGTATTTCTATACCATCAAAATCCTCTCTATTTAGGTCTTTTGAGTAAACTAAATTGGCTTATGCATAGTTTCATTCTTCAGAGACACAATTAGGCTAATTTCATTCACAAATAAAGAAGATTTTGCAGCAAAATTTTTTTTCAAAGTTTACACAATTCCTTCACAGAAAAGGCCAATTTTTTAAGCAAATTTGTCAATTTCATCAATTGCCGACATTGAGGACTCCCCCTGATATAGGAATCAGTCTTATCATCACCAACTTAATCTTCCTTAAATGCCTAAAAATTTTTTTTCTATATTAAAATGCATTTTTGATGCAAACTACATGTAAGCATTTAATTGTTTTTGCTTTTTTCAACTCTCATGTGGAATAGCCCTTTTGCATTGTACAGGCCATGTGGGTATACATGTAGTTTGCTAATAGGGTGAACCCTGTTTTTTGCTTGCTCATCTGGTCTGCTGCAGTCAGTGGTTCATCACTCAAATGTGAGGCCACCCACTGTACAACAAAAACAACAACAAAACTGATTTGCAAAATTGAAGCTGCAAACATCTAAACTGTATTATATTTTAGCTTTTTTAGCTTGTTTTTGTCTTTAATTTATTAGGACGTTGATGAGTGGCAGTCGTTAGAACTATTTGGTTGCTATGTGGAGAATGAATTTAGAGGCTCAATGCAACAATTACAAGTAAGTGGTATCAGATATATAATTATGTTAGTACCTTTTTGCACAAACATTGACCTTTTGAAACATAGAAACTGAGACCAAAATGAACATTGATAAATGTATTGTATTGTAATCAATTGCTGACTATAAGAGCTAGTAGCTACTCTCGAAACATTGTACAAATTAAAATGAAGTACCGACTTAAAAATGTTTTCTCTTCAATCAAGATTGTAGCTAGTTTGCTACTCCTCAGAACATTGGGAAATCAGTTGATTAGTTGATTTCAAAGAAGCACATTGATGTTGTCATTTCAAACAGCAAATTTTTGGTATTAGAAGAAGATTGTGTAGCGAACTCATAGATATTAAAATATATATGTGAAAATTAGATATTGCTAGTGTACCCAGGAGCCATTTCAGCCTCGGCTTCTAGTTTCAATGATTTTGAAAGGGTCATTATTTGTGCAAATAGCTACACTGTATTTATATATATGTAAAATTGCTCCACAGTACATGTGTACAGTACTGTACATTGAAAGTTTGACAAAGAGACATTGTTAAATCCCTATATGTAAATAATTATTATTTAATAGATAATTGACACATGTATTTTGTAAATTGTTAAACATTATTTACAGTGTATATACAGTAAAAACCCGCATATAAGAACCATTGTTTTTCGAGGTTAGGCTTAAGTGGTTTTATATAAAATGTATGTCTGGTTCTTGTTTAATGGGTGCTTGAAAAGCAAATTTTAGCCTAGTGGTTCTTAATCCACTGGTTCTTATATGCGGGTTTTTACTAATTTATTACTTGTTCTTATTCCTTTATTTATAGCTAATTTCCAAAAATGAAATGCAGACAGAGAATTTAATGACAAAGGTACATTTTGTATTAAAGTTCATTTATTGAATTCGTCTTGAGTTGTCCTCATTGATTGATTGATGTTCTGATCAGATTTTAGAGTATTATTTTGAAGAAAGAATGCATATACTACAGTGTCTGAAATATATTTTGATTTACTGGCAAGACCCACAGCATCCATTTAGGGTAAGATAATACAGCTTTAATAGGCCAGTATGCACAAAGGATTTTTATCCCAGAGCACACTCGACCTAGAGCAGAGCTCCTTCTTCCGTACGAAAGATTACATACCTTGGATATAATGAGCTTTTCTCACCCCTTGCATGACATTTTAATTTAATTTTTTATCCAACAGCAACAAAAATATAATATTTGAAAAAGAGCACACTAAAGTTAGCAAAAAGTTTCAATGAATAGTACTGGTACCAAAGTTATGGTAGGCCAAAGTTTATGCTTTTTGTATAGAAATGTTCGTTGGTGGGCAAGCTGTTGCCCATCACCAAATGTTTCAATCACTACAGTAGAAAAAGCACCAACTTTGTTTTCCTGTTCGATTAAAATATAATATGTCATGCAAGGGGTGAGAAATGCTCATTGATCCTCAGGAGAAGAATTTTCACCACACACAAAATGCTCCATGACATTAAACTTCTCAAAAATATTTGGGAGCAATTGACCCACTGAGGCAAATTATGTGTAATGGTTGTGCAAAATGAACCTGGAACGTACTCCTAGAGCAAAACCTTTCATGTGTTTGTACCAGCCTTAACACGTACAGTCTAGATAGCAAATTAAACTGTCAATCTGTCTTCAGCCAGTCAGTTACAATTTTGAGCACATATCTATCAGTCTGCCAAACTATTCTGGGGCTCAGATTTCAGCCATCGGGGTTTCATGTGTGGCCACGATACTCTCCCCTGTGACGGCTGGACGTTTGAACTAAAATTCTCATCAAATTTATAGATTTTCACAGACAACTACTCAATTGACCTCTTGCCCTTGATTTGACAGATAATATATTAGGTCACAGACAAGACTTTCAGCTCACGCACCCAGCCGTCATGGGTGCATGAAACCCAGCCAATGGCTGAAATCATTGAGACTGCCAAACTGTCTGCCTGCAGCTATACACTGTACATCTCCATTATTATTACATTAAATAATTATATTTTATAGATACTCATTAAACATTATCTTGTAAATATCTCTCAACACTGTACATTACAAGTACATTGTACTTATCCATAAGTTTATTATGTTCACACCTTAGAATATAGGAAGGAGAGCAGTTTATGTGCTGTGATGTCTATCAAAACATTTGAAAATCCTATCATTTTTTAATTTAAAACTCATCGACAAATGAGTTTGGGGTTAGGTGCCAGGGTGAGCGCAGGTTGCGAAGGCCACGCCCATGCAGGATGGTAGCCATGGCAACCGGGCCACAGCTCACCACCAGCACCTGTCACACTGAAAGACAGTGGAAAGTATACTTACCTGAAGGAAACGCAGCAACTTAGAGGTGGGAGGGTGGGGAAAAACTTGCATGCCTCACTGAATGAGAACAGCACTGCCAAAGCTGCCAGTAAGCAAGCCCCTGATAATACCGTGGGTTCCCCCCCAAGCCTGAGTGGAAAGCCGCTGTGCAGCAAGATTGTCTCGGTTTTAACTTCGCCTAAATTTCATTAAGCCACATTTAAAACTCATCGACAATGAGTTGGCGCTAGATACCAGGGTAAGCGCAGGTTGCACGGACCACGCCCAGCAGGAAGGTCACCATAACAACCTGGCCAACAGCCCACTACCAAAAATCGACCAAGGGTGCTTGGTAGAGGAAACTGTGACCGGTTACCATGGTACCTCCTCTCCCAAACCATTCCAAGCACCCAACCCAAAGCAGAACTAGACGAGGGATCTCAAAGCATGCAAAAAATTTATTGCCACATCAAACTAAATGGCCTGAAGCCGAGGCTAAGGCATCAACAGGGGTTCTGATGTATCCCCGATAGGCATTGCTAGACCAACGACCCAAGGACTGAATTAGGTGGTCCGGTACACCATTGCGGGCTGCCACCGTGGCAGCTCCAATCCGAAAGCTGTGGCTTGAGTAGGAGCCGGGAATGCTGGCAGCAGCTAAAATGTCCCTTAACCACTGAGTCAATAGTACGCGGGTCAGAGGTTGCCCAGATTGAAAGAGGAACAATGGACCAGGAGAGGCTCCGCGGATTGATAAGTACGAAAGAATGGCTTCCACTGCACACAGAGGGGGCTTGCCTTTCCCGATGAATATATGACACCCTTTGCGGAAAGGATCCGTTTTGGAAGCCTTGACGCTGACTCGAATGCAGGAAGGCGAAGTTGTTGAGTCAGCCGAAATGTCCTGAACGGTTAGGTGAGTCGCTGGAGAGAAACTGTGGAGGCTAGGGACAGTGAATTCGGCAGAACGGAGGAACCCAAAGTAAGCCAAGCAACAAGCGGCCCAAAACATGACATGATCTGCCAGACTCATGTTGAGGTGGTTGAAAATAATCCGCATTATGTCGTCGGTAACCGGCAAACGTTCTGATTTCCTTAAACCTTGTGAGCGCTTGATCCCTCGGAGCACTCTCTCAAGCCTCAGACAATTCTGGAGGGGGTCAGGAAAGCCCATCTCAACGTGAAGGGCACGAACAGCAGATAGATAAACTTTAATCGACGAATGGTAAATCGAGTTAGAGAGAAACGTCGCAAAAAGACACAATGTCCACTCATCGGTTGGGCAAGGAGAGCCATTGGCGTGGACTCTACCCGCTTGCGTACAGAATTCAATGAACCGCTTTTGACCAGTTGCGTAGGAGCGGCGGGTGGAAGGTGCTAGCCCTTGCAAAAGCAGTTCACGACAGCGTGACTCTAGAGACTCGCCGTGAGCTCTTCCAGAAGCTGACCAGGAATCAGGGTTGGCGACTGTAGAGCCCATGGTGCATGTTGGAAGAATACCTGCCAACGGAAGCGAAAATAACCCGCAAAATAATAATAATAATAAAAACAAACAAATTCTTGGCAGAGAATACGACGAACTGTCGTAACATCGGTAATAAACAGGCTTGTATAAGTACGACCAATACAGAGTCGTAGCGCACGATCATGGAAACTACTCTGGCAATGGATACAACAGGCGTCCTGTCGTAGCGACGAATAGGACAGTGTCGTAGCAACGGTTCAATATAAACAGGCTAGGCATGAATACGACTAATATATGGTCGTAGCGCACTATGATGTAAAATACTCTGGCAATGAATACAACAAGCGTTCTGTCGTAGCGCCGAATACGACAAAGTGTCGTAGCAACGGTTCAGTATAAACAGGCTTGGCATGAGTACGACTAATATATTGTCGTAGCGCACAATGATGTAAAATACTCTGGCAATGAATACAACAGGCGTCCTGTCGTAGCAACGAATACGACAAAAGTGTCGTAGCAACGGTTCAATATAAACAGGCTGGGCAAGAATACGACTAATATAAGGTCGTAGCGCACAATGATGAAAAATACTCTGGCAATGAATACAACAGGCGTCCTGTCGTAGCAACGAATACGACAAAAGTGTCGTAGCAACGGTTCAATATAAACAGGCTGGGCAAGAATACGACTAATATAAGGTCGTAGCGCACAACGATGAAAAATACTCTGGCAATGAATACAACAGGCGTCCTGTCGTAGCAACGAATACGACAAAGTGTCGTAGCATCGGTTTTAAACAGGTTGGCATGAATACCACCGATACAATGTCGAAGCACACAATGGGGGGGGGGGGACAAATGTCTACATTAGAACATGATAGTGAACGAGACAAGCGCAGAGACTTAGAGCCCTTAGCGACCAATCGATGGCAGGATAAAGGGGAGGGGGGGGGGGGGGGGCGAAAATCAAGGCGGCCAAATGTAGGCAAACTACAAGGTGGATGAGGCAAGCACTGATGGAAGGTACAATTTAATTACACCACTGGGGAACCACTTACAAAATATAGTCTCTTTTCCTACTCCCTCTCGTTCACTCCCTTCCTCTCTATGACTTTAAGAGCAATACAAAGGCTAGACTGGGATGTCTGGCAATCAACGAAAACAATAGCTAAACTGAGGACTTGCAATGGTCAACACAAATGTGACGTAATGTCCAACTTGCAAAGTTAACTACAATTGCAACATGCAAAGTCATACCTAACATAATAAATAACGATCGTAGGGACCATCTCATCAATATTTGCGGTGCTTGGGTCGTGAAGGTTGAGGTGAGGCAGGGCGAGCACTCTTTTGGGATGAAGAAGTTTCTTCACGGCACTCCATAGCCCGGTGGCTCCCGGAGCATCGGGAGCATTTATGAGCATAACGGCAGGGATGATAGGGGGATGAGCAGTGCCCCTTGTTCCAAGAGATACAAATGGTACCGGTGTTATTGTTTACAGAAGGCCTTGCTGAGGTACCAGCAGTGTGAAAGTGGTAGAGTTGAACGTTAATTTCTGACCAGTCGGTCAACTGGGTGGCAGCGGCGTGTTGTCTGAAGGCTTGATCGTAGCTAAGCCATGCAGTGCTCCTGAAGAGACGATGGGTCCGAATTATAAGCAGCTTGTAGAGCAGAAGATCCTTCCAGCGTTGAGGGAAGTATGAGGTTAGGACTAATGAAAAGATACCAAAGGCTTCCGTCCAGCTGACTATGTCTTCAAAGCGACGTTTATTCTTTTTTGGTTGATTGGTGAGCACCAAACGTCCATCTAACAGGAGTTGTGGTTCGTTTTCGGTCAGTGGAACTAGGTTAGCAGGCATTAAATCGTTCAGGTCAATGAATTTTCCCGAAACGATCTGTGTCACCAGCTTAGCCGGTATTGGAGAATAGCCAGGACCCACTACAAAGGGCTGGTAAAGTGTAGGAGTGATTGATGGTAAGATGGAAGATAAATTGGCTGGACTTGAAGTTGGAAGCGAGTTCGAGGAACAGGAGCTCACGCTTAGCGTCGGAGAGGGCGATGAATGAGACAAAGCTGGCAAAGTAAAGGTCGATAAAAAGGTAGGAACGGAAAACCTACCTCCACTGAAGGAACTCGGCAGACTTTGAGTAGAGGGAGCCGAACCGCTGGAGGCCAAAGTGGATGGTGCTAAGACGCCAGTTGTCGAAATAGTCGAGCCTTGAGAAACTGCATGTGTACTTGTCGAGCGAGCGTCGGCCATGGCCTTGCTGACGGCGGCTTGAATAGCCACCAGCATCTCTGGAGGTAGAGGAGTATGTGACGTGCTAGATGTTGAGGTCGTTGTTGACATGCTAGATGTTGAGGTCGTTGTTGTTTTGTCCATTTTGATCAGTAATTAAGATAAACTCGAAGAAAAACTTGCATGCCTCACTGAATGAGAACAGCACTGCCAAAGCTGCCAGTAAGCAAGCCCCTGATAATACCGTGGGTTCCCCCCCAAGCCTGAGTGGAAAGCCGCTGTGCAGCAAGATTGTCTCGGTTTTAACTTCGCCTAAATTTCATTAAGCCACATTATTAAGAAAACTCTGGCAGTCAGGGTTCAGATCTTAAGGCCATTCTATTTGAAATTCACATTCAAAGCCTGAAAAGTGTTGGAATTTAGAAAGAGTTGCATATCACTTCCTTAATTGCCTTTCTAACTCATTACATACAATCATGTAATATATTTTATCAATAATAATTATTGGATTTTATTTTCCTTTTCCCAATTAGGAAGAGTTTGGTGAAATTATTGAAAAACTTCAAGTAGATGATGTTTTAATAAACAAGGTACAGCTAACAGCAATCAGATTGTTTTTGGACAGTCAGAATGTTTTTGGAATAGGATTATTAATCCAAAAAGTCCATCTTTTTGGATTAATAATCTTATTCCAAAAACATTCTGACTGTCCAAAAACAATCTGACTGCTGTTAGCTATATATTCCATATAAGGAAATTGCTATTAATGCTGACTGGTTGTTTAAATGATATCAGAATGAGTTTAGTACCAGTTATGTATCAGTTTTGATTTGTCCAAAACCAGATGTTGGAATTATGTCCAAAAACTGTCCAACGCCATTGGACAAATGTTGCAAGACAGTACATATTCAAAAATTGGTCAAAACCTGACGTCGCAATTACATTCATTTGATACTCTGACCTAAATACCAAGGTAGAAATTGTATCATTTGAAAACCTTAAGAAATTCCCTGGGGCAGTTGTACAAAGGTTGGATTAAAGTTACGTTATCCACTGGATAAGAGTTATCCACTGCATAGATTTTGTATAGATTTTATCTGCTGGATAAGGATTTATCCTCTGGATAGCGCTATTCACCCTTTGTACAACCAGCCCCAGAAGTGTAATTTATTTTGTTTCATTTATGATTTTCCCATTTTCTCTGACTAGAACAATGATACATAATAATCACTATGATAAAAATAATTATAATTATAATATATATAATTAATGTGAATTGTTTAATAGATAACTGAACAGTACAAGGTATGCTGTACAAGTCAAATTGAAGCTTCAGTGACACACAATTCACCATTAGTAAGTTAACTATGAAAATTTAAGTGCATGAATTTATTATAAATGGAGTGTGAACAAGTCAATGACGAGCCAATGTATTTTTATTTGACACTCCCTCTAGCCTCCACCTTTGTAAACCTTCGACTCGATCACATTGAGCTGTGCCCTTCGTAATTCAGCACTTAGCTTCAAGGAAGGGTGATGAGTTACTCCTAATTTATTTATTGCTGCGAGCGAAGCGAGTAGCCTCCTATTCGGAACACAGTGTAATCTGTGGATGTCACTAGACGAGCATGCGATACATACGATCAGCGGTTCAAGTCCATACCGTATCGAGAGTCGATTCAAGGATGTCACTAGACGAGCACGCGATACATTCGATCAGCGGTACAAAATTTTTGCATGAATAGCTGTTGACAGACAAATTAAAGGTCTTTACTACTGCGGCTTGTTGAACTACAGGCAACCAGTGTACGGTTCGAGGTGCGTCTTGTTAAAAAGTTTATTAACGACAACATGTCAATCGCTCTTACTGTAGCGACAGCTAATCTAAATGTCCTTTTTACGGCCGATTTTGGGCTCCCTTTTACATGGGCACGAGTGAACGCACGAGTGCGTCTAGTTCAATATTGAAGGTCAACTAGCAGTGTTCGTCACACAATGCACAGGAGATAAACAAGAAACATTTGATATATCAGACAAAGCGGTGTACTTTCGTAAGTTTTAGGGGAACAGTTCTGCTAACGTGGATACACCAGCTGTTTTTTGCTCGCAGCATTTCACTTTCTATTAGAAATAGCTAGTTTTATTTATTTATTTAGAGACTTGTGAATTAATTGTAATCTCTCACAGCACTACCACTTCATATAGCATTAAAGTTTTGATTGTAGGATTGGAATTTCAAATGGAGCCATCAAGTTAATAAATTCCATTCAGATTGCTGAGTTAGGGGGTGTGTACATGGCACTATATAGGATCATCCTAGCACTAGGATCATCCTAGCAGACGAATCATTCTACCTGCTACACATTTACTGCATTCTGTTTACATGGAAATTTGTATCTTCACTTCAGGTACTAGGATATCCTACTAAACAGAATGCAGTAAATGTATAGCAGGTAGTATGATTCACCTGCTAGGATGATATCCTAGTGCTGAGATGATTCTAGTGTCATGTAAACACCCCATTACTGATCAAATTGTGCTTCATGACATCATACCTTAATCATAATTATACCTTGACATCATACACTCAATCTAAGCATTACTTAATTAAAGCACTGACAATGGTGAGAGGAATGTCATTAATGTCGACTTGTTAATAGGACTTAAGGCATGACCTTTGCAAATGGTCAGCTAAATAAATGTTTTTTTCTTCTTCACAGAAACAGAATAGAAATTGCAGGTTTGCTTTGCAGTACCTAAGGGAGCAGGTATATACATTATATTCAGTTAGGAGGGGGTCCTAGGGGATTGCGGGATTGACCATTTCTTTGTGCGGTATTGCTGTATTTTACAAAAAAATTGCGGTATTGCGAGATTCTCAAACCCTGCGGTATGTGGTATTTTCTTTTTTGAGCTGTGGTATTATGGGAAAAATGATTTGAAATTGCGGTAATGCGGTATTTTTTAGGGCTGCGAGATGCGGGATTTTGCTTCTGGCGCTCAATAGAAAATTTCATGTTTCTGTGATTCATGTTTCTGCGCGTGAGGTCCCGTGGGAGTGGCATTTTGAATTTTTTTCGGGTGGTGAGCCGTATTTTCGAATTTTTCATGCAGGATTGCAGGATTGACCATTTTTTCGTGCGAGATTGCGGTATTTTCCAATTTTTCGTGCGGTCCAACTGCGGTATTCGTAACCCCCCTAGGCCCCCCTCAGTTAGATGTACTATGTGCTTAAATTAAGTGTTTTTAACCTTTTAATATTTAGTACTTTCCCTTCTCCTTTATTATTTATTCTGACAAATGCAAGTACTCTTTGCACTGGATTCATTTTGTGTAATATAACTTACTGCTTTTATTATTTCTGTAGGTTGTGTTGCTTGAAATCATGTTTCTGTATTACAGAGACTACCTTCACACATCTAACAGTCTGTTGCAAACAGCTAAACTTTTTCAGGTAAGTATTTTAATTTCTCCTCTCCTCTCTCCTCTCCTCTCCTCTCCTCTCTTTCAACTACCCCTTTGTTTGCTTATTCTTATATATTTTAGTACATCTGATGAATTTTAAATTACAGTCTCAGGGTTTTGGTACAAAGCAAATCAATCGACATCTACTAGATGGAAGATCTGAGTTGTTAATTGCTCAAATAAGGTCTGTAAATAAATGACATTTTATAATTGCTACATAGTGGAATAGAGTAGTCAAGGGCACAGTGAACCAGCTGTCTGCCTGCCCCTTTTAAGATTATTTTGAAAACAAAGAATCAGGGATATTAAATATTATTCATGACGATAGATCTCATTTATTATTCATTATTCATTATTATTATTATTATAATTATTTATAATTTGTAATTATTAGTTATTTGTTATTATGATTTATTTGATATGATATTTATCTCATTTATTGTTCATTATATTATCTCATTTATTGTTCATTATTTTATATATTTATTACTTTTTATTTATTATTGTATATATAGCCACCTACAAGTCCTTATCCTCATTGAGTCATTCTATCTGGAAGGAGTCAGAAATCTAATGGATGATGGAGAGTAAGAAACTGAATAATGCAGAAAATTTACTTTATGGTATTTAATGTACAGTAAACTCCTGATTTTAACAATTGTTTTTAATCTATATTTCAAAGTTTTAAGAAGCACCATCTCGTACAGGAACCTGGTGGGATGAAGGTAAATAACTAAACATTGCAACTAATATGTTTCTCTACATTTTCTGTCCCAATCATAAAATAAGCCACAAAGTCATTGATAATGAAATAGGGAAATTGCTGAACCTATTTTTCAGCAATCATTAGCATTTACAGTGTTCATATACATGTCATAACCAAGTTTATATGTACCTGAGTGTATAAATATCACATTTATTCAGGGTTAAGAGAAAAATAAATCACTCAATATAATAAAATGTAATTTCATTTTATTTAGTCTTTAGACAAGTTATTTGTGACTTGGGGAAGTCTACCTCAGCATGGACCAGTTATGCTGGCCTGGGCAGTCTTTAGATACGTCACTATGGAAACAGACCAAGAACAGGTAGGTATCTATGACAACTAGCAACCACTTTGTCAATTTAATTTAACAATCTCAGTACAATTTACACTGTACATGTAACTTCCATGGATCATATTTATTAAGGATGTTAAATTTTCTGTATTAAGTTTAACATCATTATCAAGTCAAAACAATAACTCAAATATAATTTTTTCATAGGATATTAGACGAATTGGAAGTAGAGCACTACAGTGTCGAGTGTTTGAGTTTTTTGAAGGATTACTTAAATCTGAAGCATTCTCTGGAATAACTGTAAGTATTACTATAATCAACCCAAAAGTATCATGTACTGTAAATCTAAGAGTGTTTCATTTTCTGAGAAGTTGAGGATGTACACATATTAGAGACCTTAAGATTGACGTTTACACTGAACTGCAACCATCAAACGGTAAAATTTACTGTCTGTCCTCAGCCGTTTGTACACTTAAGTAAAGATATTAATTTGTATTTTCTGTCGTTAAGAGATTTGTTCTTCATTTGCTTGTTGCATTGATTTAAGGATTAGTGTAAAATATAAGGTGAAAATCAAAGTCAATTTTTGCTGTTTGTCGTTAGCGGTTTGCCGTAAATGTCAATCTCAAGGTCTCTATTGTACAGCATTACAGCCAAAATCGTTGCATCGCAACCAGCAAATTACAAATTTTGTTTTGACTTTGTTTTTTTCTGAGCCGTCAATCAATTTTGGGGCGGAGCTTCTTTCAAATGAACCAATCACTGAATGAGTTCGTGAAAGCTCCGCCCCCAAGAATGATGGACGGATCAGAAAAGACCAAAATGTTACGGACGTTGGAGGTTGCGATACAACGATTTTCACTGTAAAACTGAGTAAACTAGTCTACAAATGCAGATACTAATTTAAGTGCGGTTTATACGACAACCTATTCCTGGTACAGCATCCCTAAATTTTGGCACATGGGTTGATTATTTTGGGTATGACACTCAGGCCATCAAATTTTCTGTTCACATGATCAATGACGACAGAATTTGGGTTGCCATGCCATAATTAGTTTGTTGTGTGAATCAGGCTTCAATTACTAACAGTGTGTTTTGCAGACATAGGGTTGCTAAAAATACTTTAATTCACTTTTTTGCAGCCAATAGCTAATAGCTCTAAAACTGTTGTGTATGGACTGCTGTTCTTAGTCTTGACCATGTTCCAGGAAGAATCACTCGGTGACACACAGGTAATTAAATTAATAATACTAGCTTTTCTTGCAGGCATCTTTTTGTTTCTCTTTCCTCCATCCTGTAGTCCAGTCCCAGACTCTCTTTCTTGCCACTCCAGGACTCGCGTAGAAAGAGAGTCCAGTATAACTTGCATGCGCATGTGCAAAATGAGCCAATCAATGGATTATTAGTATTTTGCGAGCTTGCAATATGCAAATGTCAGTGTTTGGTAGCAGTGGTAGTGATGCGTATCGAAAAATTCACAAATACGTCTTTCACAACTGTCCATCCGTAACTGGCCTGTAACAGTGCTCAAACTTTGGTAAAAGATTATAGTTGGTTTTTCCAAGTGCATAGCTCACTGAATCAACAAATGGCTTTCCGAAATGAGACTGATATCGTGTATACAAAACACTTTCTTCTTCAGCCATCTTGAATCATTGGATGACTTTAGGATTTGTAACCACGCGATCACCACATGAATGTGGTGATCGCGTGGTCACTAAGTTGACATGCGCATGCAAGTTATACTGGACTCTCTTTCTCCGCAAGTCCTGGAGCGGCAAGAAAGAGAGTGTGGGACTGGACTACTCCATCCTGTAGCCATTCTTGTCTCCAGGGCCTGTGCAGTTGCCATCCATTGGAAGGCAACATGCAAAAGGCTCTGGTCAATCCAAAACTGGAAACAAGCTTCTTCTGGTCTTATTGTACAGATGTGAAATTTATATAGCCTGAGTAGAGGAGGGGAAGCAGGGAAAGGGACTAGGATGGGAAAGGGGGAAAAGGGAAGGAAGAAGGAGGGGAGGGAAGGAGAAGGAAATAATGCATGGGAATCCCTGAACTCCATTAAGCATGGTGAATGGTATAAATCGTTATCAAGAATGATGTTCTTGAATATTGCTCCTAAAAATGGATGAAAAGATCATTGTTTTAAAAGAATATGTTCAGTAAGAGGAATTAGAATTAAGTTGTTGTGGTTCCAAACAGAGCAATACTCCTGCTTCCTGATGTTGCTAAGGTGCAGTTTGTAGTACAATTACTTGGAATGTCTACACTTAGGAGATCACAAGATAAAGGCTTACCATCATTGCATTTGGCATTATGTGATTAATAGGCCATATGCACTAACAGGTCATGTGACCCTATCTCCCCTAAATCAAGCGGCACCATCAAAATGAACTTCAAAAAATGAAAGAGCACCTCTATATTAGTAAAAGTGCAAAGTTTCAGTTTATAAGATGAATAAGAGAAAAAATGAGAGTAAATTTAAGATTAGATATTTTCTTAAGATTCATTCGGAAAAAGGCGTTGGATTGCACGAGCTTGCCATCCAACACGTTTTTCCAAATTAATCTTAAGACAATATCCAATCTTTCAAAAAATGAAAGAGCACCTCTATATTAGTAAAAGTGCAAAGTTTCAGTTTATAAGATGAATAAGAGAAAAAATGAGAGTAAATTTAAGATTAGATATTTTCTTAAGATTCATTCGGAAAAAGGCGTTGGATTGCACGAGCTTGCCATCCAACGCGTTTTTCCAAATTAATCTTAAGAAAATATCCAATCTTAAATTGACTGTCATTTCTCCTGCATGACATCTTATGAGCTGAAACTTTGAACTTTTACTAATATTGAGGTGCTCTTTCTCTTTCTGGCATTCATTTTGACGGTGCCACTTGATTTAGGGGAGATAGGGTCACGTGACCTGTTAGTGCATACATGTATGGCCTATTGTGCACAGTTTACAGTACCTTGAAATTATTAATAATTGAAATTGTTCTTTTTTTAGTTGCTTGTCTCTGTGTTATCTCAAACGCTCACAGAAAAAGGTTTATGTATGGACTTCTGGGACACAGTGAGTATCATAATTATATCATCAAATTTTCAATAGAACTTATAACTGAAAAAAGTCAGTGCAAAAACAGCATGTTAGTGATTTCTGATCAAAGTATACATTCTCCTCAAAAATCTTTTATTTTTAAAGGAGAATTCTGTATTTGATCAGAGATCATTAAGTCTGTTTTTCTGCCCATGACAATACCATAGTAATGTGCATTTATTGATATTTGTATATAAAAAAGTTCACTGATACCATTTTACAGCATCTGGGAAAATTGGAAAACTCATCAGAAAGTCGCTTAATAAGCTGTTTTAGGATGCACCACTTTGAAATTCAATAGTTAAGAAATGAATATTAATTATGATTAGTATTATAATCATTAATCATCACCATCATCATCAGCATCATCAATACTATGATTGTCATCTGTATACGTAGCATCTTTCAATAATGTTATGTTACATGACTTGTATTTGTTACAGGGTTTGGAAACTGGGACAGGACTTTTGCTGAAGTCAGCATGTAACAGGTTTTTAACAATAATAATGAAGGGTTCCCTGTGAAAATGACCTGAAATTAATTTTTCCAGCATAGGAAAGTTAATTATACCATTGATTTATGCCATTGAAAAATATCACCAAAAAAGTCACTTTCACATGACGTTTTCACATGGAACCCTTCAATTATAATATTAAAAGGTATTAAAAAGGTATTTGAATTTCTAAAACGTGGTTTGTGGTGTGCCCCTTCACCCCACCCTAAATCTGCCACTAAAAGAGGGTTGTCTCTCTTATTCATGAGGTGTCTACCATAAAGAGGTGTCTATATTTGCCATAATTGTACTAAATACTGACAGTTTTCTTGTTGTCCCTTAGTTTCCCATTGCAATTCTTGCCATTTTTGGAGTTGATGAAATCACTTGCAGGTGAAGAGGAATCTGCTGCAAAGGTAATGAAATTAACAACTTCATGAAAATGCATATCAGTCAGCCAAGAATGAGAGACAAGAATACAGAACTAGTGGGAAGAAAGTAGGAAAGAAAAAACAAGGAAGTAGAAAAGATAAAAAGGAAAGAAAGAAAGAAAGACAGAAAACGAATGAGAGACTAAGAGAGATAGAGAAAGAAAGAAAGAAAGAAAGCTAGCTAGCAAGAATGAGGGAGAATACATGGGGAGGGAGAATGAAAGCAAATGAGAGTGGGAAGAAAGGATGGAAGATAACAAGGGAGGGAGGGAGAAAGGGATAGGGAAGGATCTTTGGAGAGGGAGGGAGGGATGGAAGTAACAAAGGTAGGAAGGGAGGGAGGGTTTAGAAACTGGAAAGAAGAAAAGAAAACAAAAGAAAGAAAGAGAGAGAGAGAGAGAGAAAGAAAGAAAGAAAGAAAGAAAGAAAGAAAGAAAGAAAGAAAGAAAGAAAGAAAGAAAGAAAAAGAAAAGAAAGAAAGAAAGAAAGCTAAAGAAAAGAAAGAAAATGTATGATGGAAATAATATAAATATAAATGAAAGAAGATATAGTACATTTATTAAATTTATTACATTAATTTATTGCTGTGTATTTTAATTTGTAAATGTTTTTCAATTTCTTGATATTACTGAATATATTATACTCACCATTCCAGGTCTTTGATTTCATGGATCAAATGCTATCCTACACAGAATTACTAAGTGAAAACAGTGTTGGTGATGTTGACTGTACTGGTGATGACCAAGTCTGGAAAATTGTCAACCCTAAGATTCTGTACCGTGGAGGTAAGAACAAGTAAATTCCATTGTTGTAGTCTATACAATGTTACAATAATTAAGAGTAGTTTAGGGGTAAATGGTACATTCACTGTATAGCATGGTTAAAGTACATGTAGGATTAAATTGGCATTGATTGGGCCTACATGTAAGATCACAATTATAGTTAATGTTAAACAGGCCTCAAATCACTATTACTGCAATTTTTGTTATTATGTGAACTCTGTCCTTCAAACAGTCCATTGGAATGCTATAATTCCCTTCTATCAACGAAAACAAAAAAAATCACATTCATTTGATAATTATAGATACCTAAAAATGTACCAAAATAATGACCAAATACAATATTTAGGTGATTTAATTACTTTCCAGTGCAATCCTCAGCTAGACATCTTGTAATTCCAAGTGGTACTCTTGGTGTTGTTCTTCCAACTGTACAAGGTAACTTGTTGTTTAATAAAATATACAATAGTACATATAATATTAAACTCTGAAGTGAGGTTGCCTCAACCAGCTCCTTTACCCAATCAGAATGCTTGTTATTTTATATAACCTGTAGCCAATCACAGTGTTTGTTTTTTATAAAGCCAGCCAATCAGAATGCTTGTTATTTCATAAAACCTGTTGCAGTAGTCTGTTGTGACTGGTACATTTAGAAAGTGATGGTCTCCTACCAGTATAATGTATATGACTGTATTTTGATAACATACCTAATAATTGTTTATACATGTATTTACTTACCTTTCCATTCTCCTTAAGAGTGGAAATTATATAAATGTGAAAAATCATTGGCCAATTAATCCCAAAGGGGGGATTGATGGATCAGAAAAAAGTTATTTTTGATTAAAATGCTGATTACATAGTTATTGTAACAATTTTCACTTTGCCTTATATTTTACTAGGATCTCCAGTGATTCGATGGAACTTTAGCTATTCTTGCTGGGATCTCTTTGTCTTTGAAATTGATGCTTTCCTACAGTCTGTTAGTTTAGGGGTTGGTAAGTTTAACAATAGCTACAATCATTTAGTTGCATTTATTTATAGTAAACCGCTGCCCAGTTGGCTCAGTTGGTTGAGCGTCGGTCTCTCGTGCGGGAGGTCGGGGTTTCAAACCCCGGCCGGACCAACACTCAGGGTCTTTAAACAATTGAGGAGAAGGTGCTGCCTTTGTAGTTACATCTGCAAATGGTTAGACCTTCAGGTTTCTCGATAAGGACTTTAAACTGAGGCCCTGCTCGCCATCCCTTCCTTAACCTGTATATGGGGGAGACATTAAGAACCTGTGAAGCTATCGCATGTAAGGAGTAGGGGATTGTCGCCTGGTACAACAGTCTGTCCTTACTACTAACAAACTCTAGGTGCATTTGATTATATAAATATTATTAGATATTTGCAGCTATATAAATGCAAAAACTTCATTTCTCATTTCATTTTTTATACAGTGTATATTATCTAGTCTGATTAATTGCTAGGTTACATCTAAGATATCTTAAAGCTGACAATACATGCTGCAAATTTTTCTCACACTGGCAGTGCAATTTTAGATTTTGTTGCAGAGAAAAATTGCAATGCCAAACTTTTAAACTTTTTGCAACAAAGGTTTTGTTCCAAGACATCCAGACATGATACACTCAGCAATTTTGCTTGCAAGGAAATCCCTAAAATTGCATTGCAAGCTTAAGCACAAGAAAAAATTGTAGCGTGTATCATATTGCTGGCTTAAGGTTGCTATTGGCAAATTTTCTAAAGCAAGTTCCTCAAAATTGTATGTGCTAAAATAGGAGCATTCTTTGGTGTTCTTGGTCAATAGCTGTCAGTAGTAAATAGTAGCTTTAATTAGTCATTTTTATTGTTTTGACTTTTCATCTGTAGGATCTGATGGCCAGAATGTCATTGCTATAGTAAAATTGACCAATGAGATTCTAAAGAACAACTGGTCAAAATCCGAACACTTAGGACCTGTCATATCAAGACTGTATTATGTCATTCAAAGGTGACAAGGGGATTTTTTAGTGCAATAGAGCAGGTTTTGTATGAGTATGAAATGGACAGCACTATGCTGTGACTGTGTCGGTGTTGTGATATTTATAAAAACATTTTGAAATTCCTGCCATAATGGTGCCGTGAGAAATGGCTGGTGCTGTGAAAAGGAATGCACAGCGCTGTGATGGTGTTAGTGCTGTGATGTCTATAAAAACATTCAAAATTCCTGCCGTAACCGTGCAGTGACCATGCGGTGCCATTTTTACAACTCGAAATCTACTCTTATGGGATATTGCAACTGTCAAATATTATAGGCCCTTTGCAGGACATGGTCGGGTGGCACATGCCATCAAAATGACAGAAAGAGTATTTCTAGCTCAATGCTCACTAAGTTTTGCTCAGTCAAGCCTTTTTTGATATACACTTTGGTTAAAAATGATGTAATTCCACCCAAGTGCTCCCAAACTCAATGTGCTCTCAGATTATGACCAACATATAGGTCCTGTCATGGCTCATTTTAAGCATAGCTACATTAAATTACAGTTGTATAGCCTCTGAATTATGTGGCATCACTTGTTACTGCATGAACTTGGTTATATTTGTGCCATGATTTTCAGATGTGCTTTGTCCCCCAACCTTCCTCAAGAACTCATGGCATCTTGTCTGACTTGTTTAGCAACAGTTGCTTCTCACAATCCCCTTCAGGTAATTTATGTTCTCTCTACTCTTCTTTTGTCAATTTCTAGTTTTTCCTTCTCCTCTTCTTCCCCTCCCTCCCTCCTTCACACCCCCTCTCTCTCCCCCTCCCTCCCCTTTGTCCATCCCTTTCTCCCTTCCCTCCTTCCCTTATTGTTTCATTCTATTTCTTTTTTCTTTCTTTTCCTTTTTTCTTCCTTTCCATTTCTATCTTCCCTTCTTTCTTTCTTTCTTTCTTTCTTTGAATTCTTTCTTTCTTTCTTTCATTTCTTTCTTTCTTTCTTTCTTTCTTTCTTTCTTTCTTTCTTTCTTTCTTTCTTTCTTTCTTTTCCTTTCTTTTCTTCACTCTCTTTAATTTCTTCTTTCCAGATTCTTTCCCCTCCCTCCCTCCCTCCCTCCCTCCCTCCCTCCCTCCCTCCCTCCCTCCCTTCTTCTCTTTATTCCTTCCATCCTTGCTCCCTTCCTCCATATCTCTTCCAACCTCCCTCCCTCTCTGTCCTTCTTCTTGCCTCAAGCTCCCTCCTTTTCTTGTCGTAGATCCTTTCCTATCCCTTCCTGTCTCATTCACTCTCGTTTTCTCCTTCCATTCTCTCCCTTTCTCCCTCCCTCCCTTTCACCCTCCCTCCCTCCCTTAGCTCTCTCCCTTCCTTGTTTACTTCAATGCTTCTTTCCTCTCTCTCTCTCATTTGCTTTCATTCTCCCTCCCTCTCTTCCTTCCTCTCTCCCTCACTTAGCATTCCCCTTTCCATATATGCATCTTGAATTAATAGAATTTTTTATCTTCTTGAATGAGTTAAATTATCTTCATTCAGGTGTGGGTTGGCTTACAGCAGACAGGTTTTCTTCCTTACTGTACAACTGCAAGGTCCCTTGACGATAACAAACTGACTGTAGAGTAAGTTGGTGAATGTTCATTCTTCTACTTTCTGTATTTCCATTCATTTTCATTTTCCATTTTATTGATTTCAATTCTGATTTTTCTTTGCCTCATTCATTAACTTTTGATTTCTTTATGTTTCATCCCTTTTCATTTTTCATTTCTCTTTCTTTCAGATCAATGAACATTGCATCAGGTAGTCTTGGTATTATACTCAGCACAAGAGAACAACCGACTGGGTATTTCCCAATTACCATGGCAACTCTTCGGCCTGTTTTTGCAACTATTATGTGGCATTGGTCAAGCTCAGGAGCAGACTCAACAGCCTGTCAACTTTCTTGACCTTGCGGCATGTTTGGTGTTTGTATTAAGAGAGGTGTTTACAGGGTTCTATAAATGGAGATACACAGTTGTTAAAGAGAGAGAAGAAATTGGTAGGTAATGGGGAAAGTCTGGAACTGAAAAAAAATCCCTTTACGTTATAACAAAGACATTTTTCAGATAAAATGTGGTAACCATAAATGACAAAATCTGATTCATAAAATTGGAAAGAGATGGTCATTCAAAACAACAACAACAACAACAACAAATGGAATTAATATTTTGCATCTATAATGCATGCATGCATTTGATGTTTAACAAAACCAGAGCCAGGGAGCTTATTCAAAAATTACCCTTTTAGACAAAATTAAAAGGACTTTTGATTTTGGATGGGGGCTCATTTGCATTGGTTATTTTATTATAATTATTTTAGGACAACGATGCTTGGAGATATTCAATGGGGTACTTGCACTACATCTGAAAACTCCACAATTTATTGAGGACAATAATAATGACATGCTTCTGGATGTTGCTGAAGCCAGACAACAAATCAGGTAATATACATTTGATTCATCAGCACCTTCAAATGACTCCATTATTAGAATGATAAAAACAAGATAAGTACAAATTAAATTAGGCAGCATACAATAATTATATAATAAATATCCATTCCAATACAAGAAGATTTATCTGGTAGTTTTATGAAAGCACTAATTTTGTGGAAAATACAGTGCAGCACTAATTAAATATGATAGGGCAGTTATTACTGAGAAAATTTAAAAAAAAAATTTAAAAACACTGCGGCCCATTGTGAATTTTCACTATTATCTACCACATTCTAACAAACAATGTTCCTAGGGATATTTTTTTTCTGGAGCACAGACCAAGCAACAGATCTTATAAGGACAAGTGTCTCCTGAGTTCCCAAAGATGTTTGTTGCTTGGTTTTCCTCTCTTGTGATTCTATTTAAATGATTATTTTATAATAAGTCTTTTTTATGCACATGGTAATCAGTTAGTGTGTATATCAGCTTTTTTCTGCTTTTTCTCAGGTCAGCAGCAGTCCTCCAGGATGTTCTTGCTCATAGTTTACTGTATACTCCTGCTGGCCAGTCATTATTGCATATTCTAGGGACAGGAGTGGATACTGTGGACAAGTTGATTTCACTGGGAGGGTAAGAGACAACAATAGATAGTAATGGAATAAGAAAATGGGAAATGGAATGATGGGAAGTGAATAAGAAGTAGATCATTAATCCATGCTGCATACTTTAATTGCAGTCAGTGTGACATTTTCCAAATTTAATGGCAAATGTTGATCTTTATACTGAAAAACTGGTTAAAATGACATTGTGAGTGTAGTCATACAAATGTGATATATTTATCACATTGTGCCACTAAATTTTTATTATGTTGTGCTTTATCACATAGCTACAATCTTACGTGCACTATGATTGGCCAGAAAGCTATGAAGCTATTTGCTCATGGCTGCACGTACTGTGCATGCACTATCTTCGTCATCATCTTTTTCAAATTGTTTGTTTTTAGGATGGTGACACATATAACGCGCACTCTGATTGGCTGAAAAATCTATGAACTATCTCTCTAAGGGCTACACGGCTCCATTTTTAACGCTCTAGGCTCTGTTATAAATCAATTAGACAACAGAAAGCTGCTTGCATTGGCCATGGTGTTATAGACGCACTTGAGAAAATATAAAGAATTCTTAACAAATTAGAGTCGCACTTGGCTACGCCTTGTGCCACTCTTACATTATTTTGTTAATCATTCATTATATTTTCTATCTTCCTGTTGTCTAATTGATGATTAATACTAAAATCACAACATGCCCCAAGTAATACTCAACATATTAATGACATACATGTATTAAGTCAAAATGGATATTTTTTAGGACAAATGGGAGTTATGCTCTAGCAGTTGTGCAGTTAATCAAGTTAGCATTCTCAGTTCTCAATAAATTATTAGCAAGAAAACACAAGGTAAATCCATTGAAGATAATTTAGAGTTGTTCATGAAATGGTTTAAGTGACTTTCTGTCTGACTTTTTCAAAATTTCTTGGTCAAAAATGAAAGCAATGGACTTTCATATTCCAAAATAAATATATATGCATGTACATGTATATACATCAAAAACAGTCTAAATATCACTTGAAGGAGTCCCTGCAAAAATTGTACAGTCATGTATATTAAGTGATCTCTGATCAAATGCTGAATTTTCCTTTAAAAATAAAAGATTTTTTGGGAGATTGTATACTTTGATCAGAGAGAACTTTGCCTTTTACTTATAAGAACATACACTTCAGCTACTCTCAGTCATGCAAACTATCTCAGTCACGCATCCAGTACCATTAGAACAAAGCTTGTAATTTATAGAAAATAATTACAGAATAGTGAAACAAAATCAACGCAGATGAGAAGTGGAACAAAACACATTGTGCAGCATAATCCACACATTCTTTGCTAGTGTTATTTTGACAAATCACCAGCTTCATTCTAATGGTAGTAGTTGAGTGAGACCCAAGTTTCTTTCTCTAATATATACTTGTATTTCTATATTAGGATGAAGAAATCTCACCTCTTGAGCAAGCATTGTCAACACAAGTCATCCATCAATTCAAGGATTCTACCAATGTTTACAGTGGCAGTGCATCACAGAGCCATCTCATCACAGTGATTGCATCTTACATACATCATAGAACAGATTGCAGGCTCCCTACTCTAGCAACTTTACTACTTAAAAGACTGTGTATGGTAAGGAGTATACTGGTGCTCATACCTCTCCTCTGTCTTCTGTTTTTGCCCTCCTCTCCTCCCCTCCCCTCCTCTCCGATCTCCTTTCCTCTCCTCTCCGATCTCCTCTCCAATCTGCTCTCCAATCTCCTCTCCAATCTCCTCTCCGATCTTCTCTCTGATCTCCTCTCCTCTCCAATCTGCTCTCCAATCTCCTCTTCGATCTCCTAGAGCTCCTCTCTGATCTCCTCTCCTCTCCTCTCTCCCACTACCCCTCTATTTTTGTTTCTATACACTTTTCGTTTCCTTGCAGGTTTCACCCATGAGCATGTATGCAAGTTTTGGTTCTGATGCTGTAGCTCTTCGAGATGTGTTTGTGTCAAGGCTGCGTTCATTCACAGAGGTACAGTTGAAACTTTAATAACAGCAAAAATAATTATAGTTGGTTGTGGGAGAGAAGTTTGCATTGTAGAGATAGATCATACGCATGGCTACATGTATAGGTAAGTTGTCATAATGATTGTAGAGAGATGTTCATTTATAGAGAAGTATATATTGATTACACTAAATGCTGTGTTTATATTCAAGGATACCAAGTTAAAGATAGCAATATTAGAGTTCATTGCTACTGCTGTTGAAACACAACCAGGGTTAATTGAACTGTTTTTAAACTTAAAAGAGAAAGACAAGAACAGTCAGGTACCCATAAAACTACATGTAGAGCTGCAGTTTTCATTTGAGAGTCAAATGATCATTTGGTAATGTGACTTTGTCACGCATGTCCTTTTAAAGCATATGGTCAAGTAAATGTTTTTACGCATGTGCTACCACAGGTAGCCCATAGTCTAATGTTTGCTAGAACAGGTAACCTAAAAACTAACAAAACACCCCGGGCTGCACAATTAAGTTACAATGTGGGTAAGAACTAGGGAGTTTTTCATGGTTCTGCAGCATATCGCTTTTCCCACGGCAGAATTTCTTGGTTTCAAGATAGAAATAAGACTAGCGAAAGTTTTTGTTAAATGGGAAGCAGCTGATAAATAAAATCGAAATAAATGTCCAAAATCGAAAAGTTGTGGGAGATTTTCATGTTTTAACCAATGAGATAAGTGCTTTAAACAATACCGCAATTAGGGCCTAACATTTTTTATGCCATTATATTTAGGCTCCCTAGTTCTTATGCGCATCATCACTTAATATGATTGTGACTTTTTTTAATTACAGGAATTCACATTAGGTGAGCATAGCTGTCTGCATGCTGTATTAACTATGGTACATCCTACAAGACAGGTAATAACAAATTGGTAATAATCAATAATAGATAATTAATAAATGTCATCTGTGAGCCATCATCAGTGATAGCAGTTATATCATAAACATGTATATAGTCAATTGATCTGAGGAAATGTTTTCGGGTCTAAAAACATAGAACATATATAGAAGCTGAGACCGAAATGGTGCTTTAATGGATGTCAATAATAATAATCTGATTTATTCATTAATTTATGCTTTGCCTTTGATGCAAAATGCCAAAAGCATGTTCAGGACCTTGGTTTAATTTGTGGGCCGTTTGGCTTTGATTTTTTATCAGTTGCAGCTTAAATGAATAAATCAGAATATAATTATTGACATCCCATGCACCATTTTGGTCTCAGCTTCTATGTTTTCAGACCTGACAACATTTCTTCAATTGACTATATACAAAAAAATGATTATTATAAGTAATTAATAAATAAATGTAAATATTGATTCCCTACAGAGTCAGTTACCTACAGCCCTTGTGTCATCTGCTTTTATGTTGTTCCATGCATTATGGTTTGATCGACGAGATGCTGCATTAACAGCAATACGGACCAGGTAAAAAACTTAATAATTTATGTAGTAAAAGATGGGAATATTACTTCCTTTATACCATGCAAAATTATTATAAATTTATCAGTGTTTATATATACTGAGAAAACCTTAGTACCCTGTCCTCCTAAGAGCCCATTATATCTTACAAGTACTGCACCAGACAAAAGTGTCAACTGCGAATAGGGTGATAGGCTATATATTGTGTACCTTGAACCTGATACATTAAGGCTGAGACTCACAAAAAGGTTGAGTTTTCACCATTGATGTTACATGACTGTATAGTGTATTTGTATGTGTAACAGTCTGAATATTGTGTTGGATTTACAGTTAGTAGCATATCATAACCTATTGCTCTTGAGACTTTTTGTCTGGCACAGCACTCAATAATGCAAATGCTAGAACATGTCCATACCTGTAATAGCAAGCTGTATTAACCAGCTGTAAGCCAGACAAGGCTCTTGTTAAATAATAGTTTGTTCATGTATTTGTTTTATTTGCAGTGAAGGATTTTGGGAGTTTTTAATGCAGCCATTGTTTGTCAATGTTGATGATGATGATGATGATATGGTAAGTCAATATTTTATTTAATATTAATCGCTCTGAAAATCCTCATCATGATGCTTGCAAGGAAGTTGTTAAGGAAAGTGGTTGCTATGGAAAAGTGATGCACATCAGCAATATGTGTGATAGTGAGTCTGTGTATGTTGCTTGTGCTTATGCTTATGTCACTAGTGAAAGGACAAGCACTGCTAATGAGCAATACATTACTGAGTCTGTGTATGTTGTTTGTGCTTATGCTTATGTCACTAGTGAAAAGACAAGCACTGCTAATGAGCAGTACATTACTGAGTCTGTGTATGTTGCTTGTGCTTATGCTATGTCACTAGTGAAAAGACAAGCACTGCTAATGAGCAGTACATTACTGAGTCTGTGTATGTTGCTTGTGCTTATGCTTATGTCACTAGTGAAAAGACAAGCACTGCTAATGAACAGTACATTACTGAGTCTGTGTATGTTGCTTGTGCTTATGCTATGTCACTAGTGAAAAGACAAGCACTGCTAATGAGCAGTACATTACTGAGTCTGTGTATGTTGCTTGTGCTTATGCTATTATATATGTCACTAGTGAAAAGACAAGCACTGGTAATGAGCAGTACATTACTGAGTCTGTGTATGTTGCTTGTGCTTAATATTCTTATGTCACTAGTGAAAAGACAAGCACTGGTAATGAGCAGTACATTACTGAGTCTGTGTATGTTGCTTGTGCTTATTCTTACATGTATGTCACTAGTGAAAAGACAAGCACTGCTAATGAGCAGTACATTACTGAGTCTGTGTATGTTGCTTGTGCTTAATATTCTTATGTCACTAGTGAAAAGACAAGCACTGGTAATGAGCAGTACATTACTGAGTCTGTGTATGTTGCTTGTGCTTATTCTTACATGTATGTCACTAGTGAAAAGACAAGCACTGCTAATGAGCAGTAACTTACTGAGTGACTGTACAATTTTGTCATAAAGGTTTTTATGTCAATTTCAGGTTATGAGTTCCCATCTACAAACATGTTCTTATGCATTCCAAATTCTTGCTTTGGAAACCTACTATGTTGCAAGGTAATATGTTTTTAGTGTACAACCCTGGTAGTTAAGCAGTATTTATTTATTAAACTTTCACCAATAATAGAATTAAAACAACAAATAAAAATAAAATAATAAATTAAAATTAAAATATATAAAGGTGAGGGACACACAACAGAGCTAGGCTCCAATTAAAGCGTGCCCTAGACCAGTTTTAAGTTATATGTACCACTGAATGTCAGCCAATATTACACATAATGTACCTGGTATTCCTTGGAAATAAATTGTATATATAACAGACAGTGAGAAATAATGCACATATAGGAACAAAGCAAATACTGCTGCATTAGATTTCCACAGGATTTTTCTCAAAGACTTTGTGTTCATAATCTTATGGGAAATCAAGACTAACTTGGAGCAACATATAACTCTGAACTGGTCTATTGCGTATATACATGGAGTAATTTATATATTTAATACATTAATTTCAATTAGAACTCTTTCTGTAAACTGAACAATCTATTGACTGAGTTTGTTTTTGTGCAGTGGACAGCTTGATGGTAGTCTCAAGACATCCCTGAAAAGCTTTGCCTCCAAACAGAGATATCAGTACTGGTCTACAGTAAGTATTTGTCCCAATATACTACTTTATTTGTACAGGTATACTGATCACAAACAGCTGCAGCTGTTCTTACAAAATTCATCTGCTTCACAAAGCTTTGTCTTGATTTTTTTACTGTCTTTGTTTTTCTGCAAGTGTGTGTGTGGTTTTGTTGTTGTTTTTGTTTGTTTGTTGGGTTCAACCTTGCTGGGATATTACATTGTACTTAATATCCTTTATCTCACTTATCTTGACTGTGTTTATTATGCCTACATCTATTTAATATCTTTTGGCTGGCTGGCTGGCTGGCTGGCTGGCTGGTTGGTTGGTTGGTTGGTTGGTTGGTTAAATGATTGATTGATTGATTGATTGATTGATTGATTGATTGATTGATTGATTGATTAATTGATTGAAATTCTTTCTGCTCTCTATTTTTACAGTTAATGAAGTCTGCATGTGGTCAGTCTAATGACACAGGCCCAACCCAACGTCCTCTAAGTCCTCTAGCCAATACATCCAGTGAGAATGAGTATATAAGATTACTGAGATCATGGAGGTCATTTCTGGTTGTTGCATCAACTGTTGAGGTAAATGACAATGTTTATTTCTGTTTATTTACAAGATTTGTTGAACAAATGCCAACAGGGGTAACCCACAGAGACTAGCTCCAATATTGGGGTCCCAAAATAAGAACAAAAGAAAGGTCTAATAATAAATACAGAAAGTATAAAATCTAAAATAATTAACATAGCAGATATATTTAAACATTAATTTCACAAAGTATGTGTAGTTCACTGTGGCCAGTGTGCATGCAGCAATAGCAAGGGCACATCCAGAATTTCTTGAATTGCAAATTGCTGCTGCAATATTATCAGATAAGGATAATGGAACATTTAATGGATATATTTTGGTTATCCAACAACCATCTACAGTAAATGACAGATAGTCATTGGATAACAACTGAAATATCGAATTTAAAATTTATAAAGATGATAAATCTTCTTGTTATCCTTTTCCTGATCAAGCTGTATGCCCATACAGAAACACGTACAGTGAGTACGTTTGTCTTAACAGAAATGATTGTTCAAAATTATTGATAATTTTGCTGCAAATTGGGGGTTAGCTGCCCATCTTCCCCTGTATGGTTTTTAAGTAGATGTATACAGACCTAATTTCTCTGTTTTTCTTGTAGACTGAGGCTTATGGTTTACATGATTCAAGAACCAGAAATGAAATCCTGAAAGATACTCTGGAAGCATTGAAAACAAAGGTAAAGAGCTGACAGGTCGTTACTCCTTTTTTCCATGATTTCCTTCCTTATTAGAAGTCTAGATGATATCATGATCCCTACAATGTAACAATTATTAACAAATATACTTTTCTAGAATCCTTTCATATTCAAAGTTTCATAATATTCTGTGAATATTTAAATTCTTAATCAATAACGTTTTTGAAATACATAGAATTAAGAAATTTAACGATATAAACTGAGCACAACGTTTCGGAGTCATCGTGACTCCATTATCAAGTGAAGATTATGTTAAGATTTGTTAACATAATCTTCACTTGATAATGGAGTCACGATGACTCCGAAACGTCATGCTCAGTTTATATCATTAAATTTCTTAATTCTAAATATTTAAATTGTACTGAATAGTTTGAAATTATTATAACATTTTCTTGATATATCAACACTGACTAGAATGTCATGAATATTCTATAAAGTGGTTTAAGACAAAGATAAATATTAGCCTAACAATGGATAAAAAGGACAATCTATTGTTAACCTAACAATGGATAGAAAGGACAATCTATTGTTAGCCTACAATGGACACAAAGGACAATCTATTGTTAGCCTACAATGGATAGAAAGGACAATCTATTGTTAGCCTACAATGGACACAAAGGACAATCTATTGTTAGCCTACAATGGACACAAAGGACAATCTATTGTTAGCCTAACAATGGATAGAAAGGACAATCTATTGTTAGCCTAACAATGGACACAAAGGACAATCTATTGTTAACCTAACAATGGATAGAAAGGACAATGCATTGTATAGCTTTATTTCAGTTTTGTTGTTGATAAATTAAGAAGCTTCTGAATGTTTGGGGTCTATATATCATCTTCCTTGGTTACAAAATGTGGTGTTTGCATAGCTGCCAACCCTCCCGGATAATCAGGGAGTCTCCAGATTTTTGGCCTCGTCTCCCGGATAATCGCTCGAATCCTAAAATTGCGACCATTTTAACTGAAATATCGTCAATCTTTCTTGAAATATCGTCTTTCCAACATTCCCCCCCCCCCCACTGATCCCGGTCTCCCGGATAAAGACCTAAATCTCCCGGATAATCGCTCGAATCCTAAAATTGCGACCATTTTAACTGAAATATCGTCAATCTTTCTTGAAATATCGTCTTTCCAACATTCCCCCCCCCCACTGAGCGTGAAAATCGACCCAATTCTAAGGAAAAAATGTTGATCTCCAGATACGAAAGCCTTGGGGGTTGGCAGCTATGTGTTTGTACTGACTGTAATTCACTGTCATTTCAACAGGTATCCCAGCCTGTTTCACACGATGTTCTTGCAGCTTCTCATGAGTTGAGTTCATTATATCTCATGCTACTAAAACAATGGAAAAGGTACATATTAATAACACTTAATATCTTCTCTAACAAGCTCTGACTGCATGTGTTTCCTATTATGTAAATGTTGACTCAGGCAATAAGCATTTTATGGTATGATTCTTTTTCATCATTTTATTTATATTTTTGGAGATGCATAGGGTCTGGGTCCTGATGCAGGTTTAACTGGACCACAATTTGAAAATCTCGATGTGCCCTGTCATGTGACTATTTCCAAAGTTTTTCTTATGAGTGTGCACAGGGCCAAATATGCACTTCATCAACCAGCATCTGTTCTGGGCTGTCAGTTGCCTAAAGGACCACACTTAATAGACCTCTTTACTTCATATGCAAATTGCCCATTTCAGACCATGTGACATTCCCTTGAGAATTGCTCTTTTATGATGAACATGTCAAAATATTTACATAAGAAAGAATCAACTCCCAAGAGTGACATCACACACTATGAAATGGGACAACAAACAACGAAGGTAAAGAGGTCTATTGGATCCTTGCTCTATTGTGTGTATTCTGTTCACAGTCAGTGGTGGCTTGTTACATTAATTCCTAATTGCATACCTGAGAAAATATATTTTTTAATTTGTTCTGACTGGCTGTTAATCAAACAGCGACAGAACATAGATTGCTGCTGCATGGATCAGATACAGATGTAGCAGAGTGGGAATAAAGTGGACCAAGCAACTTTTGACCTTCTGGGTCTGGTTATTAGGGACCGGACATTATTTACAGGGAGGGGGACTGGTGCCAATAGAGGGGGGCACAGATTTTTACGCTCATTCTATAAGAATGTTATGTGTGTATGTATGTAGAAAAGGGGGAGGGGCCATCAAAAATTGCACCCCTGCCCCACCTCCCTGTAAAAATAGCCAGTCCCTTGGTCCATAAATGGGTCAGCACTAACCTAGAGTTCAGTCTAACAGAAAACCTTAACATGCTTTTGAACAACCATAACATCAAGCTACAGTATATGTTATGTTGTGTACCATATGCATTAAGTAATGATCCTTGTAAGAAGTAGGCAAATTCACGCCCCCTAATGCATAAATGACTGTTATAGTCAATTTGCAATCCAATTAAAATACGGCTACCTCATTGGTCGGATTCAATTCAAGCGCGAAATTTGAATTTACAAATCAAATTTCTTGGGATCAAAGCTGGTTTTCAGAACATCTTAATTTAAAAATTGCATTATCAAACACCATAAAAACTTCGTATGAAATTTAACGAAAACTGGTCGTGGGGAACATAGCTAAAATAAGTCTTTTCTCTCACTCGCTAACACTGAAACGTAACACGATACGCTGAGCTGTCATTGCGTATTGTTTCCTGTACACAGAACAATGTAAAACTAGCTGGCCAAATAAACTACAATGACATAAATATGTTTCATAATTATATGCCTAACGATAAATACAAAACATTCAATATGCAATGCAGGCAATGAGTCATCTTCCAGGATCGTCAGCCGTAAATTGTAAAACCGAGTCCGCCGAAAATCATCACGTTATCCATTTCTCGACTAAACTCGCATTTAGATGTCCAAAGGATAAAATCCATCTTCTGTCTCAATTCTACATCCCCCTCTTCTAAGTCTGGAAAACGTCTTGTTCAAAAACAAAAGTTCCTTTATTTTCTTTGAGATGTGCAATATGAGCTCAAACACGCAAAACAGAGCTATTACAAAGTTATTTGGTATGGTGTGAAAGGTCAAGGTCTACAAGTTCTTCTAAAACAAAATTATGCCGTACATGAACATGTGTTTGGCACGTCCAAATATGTCAGCAATAAAGGCTTTCCCTCCTAGTCCTCAAACGTAAACTCTAAAAGAGAACGAAGTGACTAAACGTCCGGCAGCCGGACCTAGTGACGGTCTTAAAATAACAAATAACTAAACATCCGGCAGTCCGATATTTTTCAACATTTCTATTCGAAATCAAACAAAATATTTATTCGAAAGTGTTCTACCTTTATTTAGAATCCTCAAGCGCTTCCAGGCAGCCAAAAATCTCGAATTTGATGCGGTATTTCTCCAACCCTGTACACAGAGTGCGAAGACATCACAGCGCGTAACGCTTGTGCACCTATCAATGTCTTGCCCCAACGGGGGGAGCCCGGGCACACCCAGGGGCTATTGACATTTTTGAAAATAAATTGTCAATGAGCCCCTCTGAAGGACCTTACCAGAATGACAATAGCCCCCCCACACGGGGGAAAGATGACATGTTTGATGTATTAAGAATACAAAAATGTTTACTGATCAAACATCAAAATAGGGAGTACATGAATGTCTTTAATAAATACCAAATCTTTACAGCAATTGCACTTTTGCAATTAAATCAAAGACAAACACCCATAAGCAATCTCTTCTAATAAAGCAAATACAAACAAACAGTAAAACAACATTTAAAAAAACAATGTTTAACTATACACTTCTTTGCAGCTTGGCTTTCATACCTTCAAACAAAGTAAGCTTATAAAGTTTAACTTCTTTTTCCTACTTATTTTATGTACAGAATGCGCAGACATTGAATAAAAACATATTGCAATGGCTATTTTACAATAAAAAAATAAACAAGTCGAATGTATTTAAGTTTTTTCTTACCTTTTTCGTAGTTGGCGCGAAAGCAGCCATCTTGATTTTATGCCAACTCGGTCTCTCTTTCCCAGTCCTTCTCTGACAAAATGGTCAATAAACCCTACCCTGGGGGGAGCCCTGTGTCAATAAAAATTTACAGCCCCTCTCCCGGGCAAGGTTATTTTGTCAATAGCCCGCATACGCCCGGGCTCCCCCCGTTGGGGCAAGACATTGATAGGTGCATTGGAGACAGTCCGATATTCTTCCATTTTTCGCCATGAAATCCACCAATCTTTCTTTAAAAATGGTCTATATTTAGTTAGAATCCTCGAGCGCTTCTAGACAATCAAAAAAATTCGAATGTTGTCGTTTCGCGGATGGTCAGGGTACATAAGCTTACGAATCGATCCGAGCGTGACACTTACAAAATTTTATCTGACACTGCCGGGCACTTGAGGAAGGTATCGTCCAAAACAACCAAACCAAAAACCTAACTCAATTTTAAAATGATTCCATAAAATGTGCAATATTGATCTAAAAAAGTTGAGATTTGCTTCGAAGTACGTCTGAATCCAAGATGGCTCCGACTTGTGAAACCACGCTGCTTGTCAAAGTACCAGTTCCCCACATCAAAAAGAGGCAATTTTTGGCAGAAACAATGAAAATAAGACTGGAACCGAATATATTCTAAAACATGGCGGGAAAAGCTAATTTTAGGTCTATTTTTAGGGTTTTTTTGGCCTCTGACCAATCAGAAACGAGGATTTTTATTTGCTTATCCAATTAGTATAATCGCGTGCTTTACATGCCATGCATTACTGGTGCCTACTTCTTACAAGGATCATTACTTAAATAAAAAATAAATAATGCTTTATTTGTTTAAGCAGGCTTGACTAACTGGCAGCCATTCGGCTAATGTGGGCCAGCTGTCACTCACACACATTACGACTACTTTCAACTATTCTACCACATGACACTCAACTCACATGTTGATTTTTATTTGTGGGAGGAAAAACCGGAGAACCCGGAGAAAAAACCCTCATGGCATTGGTAGAGAATAACACATCAAACAAACTCAACTCACATATGATCAAGTGCCCGAGCCGGGACTCGAACCCGGACCACAGCGGTGAGAGGCGAGTGGCTTAACCACTACACCACCCATGCCACCCACCCATACCACCACTGTACATGTGTTTGTTAATTAGACACCTTAAAACTCCTTTTCTTCTTTATAGTTCCTTGAAGACTCCAGATTCCACATTTATTACATTAGTAGAAGTCTTAGAGTCAGCTAACAACAATGATGTGCAGTTATTAAACCATATCAGGATTCCTGTGTTTTCTTGTATATCTATATTACTGCAACACACCCGTACTGAGAATCAGTCAAGTAAGTAGAATTGGGAACCCTGTCTTTAACTGTCAATTGAGACACAGGTAACCCAAATATCTGGGTCATTGAAAGGATACTTGTTTTTATTGCCAGCTCTGGAAGGTGGCATGTGAAAGGCTTTAGGTCAATCCAAAGAGGAACATTTCCTGATTGCCTGAAACATTTTCACAATAAAGACTGACAGCTGATGAATTTTTCAAAATCTTATGTTTGTGAAATGGTCTCTCCATAATTTCAAACTGCAAAGACGTTCAAACATGCATTTGCAATATTGATTCCCAGGATCACTCTCTGATTTTTCTATGTAAATTTCAGCATGCACTTGGGGCATATAGGTAACCCAAACTTCTGGGCATGCAGAATTTCTATTTTTTGTTCTAATATCTGTATACACACCTGAACAAAGATGATTCCATAAGTTGGTATATTCACTCCTTAGATGGGCTTCCTGTGGTGGTCGTTGAATGACCTACCAAAACTACAACTTATATAATCTGTCTATCTAGCTAGGACACAGGTAACCCAAGTATCTGGGTCACCCATGAAATAGTGATTGTCTCATGTGATACCATTTGTTGTAGGTAAACTTGATAGTGGATATGCCATGGCTTTATTACCATTGGCTTGTGAACCCCTGGAATACCTGAATGGACGACTAGGCAAAGAAGACAAACAGCATGATAAGGTAGCACTATTGCTCTCCACCAGATACTCATCTCAAAGAGCTATGTACCATATAGATTCAGCTTTCAATGCAAGACCAAATTAAAACACTGCGGCACTTACCAATAGGCATTTGCATCAACCAGCCACATGATACAAAATCTGCCTTACTTGATGGCAAAGTACACACAGACATCTAAAACAAAGACTAGTCCAGTTTGACTGCTTGAAATCCTTTTGTTTAGGAGGCTGTCACATATTTCTTTTACCAGCCAGTATGGTGGATTTTTGAACCATGTCCAGTTGATGCAAAAGGACTATTCTTACCATGCAATTACGTTTTTACAACACTTGATATTAATCTCGCGATCTGATTGGTTGATTAGAGTGTGTTAATAACAGGACAGACACACTGCTGACACATTTCAGCGCACGCACTCGTTCTGTTGCCCCGTTTAAAGGTTTTTTAACTTTTATCTCAAATACTTGTTGTGTTAATTTGTAAAAGAACCTTTCATCATACAAATTTCAGCCTTTCTCTTAATTTCAGGGAATACCTTATTTAAATATTCCTTGCCATAATATTATTTGTCTCTTCAGGTTTTAGAGCTGTCAGTATTTGTCATTGACGAAATCCTCAACATATTGCTGTCCAACCCTGGTCAATGGCTTCCTGTTCTTAGAGAACATGCACTGTTTGCATCTCTTGTGCAGGCTCTGGATATCTGTGTCAAGGTTGGTGAAGAGTAAAGTATAATTTGTAAACTAAATATCCACATCAACTGTGGCGTATTAGTGTAGATTTGTTTTAGACTTAGTATAAGAGGGGATAAGAGGTTTTTGTTGCTTTCATGAACACCTTTAACCTGCCTCAAGGCAAAAATGAATAAATGCATGTGTAAATCCATATAGGAATGGATGGTTGGATAGATGGATGAAGAATGAATGAATGGATAGATGGATGGATGGGTGGATGGATGGATGGATAAAAACGATGGATGAATGAATGGATGGATGGATGGATGGGTGGATGGATGGATGGATGGATGGATGGATGGATGGGTGGATGGATGGATGGATGGATGAATGAATGGATGGATGGACGGATGAATGGATGGATAAAAACGATGGATGAATGGATGATAGGATGGATGGATAAGTGAGAGAAGAAATCATTAATAAATAATACAAGAAATCTGTAGCTCATTGGATAGCAAAAGTAAAAGAAAGATCTTTGTTAGATACTGGGATATCCAGCCTAGTCCCCAGGCTATCCCGTCTCTCGTTTCAAAAGGTGACTTCACAAACTCTGCGCTCATAAAGGACGCCTGGGGACTAGGCTGTGGGATAACATTTGTATTTATCTTCTTTACAGACAAAAGAGAAACTTGCTTTTACAGAGGCAGTGTTACACCTGTTTTTGTCACTCTCCAGGATCCCTGTGGTAAGTTTTGTCTTGTTTGATGTCCATGTTAGTTTGCATTGTCGTGTTTATCAAAAACTGCTGAACAAGAGTAGTCAGCTTTGCACAGTCACTTGATGGCAGCAACACTGGCATCCTCAGGAACTAATGGGTTTTATTTCAGTTATTTTGTCTTATTGGAATCCTCAGAAACCAATGGGTCTTATTTTGTCTATTTTGTCACTCCCCAAAAAGTCCTCCTGGTAACAGTGTCTGTTAGAACTTTGTTCTGGAAGCCAAGTTTCTCTTGTCTCTTGTGATCTGATCAGGTCCACCAATCGGCAATTGCAAACAATCCACAGTAAGCTTTGAAATGCCACCCATATTGAATTCTGACTTAGAGAACAAAGTTTAACAGACTATGTTCCCATGGGTACAATGTTTTTATTCTGGGGTAACAGAATAATACACGTGTTGTCCTGATACCTTGTTGGATGTCAGCACTGAAGAGTCTGTTTCCACTAAAGATTGTGATTCTTAAACTGTACCATGGCCACTTTCATGTGACCCTGCAAAACCTCTATTTTCCAGAAGGGCCATAGACGACTTTCAAAAATGGCGGGCTCATTGTTCACGAGAACAAGGCCAGAAAGGCCTCCAAAATTATCATGGCATCAAATGAGTCTAAGTATATCCTTTAAAATGCATAAAACATAGATATTCTAAAAGGAAGAGGAACACATCGCCTCTGATAGCAACAGAAGTGTCGTCGTGCTTATTTTTTGGTAACAAGGCCTTTCTGGTCTAATTCTCATGTACTAGGCCGCCATTTTTGAAGGTCGTCCATTGACTGACATTTTTTCTAGGGCGTGTCTAGCTATGACGTCTTCATGGTGAAAATTTATATTCTTTCTTTTTCTTCTCAGAGTGCAGAAGCATTGGCTTTGAATAACCTGTCCCAAACACTGTGTTTAGGAGTAGCATCTTTATTCATTAGTGACACAGACAATCCAGCTGATGTTAGTACAGATTATGGTTTTGACAACACTTGATGCTAATCGCGCGATCTGATTGGTTAATTAGAGTATGTCAATACGGACAGACACACTGCTGACGCGTTTCGGCGCGCGCGCACGTTCTTTTGCCCCGTTTGAAAAGGATTTTTTAACTTTTATCTCAAATAATTGTTGTAAAAAAACAAATTGAAGATTGTTTTGAGTTGTCTGTCCTCTTATTGACACACTCTTACGTCATAAAATGTTCAAACTCAAGTGGAATCACTAGCGCAGCGAATACCGTATGCATTCCTCTTAATTTTTTTTATCTTCATCATCCCATTCACTAACTCATTTGCTCACTCATTCACTTTACAAATTCACTCATCTTCTGTTCACATTTATAAGTTTACAATGTTAATAAGCTCATGTTCTAATAGCCGACTTCCGAGATACACTTCACTTGCCACATACAATCAAGATGAGGCTAGGTGCATAAAGCTCAGTCATTGGTAACAAAACAAAAGTTTTAGCACGTAGCCTCGTTCTAATTCCTTTGTATGTGGCAGGAGAAGCATATCTCAGAACTGGACTATTTCCTTTCAATTGACACAGGAATCCCATCCATCAAAACCAACAGCCATGCAACTTAGCAACACAAATGGAGTAGTCATACCCCCCTTCAAAGACTGGACAAATGTTTGGCACCTAAGTCTAGCTGTCATGGCTTCCATGCTAAGAACACTTCGACATGGCTTTCTTAAAGAGGTGTTAGACTTCGCAGGAGTACATAGAGAGAGATTAGCACGATCAATGAACATGGTTCGCTCATCACAGTCGACAAGTACGCTACAGGAAGCAGAAGGAGTAACAGCTTTTTTGTTTGAAGCTGGGTCATTTCTCCAAGGAATGGAGGTTTCATCTACTAGATGTTCTTGAACTACTTCAGGTAATTTGTTCTCAGTTTATGACAACCGTGGTAGCTGTTTACTGTACATCATTTGACACCCCCATGGCTTGAAAATAGAGCCTAGTCCTACATAGGTACCTTAACAAGGTATGACCACTCTTTCCCTGCCTAGCAATGCTGTTACTTTGAAGGTGATGAGCACACCGTAATCCCAAAATTGACCCCAAATTTTCTGTTCTTGATTTCATTGATTTAAATGGTTATGGTTAACATTGATTTCTCATCAAACGTAACAATTAGCAACATGCCGCAGCACAGATCACTTTCAGTTCTCATAACACTACAGCAGATCCATCTTGAACTCTGTTTTTCAATTATATATTTCTAGGTTCGAATCGGTGTATTATGCCAATCTTGCATTGCTTTGCTAACACATCCAAGACTCCTGGCACATCTTTTAGAGGTAAAAATTAATACACGCTGGATTTATTCCAGGCCCGTCGCAGCATATTGATAGGGGAAGGTTCGACTTCCACCATATTCGGTTGGGATTAGGGAGTACTTAAATGACCTGTATAAATATCAGAGGTCCAGTTGGCCTTTGGAAAGTAGAATGAGAATTTTATTTTGGTATCTAGTGTCATAGATAGTATAGATAAATCTCATAGATACATGGCTATTATTCCAGGGATATTATTTTTCTAAATTACGCACAATTTGAAATCGTCAAGCTAACGTAGAGTTTTTAGTTTTTTGCATTGAAGATCAGAATTTTAAGCTAAGAAAAGTTAGAGAAGAGAAATAGAATCCATTAAAAACCGAAATAAGAGAAAAAAAGAAAATTTGTTGTCGCAGGCAGGACTCGAACCCGTTACCCAAAGCAAATTAGTATGCTAATTGTATGCAAAAGCCAAAAAATCGGACCATGCATCCAGACAAATCGCTGAATCATCGCATGTTACGTATAGGATGGAGATTTCGGCCCCATCCGCGCTATCCGGTAGAACGCAGCGAGCTTCGCGGTCAAAGAGGGAGGAAACAGTCGGATCCTAGGCCATAGATGACTGCACCTTACCACTAGACTAACTGGACTACTTAGGGATTTGGAGGACAAAATAACCTAGTGTATCCTGTGAATTGGTTGTCTATTGTTGTGCAAATTACGCGATCCCGTGGCGCAGTTGGAAAACCCTTGAACTGTGAAGCAAGTGAGCAGATGTAAGAGCCGGGTTCGAAACCAGCTTGGGCCGGATTTTTTTTTTTTTTTTTTTTTTTTTTTTTTTTTCCCACCTGGCTCAAAATCCAAATTAGTTGTTAATTAAAAGAGAGAGAGAGAAAGAAATAAAACACAGAAAAAGAAAAATATTATGAACAAATAAAACACTTCAGTTGTTAAAACTAAGAAATCGTTAAACAGCTGAAGGTCGGGGTTTTGATAAATTGATTTGATTTTTGATTTTTGATAAACACAATTCAATTCAGAGAGAAATACAACGTGACTGGAAAGTTAAGGAAAGCACTTATCTAGTAGCCCCAGTATGTGGCTAGTTCGAACGTTCGAACCACCCCAAGCAACGAGCCTGTATTCTTAGGGAAGTTTTATGTCCTACAGATAGTGTCTACTCTTCCTCTATAGAAAAGTGTTCACTCTGAGAGGTCTATACATTGTACCGGTTAGGATGTCATATGAAGATTCTTTATCTTTTTCAGATGTCAACTGGAAATCCATTACAGAAAGGCTCACAGCCCTTGTCAGACTTGAGTCAGTCTTTAAGCAGTTCGTTTTCTGCACGTGAGTTGTTAAGAACATACTCATACGCCGACGAGGAGTCATTTAGAACTAATCCAGTAGTATCCAATACGAGGAGTAGGTAAGCTTTATACAAGATAGGGCTCACATTTTCTGACAGTCATGGAATTGCCCATTGTCATGGAATTCACTATGACGTCACATCAAAACATTCTATTGTTTAAATGCAAAGGATCATGGGCTTGCAGGAGGGGGACAAAGAGCAACAACACAAAGGAAATTGATATAAAATGCTTTGTGTTGCATAACCAGGGGAAAACATAAACTGCGTTTTATAAGCTAAAGAAAAGCGGTAACAGCCATCAAATGCGATAAATATTGTTTATTAAACATCGACGCATCTCATATTTGGCTACCAGGCCATTTGAGGTAAAACTTTTCTTAGCAGAGCAAATTTTAAAGGCATATTTCTATTATTCTAGACGATTCTGTTCTCATAAACAAGCCGTTACGTCATAATAAAATAGGGCAGTTTGACATCTGCATTCCAGGCCCCAAAAAGCTGTGAATTTAGATGTTTGTTTTGGCCCAAGAAATATTTAATAGAGCTTTCTATTTCTATTGACGGAACTTTGAAATTTGTCTCGTACCAAAATCAACGTGGATCTGTCAACTTTGAGATAATGTAGTAAAGTCGAAAATCATGAAAAGTCAGGGAAATGTCATAGAATTTTGTTTCAAAGTCCTGTGTGAACCTTATAATTATACTATAATTATATTTGTTTATTAAATCTTCAATAAAATAATTATTTCACAATAATTGCCATACCAATCTAAGGTTAATTGTATTTGTTTCTTGACTCTTCAAGGCTGTTGAAAATCTTGTGCAACTCTTTGGCCATGTTGAGGCAATTCACACCAGATATGTGTGAGATCCTTCTTGACGAGGTATGTAAAATAAACAGCTAACCATCATTTACATTGATACATTATTAATTTCTTCTATCTACCCATCCATTCTTTCATCTATCTGTCCATCCATCCATCCATCCTGAATTCATTAATTCATCATCATTTATTCAGCCATCCATCCACCCGTCCGTTCGTTCGTGCGTTCGTTCGTGAGTTCGTTCGTGCGTTCGTTCGTGCATGCATGCATACATGCATCGTGCTTACTATTGTCCCATTATCGTCACCAGGGTATGGACATTGACGAGTATGTGCCCATTGTGACATTAGGATTTGGTTCCCCTGCTATTGACCATGAGGAACCTATTTCATTTGGTACACTCCTGGCTTGCCTTAATATGTGCCTTACCAACCTGAGCCCCGGAGTAAGTATTAATATTTAGTGCTTAAATGTGCTTTGGTGATTTTATGAAACGGTTGACGGAACTTTTCTCAAATCAAAGAAATTGTCATAAGAGAGTTCGATATAGTGGGGTTCTACCGTTTATTGGGAGTTCGATATAGTGGGGTTCTACCGTTTATTGCTTCCCTTGGGAGTTCGATATAGTGGGGTTCTACCGTTTATTGTTTCCCTTGGGAGTTCGATATAGTGGGGTTCTACCGTTTATTGCTTCCCTTGGGAGTTCGATATAGTGGGGCTCTACCGTTTATTGGGAGTTCGACATGGCGGAGTTCTAATGCCATTATTTTCTGTAAGGTCGATGTACGTTCACCTGTCAAGTCACCAGTGAAGACATTACAGACTGAAACACTTCCTAGGTAAGTCGTTGGCAAAAAGTTTAACTTCCAAATATACACGATATACCCACAGCTGTTCAAGAAAAGACAGTTGACCTCCTAGCTCAGTTGGTAGAGCATTCGCCTACAAGCCCAGGGGTCATGGGGTCGATTCCCACTGAGGTCAGAGGATTTTTCTCTCTGCTTTGTTAGGGCAATAAACCGTAGGGTCACCGCTCGTAAGGTTTCCTCGGTGGGATTTCTCTTCTTCTCTTCTCTTCTTCCTCTCTTTCTCGTTTCTCTTCTGCATTCAAACTTCCACTTCATTCTTCCTTATTGCTATGCTGTCTCTCAGTTCATAAGTGATAACTTCCAAATATGTCAGTATGGTAGTAAAACTACCCGCCTCACTTCCGGGATACGGAATTCAATTCGTTTAATTTTTTCCTTTCTCTCTTATTTTACCACATTAGATCGCTATTGCTGTTCGCCATGGAGAATGCAATGATCCTGGTCTTGTCTCAGGCATCCCGCTACCTACGGGATCCAGGTGTTGACCCGAGGGTCAAACAACTCCTCAAGAGAGAACTTGGTAGTGAACTGGTATGTAATATTATTTTGGGACAACTTTTTTCTTGTCTTTTTACTGTCTAATTCTTTAGGGTCTTCTTTTTGACAATCTATAGTCAGGTTATCCAGGAAAATATTGGGTATATGTCATTTTATAGTGTGTGGTCTTCCCCCTCACCCTCGATCATATCCCCTCTCGTTTCCCTTCTTTATCTCTTTTCACTGATAAGCCTCTACACTAGCCATTTCGTAACTCTTGATATTATTATAGGGACACTTCCTAGGAGGGCTGAATCGTCATTTTATTAGGCGTGGTCTTCCCCCCCCCCCCCCCCCCCTCTCACCCCTTGATCCTATCCCCTCTCGTTTCCCTTATCTCTTTTCACTGATAAAACCTCTACACTAGCACTTTTCGTAACTCTTGATATTATTACAGGGACACTTCCTAGGAGGGCTGAATCGTCATTTTATAGGGCGTGGTCTGCCCCCCTCGCCCCTTGATCCTATCCCTCTCGGTTTCCCTTATCTCTTTTCACTAATAAAACCTCTACACTAAGCCATTTCGTAACTCTTGCTATTATTACAGGGACACTTCCTAGGAGGGCTGAATCGTCATTTCGTAAGGCGTGGCCTGCCCCCCTCACCCCTAAGTGAGAGAACTAGCCCAAGTCCTTCCAGTAAGAAGACACCAACAAAGGCACCAGCCTTCAGCGAGGCACCAGAGCAAAAGTTCTTTAAACTGGCTGATTTATACGTAAAGAAATTGCTACGATGATAAAAATCCTGGTTGATATATATTTTGTACATCTATGTGAACCCTCGGCACATGGGTCCCACTTTTCGTCCAACTTGTGAAGTCATGACGCAGCTGGAAAAAAATCTCAGTTTGATCACTAATTCCATAAACCGGCTTATATTTATGTAAGCTCAGAAAAATACTATTTTGTAGGTATACATATTTCAGTAAATAAAGAATTTTACTCTTGTAGAGTGTGGAGACAATGTTTCTTGTCGAATGGTTGATGTTCGTTGCACGTGGCCTCTGTCGCCTCCCAAAGAAAACCATTCTACTGTTCAAATCGAGTAGGGAAGACATGAGGTCCTTAGTAAATGTTCTGGTGTATTTTTCCGTTGTGCGCGTTGCTCAATTTGAAGCTTTTAACCAAACTTATAACAAGTCGAACGAATATCCAGGCATCGGAGTATCCTAGCAATAATTAAAAAAATTATCGACGATCCCGTTTTAAATTATTAAACCTCCCTCTCATTGAGTTGTCTGTCTTAGGGTAGATAAGAAATGCAGTTAAATTCGGTTATGAATTGAAACCAAGGCATCTGTCAGGAATTGGCTCCTGCATCTGTCTTATATTGGCAAACTCGATCAATGTTGTTCAGATCAATGTTATTTAGTCTCCTTTTCGCGCGCCTTTAATTTCGCGATTAAAAAATATTCGCAAAGGTAAAGCCTTGCGGAAAAAAAGTCCCAAATTTACATACACGTAATTGAATACCCTGATCTGAATTTGCGCAACATAGCTATAGCATAGTGGTTTTACGTATACGTTTAGTGAAAATCTAGTTCCATTTTGTATCGTGTCTGTAGTGTAATGCCATCTAAGAAAAACAAAATGTTTACTGACTGCTTTCGCCAATCTCGTTCCCAGGCCCTTTTCCCTTCGCTTGCCACCTCCAAACGAAGGGAAAAGGGCCTGGGAACGAGGTTGTGCTTTCGCGAGATTTGATGCCCTTTAAGTTTTTTCGTCATGTCTTATGGAAATGGTAAAAATAGATAATCGCTAAAAATCGTGAAAACAAATCGAAAACTATTGTCTCCAAAATTGCAAATCGTTTACCCGCGAAATTAGATCAGATTTCGTATATGAGTGTGAAACGGACTGCGCTGTGAAAAATGAAACACTCGAAATTCCTGCCGTAATGGTGCTTGGCCGAGACCATGCCGTTTTCACAATCATACAATCTACCCTAAGTACGATTGAGATACAAGCTTTTAAATAACTATACTTATTATTTGAATTATCATTTTTGGTACGTCTATCCTCGAGTTTCCTTTAAGATATCACCAAGAGGTAAACCGATCAACGTTGCGTCACATCCGGAAAACTAATGGGACGCATGCTATTTAAAGGTACTTAAAGCTGCACAGAAAGGAAAGAAGTTGAAACAAGGATGTGAGATCCAAAGGCGAAGGCCGCGCACTTACCAAATATACCATCCTTCCTTTATCAAAGAGGTAAACCGATCTCAAGGAAAATTCTAGCCTGCGTCACATCCGGAAAAACTGATGTGATTCCTCGTTTACTTGCTTGTAATTTTTCAATAAATACATATAATATTTTTCAAGACATCTACTCATTTTTCTTTGCTGGAGCTTGTTTTGGTTTCCTGTTTTGACATGATTTTCGATGCTTCAACACCAACACCAACTCTATAGTGTAGTAGAGCACGCTTGGTCACGGCCAAGAGGTCTGGGTGCAACTCCTAGTAGGGTATATGGAGTTGAAGCAAATCCTTTAAACCAACATTAAATCGATTGCAATTACGAGAGTTTGCCTCAAATCCTTATAATATACTTTTACTTTTACGACTTTAAGAATGATTGAGGTTTATCTGGGGGTTCTAAAATGAGCAAAGTATGCCTTAAAATGAAGTTAAGCCACCAAGCCCCCCCTCCCCCCCCCCCCATGTATTAATTTTATATAATAACTTCTTAACCCCCCTCCTTTTAAACTAAAATAACTAACATTTTTGACCCCCACCCTCCCCCTCCAAATAAATATTGCACAGTCCCTTAAAAGTACAATTTCTTTTTATAGATTTTCAGACCAATATTTATAATATACTCTTAATAACTTCTCGACCTTTAATTAATAACTTCTCGACCTTTAATTGATCATTTTCATGAGAAATACCTTTACGTTTTGGACAATTTTATGCTATTTTTGACCCCTTTTGCTTTAAAACGATTTTGGGCCATTTTTCACCATTTAATTGCATAGGCTTATAGACTTATCATTATGACGATTTTGGACCATTTTGCATGGGCTATAGCCTTTGCATTTTCTCGATTTTTGACCATTTTTGACCATTTTGCATGGGCTATAGCCTTTGCGTTTTCTCGATTTTTGACCATTTTTGACCATTTTGCATGGGCTATAGCCTTTGCGTTTTCTCGATTTTTGACCATTTTTAACCATTTTGCATGGGCTATAACCTTTGCATTTTGTCGATTTTTGACCATTTTTGACCATTTTGCATGGGCTATAACCTTTGCATTTTGTCGATTTTTGACCATTTTTGACCATTTTACATGGGTTATAGCCTTTGCACTTTGTCGATTTTGGACCATTTTGGACCATTTTGCATGGGCTATAGCCTTTGCACGCACTTTGTCGATTTTGGACCATTTTGGACCATTTTGCATGGGCTATAGCCTTTGCATTTTGTCGATTTTGCGCAATTTTTCATTATTTTGCATGGGCTATAGCCTTTGTATTTTGTCGATTTTGGACCATTTTGGACCATTTTGCATGGGCTATAGCCTTTGCATTTTGTCGATTTTGGACCATTTTGGACCATTTTCCATGGGCTATAACCTTTGCACTTTGTCGATTTTGGACCATTTTTCACCATTTTGCATGGGCTATAGCCTTTGCACGCACTTTGTCGATTTTGGACCATTTTTCACCATTTTGTATGGGCTATAGCCTTTCCATTTTGTCGATTTTGGACCATTTTGGGCCATTTTGCATGGGCTATAGCCATAGCATTTTGTCGATTTTAAGTGTTTTTTTGATCATTTTGCATGGGCTATAGCCTTTGTATTTTGTCGATTTTTGACCATTTATGACCATTTTGCATGGGCTATAGCCTTTGCACTTTGTCGATTTTGGACCATTTTTCACCATTTTGCATGGGCTATAGCCTTTGCACTTTGTGGATTTTGGACCATTTTTTACCATTTTCCATGGGCTATAGCCTTTGCACGCACTTTGTCGATTTTGGACCATTTTGGACCATTTTGCATGGGCTATAGCCTTTGCATTTTGTCGATTTTGCGCAATTTTTCATTATTTTGCATGGGCTATAGCCTTTGCATTTTGTCGATTTTGCGCAATTTTTCATTATTTTGCATGGGCTATAGCCTTTGTATTTTGTCGATTTTGGACCATTTTTCATCATTTTGCATGGGCTATAGCCATAGCATTTTGTCGATTTTGGACCATTTTTCACCATTTTGCATGGGCTATAGCCTTTGCATTTTGTGGATTTTAAGCGTTTTTTGATCATTTTGAATGGTCTATAGCCTTTGCATTTTGTGGATTTTGGACCATTTTGGACCATTTTGCATGGGCTATAGCCTTTGCACTTTGTCGATTTTGGACCATTTTTCACCATTTTGCATGGGCTATAGCCTTTGCACTTTGTCGATTTTAAGCGTTTTGTGATCATTTTGCATGGTCTATAGCCTTTGCATTTTGTTGATTTTGCGCCATTTTTCACCATTTTGCATGGGCTATAGCCTTTGTATTGTTATTTAATTTTGGGCGTTCTTTGACCATTTTGCATGGGCTATAGCCTTTGCATTTTGTCGATTTTGGACCATTTTTCACCATTTTGCATGGGCTATAGCCTTTGCACTTTGTCGATTTTAAGCGTTTTGTGATCATTTTCCATGGGATATAGCCTTTGCATTTTGTCGATTTTGGACCATTTTTCATCATTTTGCATGGGCTATAGCCATAGCATTTTGTCGATTTTGGACCATTTTTCACCATTTTGCATGGGCTATAGCCTTTGCATTTTGTGGATTTTAAGCGTTTTTTGATCATTTTGAATGGTCTATAGCCTTTGCATTTTGTGGATTTTGGACCATTTTGGACCATTTTGCATGGGCTATAGCCTTTGCACTTTGTCGATTTTGGACCATTTTTCACCATTTTGCATGGGCTATAGCCTTTGCACTTTGTCGATTTTAAGCGTTTTGTGATCATTTTGCATGGTCTATAGCCTTTGCATTTTGTTGATTTTGCGCCATTTTTCACCATTTTGCATGGGCTATAGCCTTTGTATTTTTTTTTTGGGGGGGGGGGCGTTCTTTGACCATTTTTGCATGGGCTATAGCCTTTGCATTTTGAGGATTTTGGGCGTTTTTTGACCATATTGCATGGGCTATAGCCTTTGCATTTTGTCGATTTGAGGTCATTTTTCACCATTTTCAATGGGCTATAGCCTTTGCATTTTTTTTTTTTTTGGGGGGGGCGTTTTTTGACCTTTTTGCATGGCTAGGTCTTTGCATTTTTTGGTTTTTGGACCATTTTTTTACTATTTTCAATGGGTTTAGCTTTTGCATTTTGTGTTTTGTGTGTGTATTTTTGGACATTTTGCGTGGGCTATATAGGGCTAAATGGCCTAAAATTGTCCTAAAGGAAACGTTTGTCCAATGAAAACGGTCAATGATTCTTAAAGTCGTAAAAGTAAAAGTATATTATAAGTATTTGTTGCAAAATCGTAATTGTACAATAATGTAAAACTGTTATAAACTCTCGTAATTGCAATCAATTTAATGTTGGTTTTATAGGATTTGCTTCAACTCCATATACCCCACTGGGAGTTGCACCCAGACCTCTTGGCCACGACCAAGTGTGCTCTAATACACTATAGAGTTGGTGTTGGTGTTGAAGCATTGAAAATCATGTCAAAACAAGAAACCAAAAGTGAACGTCAGCAAACAAAAATGGGAAAAAATAAATGTCTGGAAAATTGTAAAAGTCTAGATAGAAAGAGGTGAGAAATTTCGAGAAGACAATTCCAAAGAGGAATGAAAAAACTAAATTAAAAGGCTTGATGTTGAACAGTTAGCAAAATTTGAACTGAAAAATGTTTTGATTACGTAGAGCAACCGGTTATGCCTGCATATTTTTTGCATGGGATGAGCATTTATCAAAAAAATATGTAAGCAGAAAACTGTTTACCTAACGCATCGAAGCCCGACATTTTCCATTTAACCAAAATAAATCTAGTTAGAAAAATTCATCCAACAATTTGAATTTTCACCCAAATGCAAAGATAAAATCTTAATTTTTGCTTTGGTCTTCTTCCACTGTCATTACTTTTAGCAATTCTAAAACCATTTTCCAAGAAAAGTCAACTAATTTACAAGATGCCTCGTTGGGTTTTACTGTTGAAACTCCAAGAGGGTTTGTTACCCTGTTGGAGGGTTTTTCATTCAGGGTTATTCCTTCCCCTAGTCCTTTCACTGTGTCAGTTCCCTGGTCCACAAGGTCCAGGTACAGCAGGGGTCACCGCGTGCAGGTACAGTAGGACTTGCAACAGGAGAGGCTATTAGTGTCTATATACACCCAAGACACTACTGGATGTAGTGCCTTGTGGAGACGCTTCCTGTGCCATTGGACCCCCAAAAATTGTAACTCTCAAGAGAGAGAGTTCATTTGTGTCAGGCCTGCAATGCCTATAGACACCCAAGACACTACTGGATGTAGTGACCTGAAGACGCTTTGCAAAAAAAGACCCGAAAACATTGTTGTAAAGAAGACCCGAAAACGTCGTTGCAAAAAAGACCCGAAAACATTGTTGCAAAAAAGACCCGAAAACATTGTTGCAAAAAAGACCAGTAAACGTTGTTGCAAAAAAAGACCTGAAAACATTTTTGCAAAATAGACTCGAAAACACTGTTGCAAAAACACCCGAAAATGTTATCGCAAAAAAAGACCCGAAAACATTGTTATAAAAAGACCCGAAAACATAGTTGTAAAAAAGACACGAAAACGTCGTTGCAAAAAAGACCCGAAAAGATAGTTGCAAAAACACCCCGAAATATTATCGCAAAAAAAGACCCAAAAACATTGTTGTAAAAAATACCCGAAAAAATTGTTGTAAAAAAGACCCAAAAACGTTGTTGCAAAAAAGACCCGAAAACATTGTTGCAAAAAAGACCCGAAAATATTGTCGCAAAAAAAGACCCGACGACAACATAATTGGAAAGAAGACCCGAAAACATCGTCGCGAAAAAGACCCGAAAACATCGTTGTAAAAAAAGACCCACAAATGTTATCGCAAAAACTGACCCGAAAATATCGTTCAAAAAAACCCCGAAATCATTGTTAAAAAAGGAACCGAAAACGTTGTTGCAAAAAAGACCCGAAAACATTGTCGCAAAAAGAGACCCGAAAACATGGTTACGAAAAACACCGGAAAAAAATGTTGAAAAAAACCCTAACACAAAAAAGAGTCGGAATGATACATACATATTCTCGACGAAGAGTCGACGTTCGCGAAGAAAAACCGAAGAAAGAACACAAATTTGCGAAGGTCGAACCGACAGCTACGCACAATTTTTTTTTTTTTTTTTTTTGTATTTCTTCATTGTTAACCAACAACAACAAACAAGCACTTTCTAATACCTTCATTAATTTTGTATTAATAAAGATAATTCTTCACATTAACAATCATTAATATTATAAGGACAAAAATCCTAGACTAAGAAGCTACCACTGTAAAAATTCTACTTGATGACTCGTCGTCGCAACCCAGTTTGGTTGTTCTTGGTAGACTTGGCTGAAAGAGATGCCATAAATGCCATGGTATTTACTAGACAGGAAACATCAATACAAAACTTCAAGTCCTATTGAGTATTTCGGTCCTGTTGTTTCATCATGACACTTATCATTTTTAATGATTAGTATTTCTATTCTAGGCCGGGCCAAAATAGATCGGAATCAACACTAAATTTGGGTGTGGCTAATCTAGAGTTCCACCATTATCGTTGACATGCAAAGTTGTGGCGACAGCCACATGGAAGAATTCAGAAGATGAAAATCTTTGCCGCTGATTTTTCAATCAAGGATCTAGATAAAACATATCAGGTCCACCACGACTTTGCGCATCAACTTCGTAGTAGCCTGGTCAGTCCTAACCTACGACCTAGGTAGCACAGAAATCTAAGCCCTAACGCGCTGTAGTTTATATGTATGCGTTGTATGTAAACTGACCAGAGCCACGTACTAATAATGGACGAACTCTACATCTAAAGAAGACGACACTGACTCAGACTACAAAGGAGGTCTCTCATTTTAAGAGTATGGTCTATTTGCTCCAGGTCCATCCAGCGTTGTCCTCTCGTAGGCCTAAGCATTTATGAAAGCTAACCTAAGCAGGCCAATTGACCCCGGCCGATTGACCGGTCCAAAATCTAATAAACCCCACCTAGTTTAAAACGGTAGCTTCTGCTAAAACATCCCATTCCTAGCGACACTAAATTCTGTTAACTATGAATTGTGAAGTGAATACTTTGACTTGTGATTACGAGCCAAAAAGGAAAATAAACTCAAAAATGTATTTTTGGGGTCAGCAACACGGTACAAAACACCTCCAACACTCCCTGCAGCCAACAGGCGCCCAACATGGCACGCCCATTTCCCCACCCCCTCTCCCTAGTGGAGAAAGGGAGAACAAACTAGCACGCCATGAAGGGTGTCTGATTTCGCAGACACAAACAAACACTTATACCACACAAACATCTAACAACCCGAAAACAAGAAAGCAATAATGACAATCTGATTCATCACAAGCAAAGATACTCACTTCTGTACGGTAAACTTTCTCATGACGGACACCCAAACACTTGCTTCTCTTCTTACTAGACATTTTTTTAAAAGTTCCTTTAAAATTAACACGTTCGAATTGTTGAGGTTTGTCTGTGTTATAGAGGTATTAACCATGAAATGAGTTCACCATACATTATCCTATTTCCCCCCACCTCCCCACCCCCAAGAAAAATGCTTCAGCGACATCTCCAACAATTTCACAAACACAGCCAAATACATTTTTGTACAAAAATAAAATTTAGATTGTTGAAGATTCGTTGAATTTATTAACCTTTCATTCGACGCTTGTTTCGTTGGCAAAATCCTGGAATTAAAGTGAGAACAACAACATGAGTCATACATTCCAACGTGCGACGTAAAGGCTGGCAGATAAAACATTTCGTACTGAACAACTAAACACAGAAAGGTTTCAAAACACCCGAATTCAAAGTTTCTTCTTATGACAACAAACCTTTCATTCACAAAATTCGAATTTGAAGAACAATTGATAATGAACTCAGCTGCCAAAATTGCGCCATTTTTCACATGCAACAGATATTACATTTATATAAGCAAAGCGAACTACCGACTAAAACTTTGCCAAAGCAGCCACTGTTTGAAGAAACATTATACAAAATAACACAAGTCCTACTTAATTGGTTGAAAATTCTCAAACAGTTTTAATATTTCGAAAGCGAAAACCCTTGATAGAGCTTGCTCGTCTACAGCAAGAGCAACGGTGCAAAACGCTCGAGCTTTTCCAATACAAATTCCGCTCAAAAATTATTCTTTCCTTTAAAAATACTTTAGACTTAGCCTTCGTAAGGTTTAATTACTTATGCCTAGCTACAAGTTTTTGTAGGTGAAAAGCAACAGTTAATTTATCAAAAATAAAGCTACTTTAGAAACGACAGTAAACATCAACCTACCTCGACTGCTGCACTGTTTCAATGAGCGAAATGAGCTGAACACGTGAACATCATATATGTATCACGTGGTATTAGTGTCAGTGGCTTATCCAATTGGCCCCTTGCAGCACGTCGGAATGCAGCTCAATTTGGAAGGCAAAACAAAAGAATTTCAATGTCCTGAGAGCTGGAAATCTATTGGTTTGCCCTTCAAACTGAGCTGCATTCCGACGTACTGCAAAGAATGACTATTTAAGGTGACTCGATATAGTTGTTTTCAGACCGCACCGCACATTTTTATTTGGCGCAATGGACAACCTAATGCGCACCAATGGACTTGGTTTCTACACCAAATATGAGGATAAGATTGAAGTTTTAAATGATGTTATAATTAAATCGATCAACGTTTTTAAAGTAGCGAAAATCGAACATCGTCAAAAATGATTTTCCTCTAATATCTCGCAAAATTGATGAGCTTCAGACAAGCGGTAAACTGCATAGAAAAATTCAGACAAATGCACAACTTTTCAAAGTGATTTTAAGAGATTTAATCTGTTTGATTTTCTTTAAATCACCAAAGTTTCCACAGATGCTGTATTTCTATTCTTGGATATAACGACAGCGTAAACAATACTCGAAGTACGCAAAACACCACGAGAACACTTTGCAAAATTGCCAAAATATACACTTACCTTACGTGAAAAAGCCGACTTTCAACTCTTCATCGATGTCTAGATATATTTTTTTCTTTCCAAGTCTCTTGTGAGACATTTTCTCCGCAACTTTGTACATCAGAAGTTGTTTTTGAAAATCTCAAAAACGCAGGCTTATTTTTGCTTGGCGTTTAAGTAGGGCATTACTTGTTCTATACACAGCAATATTGCAACAGCTCATTCAAATACAAGCACTAAAACGACCTGAAACTTAAACCTGATGTTGACCCAAACGCCAGCTCAAAACTTGCATTGAGACAACCATTCGACTCGCTAATTAGCATATTGCACTCGCAAATTGTTCACAGCATGTGCACGTGCATAGCATAGAGTTCCACGCTTCATGCATCAGAAACCGGAAATATAGAATTCGCTTTAGAATAACTTTCACTTCTAATATTTGTATGTTTTTAGGTTGGGAAGACATGATATTTTTTTAAAAAGAGCAAGCATAATATTTGGGAAATAATATTAACTAATTAGCAGTAAACATCACCAAATAAACAAAAGAAAAGAATTGAATCTTATTTCCGGTTCCTGATGCATGTAGCGAATGTAGCGTGGAACTGTATGCTATGCACGTGCACATGCTGTGAACAATTTGCGAGTGCAATATGCTAATTAGCGAGTCGAATGGTTGTCTCAATGCAAGTTTTGAGCTGGCGTTTGGGTCAACATCAGGTTTAAGTTCCGGGTCGTTTTAGTGCTTGTATTTGAATGAGCTGTTGCAATATTGCTGTGTATAGAACAAGTAATGCCCTACTTAAACGCCAAGCAAAAATAAGCCTGCGTTTTTGAGATTTTCAAAAACAACTTCTGATGTACAAAGTTGCGGAGAAAATGTCTCACAAGAGACTTGGAAAGAAAAAAATATATCTAGACATCGATGAAGAGTTGAAAGTCGGCTTTTTCACGTAAGGTAAGTGTATATTTTGGCAATTTTGCAAAGTGTTCTCGTGGTGTTTTGCGTACTTCGAGTATTGTTTACGCTGTCGTTATATCCAAGAATAGAAATACAGCATCTGTGGAAACTTTGGTGATTTAAAGAAAATCAAACAGATTAAATCTCTTAAAATCACTTTGAAAAGTTGTGCATTTGTCTGAATTTTTCTATGCAGTTTACCGCTTGTCTGAAGCTCATCAATTTTGCGAGATATTAGAGGAAAATCATTTTTGACGATGTTCGATTTTCGCTATTTTAAAAACGTTGATCGATTTAATTATAACATCATTTAAATCTTCAATCTTATCCTCATATTTGGTGTAGAAACCAAGTCCATTGGTGCGCATTAAGTTGTCCATTGCGCCAGATGAAAATGTGCGGTGCGGTCTGAAAACAACTATATCGAGTCACCTTAAGGTGAGTCAATAGTTCCAAATGGCCGAATCGGTCATATCGGTTTTTGGCTCATAACTTTGACTCCCTTTGAGCAATGACCGTCAAACAGCACCAAAATCTAAAACAGTCATTCAGCTATAATATGATATACATTGATCACGTTTTATGTCAGTAATTTGTGATGTATACGACATTAAACGAATGAGCTGTTGTCACAAAAACTCGATTTTGTGGAAAATCTAGCCGTTTTATTTCGCTGAAAAATTTAGAATCCTTTTAGCTAAACATAACAGACAACTCGGCCACGTTTTAAGAAATTCGTCGGAACTGAAGTCTCGCAACAGAAGCGAACAGAAAAGGCACCTAAATTCTCTATTGTCATCATCTTGAATGTTGTGAACGAAATAGTCGCTCCCTAAACATGCTTTAAAGCCGCGGTTTTAGGCTAAAGCTGGCGGCAATTCATTATACTTTCGACTGTCATACCGCGATTGTCGACCAGACTGACCGTTTTAAAGTATTTTAAAGTTTTATGAATGTAATAAAATGCTCAAATACCTGCCTAGGTCCAAGAAGTTGCGTTTTCTCCAATTTCTTCGTACATTTTTCAAATTGTTCCGTTAGAATTTTCCCACATAAGCTTCAAAGCACTGTGATAAAGTATTAACCAATTTTGGTGCTGTTCGTGGTTTGGAATAAGAGAAATTACGTTTTTGGTTGAGCTCAGTTCCATCTCGTCGCTCAAAGCAAAAGTTTTGCTGCTTTGTTTTTGAATACGCAGTGAGGCAAGGTGCAAGATATGTCAAGAATTCGCACCCTTGTTAGGGGGGAGCCTCTATTATACAGTATGCCGACAAAACGCATATTGCATTATTGTTCGTGGTTATAATTTCGTAACTGTATAATAGAGGCTCCCCCCTAACAAGGGTGCGAATTCTTGACATATCTTGCACCTTGCCTCACTGCGTATTCAAAAACAAAGCAGCAAAACTTTTGCTTTGAGCGACGAGATGGAACTGAGCTCAACCAAAAACGTAATTTCTCTTATTCCAAACCACGAACAGCACCAAAATTGGTTAATACTTTATCACAGTGCTTTGAAGCTTATGTGGGAAAATTCTAACGGAACAATTTGAAAAATGTACGAAGAAATTGGAGAAAACGCAACTTCTTGGACCTAGGCAGGTATTTGAGCATTTTATTACATTCATAAAACTTTAAAATACTTTAAAACGGTCAGTCTGGTCGACAATCGCGGTATGACAGTCGAAAGTATAATGAATTGCCGCCAGCTTTAGCCTAAAACCGCGGCTTTAAAGCATGTTTAGGGAGCGACTATTTCGTTCACAACATTCAAGATGATGACAATAGAGAATTTAGGTGCCTTTTCTGTTCGCTTCTGTTGCGAGACTTCAGTTCCGACGAATTTCTTAAAACGTGGCCGAGTTGTCTGTTATGTTTAGCTAAAAGGATTCTAAATTTTTCAGCGAAATAAAACGGCTAGATTTTCCACAAAATCGAGTTTTTGTGACAACAGCTCATTCGTTTAATGTCGTATACATCACAAATTACTGACATAAAACGTGATCAATGTATATCATATTATAGCTGAATGACTGTTTTAGATTTTGGTGCTGTTTGACGGTCATTGCTCAAAGGGAGTCAAAGTTATGAGCCAAAAACCGATATGACCGATTCGGCCATTTGGAACTATTGACTCACCTTAAAAATAGTTATTATAAAAATGTAACAATAAAATGCATATACATATGAATGAATTGATAAAATTTTGAGGCAACGAAATAAATTGAGAAAAGGAAAAATGAAGTAACAAAGCTTTTCAGGAAAACTAAAGAAATGAAGATAGAAAAAAATGGAAAGAAGGAAAGAAAGATTGAAGGAAAGAAAAAAGAAAGAAAGGAAGAAAAAAAGAAAAGGAAGGAAGGAAAGAAGGAAGAAACAAAGAAAGAAACAAAGAAACAAAGAAACAAAGAAAGAAAAAAGGAAGAGCAAGGATGAATGGATGGATGGTTGATCTAAACCGAACAATAACGCAACATTTTCGGTAACATTTCGTGCAAAGTTGCAAAAGTAGAACCGATCCAAAAACTGTTACGCGCACCTGTTACAGGGGTGGAAGCACGGTGCAACCTTGTTCTGCGCACAATGTTACAGAAAAATATTGGAAAAAAAAGTTGTATCTTGTACCCATGCCTATTTATGACTTTTGTAGTTGATTGATTGATGTAATAATAATGGTACAACATTTATACAGCGCCTATCCAGATCTGCTCTAAGCGCTTTACAATACAAAACAAACCGAGGTAGACGAGAGCTTAGGTTGGCGCCTTTGGCTGCCGCTACACAGTCCATACCACGATATTAATCAACATTTTACAATAACTTTAAACAAAATCATATTACAACGACAGCTATTAAAAAAACACAAAACATAACTCAAAAATATGTGCATGATGGCCGTTGGCTCAGTTGAGCTCATCTGCCCTTTGAAGGGTCTTGTTTTTAGTCCTGCCTGGGTGTCATGCCACCCTCCTCAACAACAAAGAAGCTGGTGGGGGAGCCAGTTTAGACGCCAACCACTCGTCCATGATGACCTCAATTTTCGACACTATCTGGAACGCCTCTCTCCAATAAACTCTCCCTCGTGATCAAGTCCTTAAAATACTGGATAGACGCCCCTTTCCCACCCCTTCCTCTTATAGACGCCTATTAACGCCCTCCTCAATGAAGTTCTAAAAAAGATATTTACCGGATAGACGTCCTCTCCTATAAACATCCCCTCCCTCCCTCCCCTCCCCTTCCTCAGTAAACTAAATTGACCTTTGGCAGATACTATTACAATCATCTTTTAACATTAGCTACTGCTAAATAGATATTATTTCTCAGTAATGTGTCAGACAGAAAGGAACATTTTTATACGTATTTCTAAGATTGAATATTATAAATATTAGATTAAAAAGAAACGCCTCTCTCAAATAAATTTGTGCCTACTTTAATTGTTCTTTTCTTAATCGTCCTTAAATAACTGTATGAACCACCTTGCATAACCAACTAAGTTCCCACGGTATCGAAAATCGCTGTAAATTAATGATTTTGAATGAGTAAATAGTAGATCGATCGACAAATAGATAGATTTATCAATTGATTTGTTTGCGATAATAACTTAAACAAGTGAAATTTTATTGGCAAATATACTGGCAAATATTAGCAGTATTAAACATCGAATTTTTATCGTGACAAGCCCGGTGAGAAGTCGAGTAGACTTCGTATCAACTCGTAGCCCTTTCGACACAGGTTCCGAAAAAGTCACGGAAAGTAATAACGGACTGACTTACACATTCGATGAATATATGGTCACTGGCTTTACAGAAAAAAAATAAATCAATAAAACAAGAACAAAAATATATATATTTTAAAGAAAGAAAGAAAGAAAGAAAGCCATAAAACAAGAACAAAAATATATATATTTTAAAGAAAGAAAGAAAGAAAGAAAGCCATAAAACAAGAACAAAAATATATATATTTTAAAGAAAGAAAGAAAGAAAGAAAGAAAGAAAGAAAGAAAGAAAGAAAGAAAGAAAGAAAGAAAGAAAGAAAGAAAGAAAGAAAGAAAGAAAGAATCTGTAAAAGATTGGCCAATTCGGGGAATCGATCTCGGTCCATGAGATTCACACGCCACGCCTTACTACACTTTGCCACCAAAACACCCCAATTTGCACAACAATAGACAGCCATTATAACACGATATATATATCTTATGTGGCGAGTTAGATTTATCGTTGAATAGTAGAGCGCGCACAAAGGTTTATAGCGCGCGCGCAAATCACGTTTTGTAAATCAAATCTTTGATGATGAATATTTACAGTTAGTTTTGAGTGTTAGTTCAAAAAGAAAACCTACTTACAGTCTCAATTATGTCTATTTCATAACTTCAAGTCAACGAAATTGGTATGTAACATTTCTCATTTAACTAAGTACTACGTAGAAATCAGTTATAGTTGTAAATTCGCAAGAATTATACAAGAAAGAGAACGGAAAAAGCTGTAGATTTGCCGGTTTGCTTCATGCAACCGATCTCTATTTCAGTAGTTGTTGTTTACAAGTGATTTACTTCTATAGTAATCAGGTATAGGATTGTCTAATTAAGTTGTTGGTTTAGCATGAATCGCTAAGTAGTTTGAATAGTGTGTTTACACTAGTTATTTTAGGTTGGTCACATATCGACCTGAAGTTTCTGCTAGTTTTGTTGTAGTTGACTTACGCATGAAATCCTTAACCTTTGTATAACAACGTAGGATAGTAATTAATTAGTTATTATTGATTACTTATCGTAGTTCTCGCCGTTCGTTTGGGTTTACGTTTGTGAAGTGGAATAAACCGTAGTCAAAGTGAAGTGTTGGATTGGTTTACTTGGTCACATTTTGGCGTCGCGAGCAGGATAACAAGAGTAGAAGTACGTAGACCAGTAAGTTAACCAGTAGATTTTAACCTATAACAAAGAAAAAATACGGCGAGATTCAATTTGATGTGAGACTGGAAAATGGCTGAAGTACAAGAGCTGAGAGATCTAGTAGAGAAGCTCCAGTCCGAGCTAGGAAGTTTGAAAGACAGTCAAGACGGAGAACAGTTAGCAAAACAATATGTTGTGTACAAGCAAGAAAGGAAAGTGAAGAAGTTCAACGGGAAAGCAGTAAATGACACAAGCTTCTACGAAAAAATCGAAGAATTTGTAGCTGAAACAAATGCCATCTTTGAAACCAGGAAAATGACAACACCTGAAAAAGTTGAGTTTATCCTCACACACCTGGAAGGACCAGCTCGAGAAGAAATCCGTTTGTATCCCAAAACCGATCAAAACGACCCAAAGAAGTTGCTCGAGATATTAAAGAAAGAGTTTGGAGAAAAACATTCCCTACCAGAACTGTTTAAGATCTTTTATAACCGTAAACAAAAAGATGAAGAAAGTTTAAGAGAATACTCACATGCTTTGTCGAGTTTGTTTGACAGAATAGTTCAGAAATCCCCAAGTGCCAGTGACAGACCGTCAGACATCACAGTTCGAGACCAATTCGTCGATAATGTGAAAGACCACCTTCTCAGGAAAGAGTTGAAGAAATTGGTGAGGAATAATCCTCTTGTTTCCTTTCTGGATGTTCGAGAAGAAGCGTTAAAATGGTCAGAAGAAGAAGTGACAACGAAGACAGCAAACCGTCGTGAAGCTAGTACCAGGACCCGCTCTGACAACGATGTCGCGTGCAAAGTCGTTTCCGCTTCCGGTACAAGTGAGCTGAAGGAAATACAAGGAGTATTGTCACGCCAACAAAAGTTAATTGAAGATCTAGTGAAAACTGTGAAGACCCTTGAAGGAAAGAACAAAGCCTCCAAAGAATGGAAGTGCTACAGCTGTAACGAACCAGGACACATCGCAAGGAATTGCCCAGTAAAGAAGAGTCAAAGTCAAAAACCACCGCAGACGGGAGGAGACAAGTCAAGTGCTCCGTCAAACAGGGACCCCCCACAGCATTGAGTCAGGCTGTGGGAGGGGCAGTCAAAGACTCATTTTCATTTGATAATTTAGATGAAGTTTTTGAAAGAACTGTAGGGACTTGCCCTACGACTGTTGTTACTATGAATGGTGTTGTTGTACCGTGCATTTTAGACACGGGGTCGCAAGTTACGACCTTATCTGAAAGTTTTTTTAATAAGCATTTTATTGGAAAGGCATTGAAGCCTTTGAACGGTTGGCTTACCCTTACGGCAGCCAATGGTCTTGATATACCTTACGTTGGTTATATCGAGCTTGATATTGAAGCTTGTGGTGTCACAGTTCCACAAAGAGGAGTTCTAGTTCTCAAAGACAGCGTGCAAAATAACGAGAGTGAAACAAGATTGCCAGCATTGATTGGAATGAATGTGATTAGCCAGTTGAAAGAGAAAGTCGTCGTAAACAGAGCGGCCGAGACTGAAGAGATTAAAGGCCCCTGGGCCAGTGTTCTTAGAATTCAAGCAGCAAAGAAAGAACCTAGTACTCAAGGATTTGCTCGTGTGGCCGGTAAAACGCCTGTGAGAGTACCGAGTGGTTCAGTTGCAGTGTTAAGAGTCTCTTGTGGTCGAGTTGGCAACTCGGACGACGTGCTTATTGAGAGATTATCTACCTCACTTCCAGGTAACATTGTTCTTGTTGACACATATGCAAAGGCAAAGACTGGAGGAGCGTATGTAAGAGTAGCTAATCTAAACGATGACGATGTATGGCTTCAATCAAGAACTAGAGTTGGTATTGTACATTCCGTAGAAGAAGTGCCTGAAGAGACTATCTCCTTAAACCAAGTAGATGTAGATCGTGTAGAAGTAGCTAGAGTGGAAGAAAAGAGTCAGAAAACTACTTGTCCTGTTGATCTAGATGATCTGGAGTGTAGTTTGTTGCAAAAGGAACAGTTAAGAGCACTACTAGTTAAATATGCAAGCGCATTTGCCGCAGACGACGATGACATAGGATATACGGACAGTGTAACACACAGAATATATACTAATGATGATGTTCCAGTGAATCTTCCTTTCAGACGCATACCACCCAGTCAGCTAGCAGAAGTTAAAGAACACATTCAGAAGCTGTTCAGTCGTGAGGTCATCCGTGAAAGCCACAGTCCATATGCATCGCCTATAGTACTGGTAAGAAAGAAGAATGGTGAGTTAAGACTTTGCGTCGATTATCGTCAGCTGAATGCTAAGACCGTGAGGGACGCATACCCACTGCCAAGAATTGAAGAATCTTTGGACGCCCTTCAAGGAGCCAAATTCTTTTCGCTTGTTGATCTCGCAAGCGGATTCAATCAGATTGCAATGGATGACAGAGACAAGCACAAAACTGCTTTCACTACACCTTTTGGTCTGTACGAGTACAACAGAATGCCGTTTGGATTAACAAACGCACCCGCTACGTTCCAGCGCATGATGCAAAGCTGCATGAGTGACTTTATGTTCAATATACTACTTGTATATCTCGATGATGTTATCATCTATTCGAAGACGTTCGAAGAACACCTCCAGAGACTAGAAGCTGTATTGGAAAGAGTCGAGAAGTATGGATTGAAGCTAAAGCCATCAAAGTGCAAATTTCTGCAAACAAAGGTAACATACCTGGGCCATGAAGTATCGGCTGAAGGCATTGCCCCTGATCCCGACAAGATTGACGCTGTTGCAAACTGGGAAGTACCTGAGACACTGAAAGAACTGCGCTCATTCTTAGGATTCGCGTCGTATTACAGAAAGTTTATCAACAAGTTTGCGCAAATCGCTGGCCCTCTACACGAACTGGTTAACAGTTGCCTACACGAGATGAAACCATCAAAGAGACATTCAAATCTCCAATTAGAAGCAAGATGGACTCCACGTCATCAAGAAGCGTTTGATACACTGAAGGCAAAGCTGATCACACCACCGTTGCTAGGATACCCCGACTACAGCAAGCCATTCGTGCTTGAGACAGATGCTAGTCTTACAGGGCTAGGTGCCATCCTCTATCAGGAACAAGAAAGTGGTAAAGTTGTAATCAGTTATGCCAGTCGACGGTTACGACCGACAGAGAAGAACGAAAGAAACTACAGCTCAATGAGGCTAGAGATGTTAGCGTTGAAGTGGGCGGTCACAGAGAAGTTTAAGAACTATTTGCTTGGATCGACCTTTACCATTCTCACAGATAACAACCCCTTGAGTCATCTGAGAACAGCAAAGTTGGGTGCAGTGGAACAACGATGGGCATCTCAACTGGCACTGTACGACTTCCAAATCAAATACAGAACTGGAAAATCGAATCAAGCAGCAGACGCATTATCAAGATGCACAGGACCAGAAGCAGAGGATAATAAAGACTCAGAAGACGAAGTACACGACGCTAATGAAATATCAGTTGATGCATCAAAGTTACCTACTGAATTACAGAGTACTATGAGAGTAGAAGCGATGAACAGATCAACCTCAGTCCAAGTTAATATGCCAACATCTTCGTTTCCATCGTACTCAAAGGAAGAGTTGCAGATGCTACAGTCATCAGACCCAAGCATAAAGAGATTATTGCACTACTTCAGTGAACAAAGAAAGCCAACAGCTCAAGAAAGAAGAAAAGAAACTCGTAGTGCAATGGCTTTGATTAAGCAATGGAGCAAGCTAAGTCAAGAAGACCAGCTTATATACAGGACAGTTAACGACCCATACCATGGAGAAGTAAAGCAGTTGGTTATTCCAGAGGTGATGAAAGATCGAGTGTTGAAAGGTGTGCATGATCAGATTGGCCATCAAGGACAAGAAAGAACACTACAGTTGTTGCGCCAACGTTGCTACTGGCCGGGTATGTATAAAGATACCGAGTTGTACGTCAAGAAGTGTGAGAGATGTAACCTAGCAAAGTTGCCAACGCCTAGAGTGAGACCAGCGTCGAGTACCTTACTGGCAAGCAAGCCTTTAGAGATCCTTGCTATTGACTTTACTCTAATCGAAAAGTCATCGGATGGAAGAGAAAACGTCTTGGTCATGACGGACGTCTTCACCAAATTCACAATCGCTGTACCGACACGGGACCAAAAAGCCAGTACCACAGCGAAAGTACTACTCAACGAATGGTTCTTCAAGTACGGTGTCCCAAAGCAACTACACTCAGATCAAGGAAGAAACTTCGAAAGCAATGTAATCAAGGAACTGTGCAACATGTACGGAATCAAAAAGACCAGGACAACGCCTTACCATCCAGAAGGTAATGGACAGTGTGAACGTTTCAACAGAACGATGCATGAACTGCTAAGAACATTACCACCAGAGAAGAAGAAAAGATGGACGGCCTTCCTTCCAGAATTACTCTATTCCTACAACGTCACTCCTCATGCTTCCACAGGCTACAGCCCATACCATCTGCTGTTTGGTAGAGATCCAGTGATACCACTCGATTTTTTGCTGGGGAGGAGAGAGGAAGAAATGTACGACACTACGCAAGGTGCTGATGAATGGCTAAACGCACACAGAGAACGCCTGTCGACAGTATATGAAAATGCAGCCAGACATCTTAAGAAGTGTAGCGAAGAACGCACTAGACACCTTGACAAAAAAGTTCACGACCCTCAAGTCAACGTTGGAGACCACGTTTATATGAGAAACAGAGTTCTAGGAAGAAACAAGATACAGGATGCTTGGAACCCCAAGTTGTACGTGGTTGTGCAAGTACCAGGCAGTGGAAATCCTGTGTACACTTTAAAGTCAGTGGACGATGGTACATCATGTCGAGCCCATCGTAGCTCATTCAGAGTGTGTCACCCTACGTTTGATCGTGAAGAGCAGCCTACATCCAGAGAATCAGCATCGGAGTCAGTGCTTGAAAAGAGGTCAGCTAACGACTTCCCAATGAGGACAGACGATGATGACGACAACGACGACGGTGTGCTATACTGTATGCGACGGATACCTAAGCGTGCACCTAAGTTGACAGGCAACAATCAAGAACGTCCACCCAAGGTGACAAGCAGCATCCAAGACAAGACCTATAAAGATCCAAGGCTAGAGGACTCAACGCAAGATTCGTCAACAGTCCAACCTCTTCGAAGGTCCAAACGACTGGCGTCAAGACAAAGAACCTATCACCCATTAATGAACTTGGTCGAAGTTTCGACTGTTACTTATGTTTAATTTATATAACTAGTTTAGAATTGTCGAGGGCGACAATTTAAAAAAAGTGGGGGTGAGTGTGGCGAGTTAGATTTATCGTTGAATAGTAGAGCGCGCACAAAGGTTTATAGCGCGCGCGCAAATCACGTTTTGTAAATCAAATCTTTGATGATGAATATTTACAGTTAGTTTTGAGTGTTAGTTCAAAAAGAAAACCTACTTACAGTCTCAATTATGTCTATTTCATAACTTCAAGTCAACGAAATTGGTATGTAACATTTCTCATTTAACTAAGTACTACGTAGAAATCAGTTATAGTTGTAAATTCGCAAGAATTATACAAGAAAGAGAACGGAAAAAGCTGTAGATTTGCCGGTTTGCTTCATGCAACCGATCTCTATTTCAGTAGTTGTTGTTTACAAGTGATTTACTTCTATAGTAATCAGGTATAGGATTGTCTAATTAAGTTGTTGGTTTAGCATGAATCGCTAAGTAGTTTGAATAGTGTGTTTACACTAGTTATTTTAGGTTGGTCACATATCGACCTGAAGTTTCTGCTAGTTTTGTTGTAGTTGACTTACGCATGAAATCCTTAACCTTTGTATAACAACGTAGGATAGTAATTAATTAGTTATTATTGATTACTTATCGTAGTTCTCGCCGTTCGTTTGGGTTTACGTTTGTGAAGTGGAATAAACCGTAGTCAAAGTGAAGTGTTGGATTGGTTTACTTGGTCACACTTATTAGACGGTTTGATGTGTAGTATGGCTGCATATTTTACGAGTCACGCAGTATTTTGACGAGCCCGTAGGGCGAGTCAAAATACAAGTGAACGAGTAAAATATCCAGCCAAACTACACTTCAAACCGTCTAATAAGTTATTTATTATCCAACTGTCTACACTGAAAAAGAAGAAACGTGAAAAAAAACGCCTTTTTAGTCGGGCTACCTGTGGTAGCGCGACTCCAGGTTTACCTTTCGATCCAAAGATCCTATCTATCAACGTCGGATATGGGCCATGAAAACGAGGCAGATCCCTAAGAGATCACCAGAGATCACCCAGAAGCCTTTATAGTCATGAAAAATTACAGAGGCTTCCTGTGGTCGGAAATCGTCGCGAGGGATTGAAAGTGATCAACATGGCCGACACAAGATCATTAATACGGATTTCTCAATTTTACCAGATTTTATCATGTTTTTGGATTGTCCAAGAACACAAACTCAAGACAGGATGGCAGTTTAATCAGTACTTGAAAACGATTCAACCTCTGACCTAGCTATAAACAATGTAAGGCTGCGTTCATTATGTATACTGCAGGGCGGGGGGGGGTGGGGGGGGCAGAGGATATTTTAAAAGTATGGCAAAATTTCAAGATCCCCCCAACTTGATATCAAAACGTTTTGTATCCCCCCTCCCTGACTTGAAGAAAAATTGTGATCCTCCCCTTCTTCAATACCACATATACACAAATACATATGCCACTTTCCTATGCATACATTACTTACACATTTCTATGCAAGCCATTCTGGTGACTGGTAGCGAGAGCTCGCTACAGACTGCATTCTAGATTGTGATACATACTGAACTGGAGGAGCAATATCCGTTTCCATTTCATCCTCACTCTCCACTAGGGCCACTACTTCACTGTCGTCTTCATCATCACTGTCACTTTCATCATCACAATCATCATCATCATCTTCTTCCACTTTGTCGTCATCATTTTCACTGTACGCTTCTGAATCACTATCAATACCCAGTCTGTCTTCTTCTCGGGCAATCTTATATGTGCCATGATGCGCATTATTTTATCTTTCTTTTTTTCCTCTAAGTGATAAGTTATTCTGTCTAAGATACTTAACAAGCTCTTCTACTACTTATTTATTGAGGCTGTCATATGAAACAGCTAGTTCCCTCCAGTTAACGTTATTAAGTCATTATAATGCTTGCTTTTCTAGCTGACTGGTCTTTTTTGTTGTTGTTGTTGTTGATTTTTTCGAATGTTTTTGTTGCATTCCAGTGTTTAACAAATGTTGTAGATATTCAAGGACAATTGATGTTCATCACAATGAACTTTCTTCAAAACTTTTCGATGCTTTCTTGTTGATGTAGATGTATAGTTCCATGAAAAAATTGCTTTATTAACTGGGCTGGTGGTAAGAAAGTGCAGGCATTGCAAGTTTTACTTGAAGGCAATTAAATATCTCATGGTCAAGGACTTGGAGATGTTTTGTGATGAAGCTCTCCATCATGTTGAGCGTGCAATACATAAACTTGAAGGAAAGTCTTGTGCAGACACTGATGATGATGGAGTTGATGATGATCAGATAATGAAGATGATGATTACAATGATGACAGTAGCACTGATGCAATCCAGCTCTGAATATGAGTGGTTTAGCTCCTTTTCTAACCCAATGGCGTTGTTTAATAAATTTCTCAAGTTTTATGCATTAATGTTTGTCATCATTTGTAATTAAGATTGAAAAAATGAGCATCCCCCCATCCATTGCAATAATAATTTGGCATCCCCCCTAAAATGTCTAAAAAAAATTACGATCCCCCCAAAATATCCTCCTATATATCTTTTACGGGTTTTGCCCACGGTTTAGTGGTTTTCTAGAGACCTGCGTTTACGGATTTTGAAGTTTTTGCACCGGGCACCCCAGGCAATCATTTAAGGCAGAGGGTTCGGGTTCGAATCCTGGTATAAAAAAAATTTTTTTTCGCCTTGTTATGTAGTAAATATTATCTTTTCATCTTTTTGTATGCTTTTTTCTGGTTTTGAAGCGTTTTAAGCTGTTTTTTAATTTTTTTTCTCCCCTCTAAATGATTGCCTGGGGTGCCTGTGGTTTTTGCGGACTGGAGGTGCAGTTTTCGGTGAAATCCAATTATCTTTGCGATTTTTCAGTTTCCAGTTTTTGTATCACTTATGATAGAAAAGCACGATTTTTCAGATGCAGTTTCGGTTTTTCGGGAATTTAGTCGCGGTTTTTGACGATCATTTGTGCGGTTTTGATTACCCCCTAATGTCCCCCTCCTGGAAGTTCCTGTTGTGCGTTTTTGCGATCATAAACTACTGACAAGTCAAAGCAGGCTTGTAAAAGCTTCCATTCCCCAATTTTCTGCACAGCTGTTAATGATATTTCACTATATTAAATAGGTAGCCCGACTAAACGCCTATTAGGCGTCTAGTTAAAACGCATTTTAGGACGAGAAAGTTCTTTTGAAATAAGATTGTGAAAACGTGACAGTCTGCCGTGACTTTGGCGTGTGGTGCGAGCTGTGCGGTCTCTGATTGGCTGAAAAGTGACAACAAGTCAAACTAGTTTTCTGGCGCGCGCGAGTTTTTTTCACTGCGTACGAAGTGGTGATGGCGCGTATTTCGACAACTTGTAAAACTGGTTTCCTACAATACAAATATCGCGAGATATTTGTACTCGTTTTGGGCGTTATTTGTACTCTGCTGAGTACAGTTGGATAATAAAGTAGGTTATCTCTTAGTAGACCAGTTAGTTTAGTGGTAAGGTGCAGTCACTTACGGCCTAGGATCCGACTGTTTCCTCCCTCTTTGACCGCGAAGCTTGCTGCGTTCTGCCGGATAGCGCCGAAATCGGCCGAAATCTCGATCCTATACGTAACATGCGATGATTCAGCGCTTTGTCTGGATGCATGGTCGATTTTTTTTTTTTTTTTTTTTTCAGTTTTGCATAAAATTAGCATACTGATTTGCTTTGAGTCACTACTTCGAGCCTCGGCGCACCTCGCCGAATTTTTTTAATTTTGATTTTTAATTTTTTTTAGCCTCCGATCTTTTGAGAATTTTGTGTTTTAAATTTTTGTGTTTTAAATTAATGACTGATTTGAAAGGCTTGGTCTTCATCGAGTTCGATCTCTACTACAAGACCATTTCCTTAGACAAAATTTGTATAGCCATGGAAACATAAAACATATCTTTTTGGGTTTGGAGAAAACCCCAACTAACTTATGGGTAGACGAGAATATCGAGCAGTGCTTTTATATTCTGTTGAAGGAAGTTCACGATGCTTTACTTAATAGACATCTTCCTCATCACTGGTTGTAACATGATAACTAGTGATCATGGGTAATTAGATCATGTTAGATCTGGGGAGGCCACGGCGGGCCAAGTGCCAGTGCACGTTTGCGGGTTCATTTCTCGTGTCATCGCCTCCTGAGCTCAACGTGGTCCTATCAGCTCTCTTTAACGCCGCTTTGTTACGTTTTTTTCGAAGCAAACTCAAGCAACTCGTTTCCTGCATTACCTCGACAGTTACATTGTCACGATCCTTGTCATTATTTCTGTGTTTGGAAGAGGACAATCTGTTGGCTGAATTTTCTTGTTGGAGAGTAAAGCCGAAACTTATAACGAAACTACAAAGGATTAGGGAAAATCCAGCTTCCTTCATTTTGATGACGGCTGCTTCTGCCTTTGCTCGTGTTGTACTAGAATTCGTTTTTATGGCCGGTATCGTGCTGGAACAACCCATAGCAACGAAGGGGGCATTCCAGTTGGTACCTTCTAACGGCGGACCAAGTAGATGACAGAGTACAGAATACAAACCGCATATCGGCATGCATCAAAACTTCATTCGTTAATCCCTTGAGACCTCTTCCGAATCAATACAAATTAATATACTAAATACATTTAGTGGGTCAGTTTACATGACACTAGGATCATCTTAGCAGGCGAATCATCCTACCTGTTATACATCCACTGCATTCTGTTTATAAGGATGATCCTAGTACCTGAAGTGAAGACACAAATTTCAATGTAAACAGAATGCAGTAAATGTAGAGCAGGTAGGATGATTCGCCTGCTAGGATGACAGAAAATGATCCTAGTGCCATGTAAACACCCTCTCATATATTGTCTGATTGAGTCGGTTTTCTTTGTTATTTGTTGGGCTGGCTTTACACAGATATAGGGTTTAATATGTACTAGTTATCAGTACAATGGTTTCGAGTGGAATACCGTGGAATATCCCACGAGTCACTTGTACTTCAAAGAAAATACAAGTGACGAGTGGGATATCTGTCTTTTGAGACCGATCTAAGGGGGTGTTTACAAGACGACTACAATTACGACTTGGTAACCCCCTCCCCCGGGGGAAGCTTATATAGATATCACTGGTTTTCACTGTCTATAGTGGCCAATAACTTCTATCAGGGCTCCCCAGTACTTCTATGTAAACCGATCTTTGCAGAAACTAAACCGGAAGAGTTTCTTTGCCGACGGGGGAATCCCCAGCCGAGTCACAAGACAATCACCAGTTTGTGGTCGTTTGTGGACGTTTGTGGAATGCTCGATCTAACATGAAACACTTTCTTCATAAGTATTGATCTGTCTTATCAAAGGCAAAGAGAGTTGATGGCTACCTAGACAAGGCTTAAGATTAACCAAAAGGCGGCGGCTTTTGTTTCATTTTAAACTGAAGGTAACTTAATTGCCCGGGGGGGGGACTCCATTGTAAACGGATCGGGTATGCTCGTCGGAAATTTTCAAAAATACCCCTAAAAGATACCGGAAGTCTTTTTAAATGGGCGTGGCCGGACGATTTTTTAACCCCTAAGAGATACCAGCGATAACAAGCTAATGAACATTATTATTATGAACACAAAATTTGATGGTCGACACGCTTTTCTTGGGTATATTTCTTCCATTTGAGAACAAAATATTAAGCAATGGGCTCTTTTGATATCCTCAGAGAGACCAGGAAATGCTAAAACTCTAAACTTCAATTTTAACACCCTAAAAGATACCAAATCGCTGATTTTTACCCCTAAGAGATACGACGAGCATACCCGATCCTTTTACAATAGAGTCCCCCCCCGGGCTTAATTGTTCAAGATTGTACATAATCACGGGACTTCCACTAATTAAGGTCGTCGTTGCCTGTTATGGACATCCAAATGAAAATTGATTTTGTTCATATCTCTTAGACTCTTTAAAAGTGTTTCTGCGGGTTTTACCTAAGTATGAAGTCAGCCAGGCGATTAGGAATGTTGTCCTACTATCTCGGGGAGAGGAGGAGAGGGTTAGAGACCAGAGACCGGAAATACCACAAAATTTTAACTCCAAACTAGAAAAAATAAATAAATATAAAATAAATATTGACCTTGGATAATGTTTAAACATTGTTTGAGCAGTGGAACCGAACTTTTTAGTCCTTTTAGTTTCAGACAATATATAGGTATTGTACATCACGGTTGACTTTGGAGGAAGAAGTGTGTTTTAGCATGAATACTGCATCGATCAACGAAAGAATATTCTGTTTGATTCGTCTCAGATTGCCCCATTTAATTGTCAATTATTATTCCAACAACCGTTTGTTTGTTCGTTCGTTCGATTGTCTGTCTGTTTGTTTATTTGTTTGTTTTTTGGTCTGTTTGATTATTTGTTTATTTATCTATTGATTTTTGTTTGTTTGCTTGCTTGCTTGTTTGTTTTTTGTTGATTTTTGTTTGTTTGTTTATTTGTTTGTTTGTTTGAAACTAAATAAGAGAAGCATGACACGTGATTTCTACTACCCAGTTCCAAATGAATAGTTGCTTAGGGGGCAAATGTTATCCCCGTCCCCCATCATGAGGACTTTTGATGCTGTTTTTGACATCGCGGTGAGATATTTTCAATTTTCTACTACATATGCTTGTGCGTTTGACCATCTAACTTGCCGCTTTTGCATTGATGGCGAACTCTGAGGCAAGCTACAATCTTTGCCAAAATTAGTTGGCACGATGTGCATTCAACGGATATTATTACAATTGTACACTTTGTGACCGTGCCATTGGACCCCCCTCCCCCCTGTACAATGTTGCTGCTAGATAAAAGGTATTTCGGACTGATTGCCGAGTAGTAGGTGTCGGGATTTTCACAGCAACATTGTAAAGGGGGCACGGGGGGAGCCAATCTCATCACCATCTACTTTTCGCGCGCATCACGACAATATCGTGCCAACAATACTGGCAATGATTGTACAAGTCTCATTATGAGCCATTTATTTATTTATTTATTTATTTATTTATTTATTTATTTATTTATTTATTTATTTATTTATTTATTTATTTATTTATTTATTTATTTATTTATTTATTTATTTATTTATTTATTTATTTATTTATTTATTTATTTATTTATTTATTTATTTATATTGTCAGTCATGTGCAGAGCCCTAAGCTGTTACACCATTAAAGGACGTTGTTCCGTTATTCTATTGGTTTGGTCATTATATGTGATATCCGCTTTCGGCGCAGTCTCGGTACTTGCAGGGGAGTATTGGTGGATAGTACTATCGTATTTTCTGGGCATCCTGGTTTTTAGTGGTTTGATAGCAGTGGTCTGTAAATACTGCAGGAAAGCTATTGTAAGTACGAAAATACACTCCGTTTGTGTTTTCAAATGATAAACCTCTCTCTGCTTTACTTACGGGCAGCCCAGGCCCATAGCCTGGGGCTATGAGACATGTAGCGATGTTTATAAATAATATATTTCATAAATTTATGCTCGACCTTTGTACTAATAAATGTCTACAAACCTTAACATAATGGGCCTGATATTGAAGCGATCTATGTCATTATTTTGCCTTTTTCCGGTATACCCCCTCCCCTTTCTAAAAGAACGACAAGGCTTCAATCTCCAGCTAGTCGCCAATTGTCTCTGAACAGCGCGGTCAAAAAGCGTCTGCTTCTTCGCTTTTTAGTAGGGGAAGGGGGTATATTGGGAAAAGGCAAAATAACGACATAAATCGCTTCGATATCAGGTCCATATATATATATATAGTGGATGTATTATGGTTTGTAGACATTTATTAGTAAAAAGTCGAGAATAAATTAATGAAATGTTTTATCAGTTTATAAACATCGCTACGTGTCTCTTAGCCACAAACTATGAGCCTGGGCTGCCTGTGCTTTACTGTATATACTCATTACTATACATTTTCTGATAGTACCTATTATTTTTTTCCTTACAAACATTTTTTCCTTACAAATAAGTCAAAAGCCGTGGGTGCGCTCAGTGAAAGGCTGATTTAACAGAAAGGGTTTGACAAGGTTCGGAATCAAAGTTAATTTTACCCAGACCCCCTACTCGTCCACATTTATGCTATATAAACTACGTCAATTAAAATTCGTGAAAAAAAGTCGCAAACGGTAATCTTTATGTAGGTCAGCTAAAATAACCATTATTCGTTTGAATGATTTACGACGTTTGTACTAGCGGCTCAAACTTGGAAGGTACGCTCACTAAAAAAACACAGTCGAACCACCTTAAATCACAACATCAAAATATATGCGTTTTTAATCAGAAGCAAGTAACATGTCAGGGGTTGCTAAATAACGATGCTCATTTCAAATTTTGCCAAACTTTTGAACAAAAAATAGCAGCTTTTTACGAAGCCGTCAAAGGGACATGTACAATTTTTTATTCGACTTTTGCTGCAAGTTTTGTTGCAAGTTTTACTGCGACTTTTAGTGTAAGTTTTTACTAAAACTCGCAGTAAAACTTGCAACTTGTAGTGCAACTTGCAACTTGCAACTTGCACCGAAAAGGTGCAGTAAAACTTACAGCAAAAGTCGCAGTGAAACTTGCAAGTCGCAGCAGTCGCATCAAAAAGAAGTGTGCATGTAGTTTTTGCCGATTGATTGTTTCTTCCTATCTTTTCCGCCCTTATTTTAAGATCATATATTTCCCAATTGCCTGTGGATACAGACCGGCCATCTTCACTGGTAAAAGCTCCAGATCCCTTCAAAATATTCTCTTGACTCTTGATAATGAAGTACAGACTGAAGAAGAATTCAAAGAGGCTGAACACAAAGCACTTCAATGTTTTGATGATTTGAAAACTGAGTTAGAAAATAACATCACACCTACGTCAACATTTGAATACATCCTTGTGGGCAGTGTAGCAGAGCGATATGGAATCCCCTATTCCTACATGAAGTCCAAGATATCTGCATTTATCAGTGCGTTAAAAACGGATTTCGACGTTATGTTCTGTTTTCAGTCAATCGAAGCTTCTTTTGACGGAAGAACAGGTATCCTTATTGAACCAGTAATTTACAAAGGTGTTGATGATATCGGTTTTATGGGCTATGTTCAATTGAAGTGCATTAAAACGAATAGTGTTATCAGCTCAAAAAATGTCATTAAACAAGCAGAAATTACGGTTGGTAGAATGAAAATTGCAAATCTTGGCTTTGGTAGCTGTACTCGTGTGGATATGAGAATAAATAAACCGGTTATCAAAATAAATGTCCCCCTAAAATACGACGCTGATATCGCAATTTGCATCAAATGCTACAAATGGCCAGGTCTTAACTATAGTAACTGGCAAATACGACAACGATTCTGGCCAAGCCCAGAAGATGTTAGCAGAATCGTGTCACTTGGCTGTCATTTAGTTCCTAAACCTGCCCCATCTGATAAAGAACAAACGAGCTGGAGGTTTTCCTTTTCTGTAGCAGAGGTTGAACTTTCTAAACTTGTACCAAAAACAGCCAGGAAATGCTATTTGGCTCTGAAAATCATACTCAAAGACCATCTGCAGCCAGTTTACTATATCAAATCATATCACCTCAAGACCATCTTACTGAACACTTTGGAGAAAACCCCAACTAACTTGTGGGTTGACGAGAATATCGAAGAGTGCTTTTTTATATTGTTGAAGAAAGTTTATGATGCTTTACTTCAAAGTCGTCTTCCTCATCACTGGTTCAGTCATATTAACCTATTTGGCAAGTTGCGAAGTCCCAGAGCACTCCAGGCTGTTCTTGAGAAATTACGAAGGATTGGTGAAAATCCAGCTCCTTTCATCTTTGATGACGGCTGTTGCTGTCTTTCACCATGTTGTACAAGACTTCATTTGTATGACTTTCCTAAACAAACAACTGGTCATGTTCAAGTTATCGTCAACGAAGAAGACGACGAAAGATCGAATGAGAATACTTGCTATGACAACTGTTCGGCGTCGGGAGTAACTCTTTCATCGGGACACGATGTGAAAATTCAAACTACTAACAACAAGAAAGTACTGGATTGGGAACCAACCAACCCAACGTTGTCTGGTGATCACAGAGAACTATCCCATGGTTCTGTGCAGTCAGTGGTTGTCACAATTCACTCCGATGAACATCAACCGAGATGGGATGAAGATAAACCAGCATGTGATCATGATGAACGTCAACCAATCCTAGATACTTGTCACTCCAAATATGGTGCGATTTCCTCATAAGGAAGAAGTATAGCTTACGTTTGGAGATGACTTGGAACAAATTAAACGTCAATATTTCATTTTGAATTAGCGGCTCTTATAAATTTGGCGATTTAATTTGCTTGGAAAGTGATCGAGTGACCGTTTGATTTATCGTCACGGAATACAAATCAGTAGAACGAGAACTGAACCATACAATCCAAAGAGAACATATGTCAACTGTCAATCGCGTTTATATCCTTACCAAATTTCTTTGATGTTTGTGCAAATACAATAGTACAACAGAGAAAGAACACATTCCACACTAACAGTATAGATTATATCGTCTCTTGCAATTCTCTCTTCTCTCAGGGTAGTAATGGGGGGGATCTGATGTCAGTTGTCAGTCAGAATTTAGCTCGTTTGTCAGTTGTCAGTTAAAAATTAAGTCATTTGTCAGTTGTCAGTACAATTCGTAGTTTGTCGGTAAAATATTAGTTAAACATTAATTTTCAACAGTCTTTTTTCACATTGCGCATGTTTTTAGCAATAAAAAACTATTTTTACTTCATACGTAGTTTAAAAGATGCTTTTAAAACTTTTTTTCGTGTTTTGTTTTGCTTTTGTGATGCTCAAGAGGATCTACAAGGACCATCGTGCATGAACATGTTAAGGCACAAAATATATTACGTGCAGATATTATTTGAATATTTCATTCTCTGATACCCCTATAAACAAAATACTCTGCTTTTTCACTATTTATATGGGCGTGTCTAGAGTACGTAGCTATCGTGAAACTGGCTAGTAATCCGAGCCGGTATATACTTGCTACACGTGGCCAGTTTAATATTTACCAGAACTAGAGTCCAGACAATCAAAACCTTCACTCAGTAGACATGTTCAAAGTCGACACAGAGAACCCAAAAGCAAATAAGTGCCATTTTGTGGTCCTTTCAGCGGCTTTTATACGAGTTTTTAAGATTTTCTCTGTACATTTTAGATAAGCACCAAAGAATGTCAGTTGTCAGTTACCATTTTTGTTGTCAGTTACCAGTAAAAATAAGCCTTGTTTGTCAGTTGTCAGTGGCATTTTTGGCCATTTTTCAGTTGTCAGTTAACCCCATTACTACCCTGTTCTCTGGCATTGTTGGACAAGAATCCCAAGTCAGTATTAACTCGTCATTCACTCTTCTTTAGTCAGATTGCATTTCATTTGTTTGCATTTCTCTGAGCTTTCCCCATCTCAGAATCATTCTCGGCATCCTAGCTCGACTTTTATCATTCAAAGTTTTACTGTTATGCTGTTTTCACACATGGTATTTTAACCGTCTTCTGTGTTAGTCAGTGTAATGGTATCCCGAGTAATCGCTCAAGTAAGCATCTTGTTAAAACAATCGAGATTTCTTTAAAAAAATTAGTATTTCTTAAAAAAGACATTATTTTAAAAAGCCGGGATTTTCTTCAAAAAGTCGTAATTTTTGAATCTGAAGAATAAAATATGGCGTGGGTGGCTCCGTAGATATAGAATAAGCGATAAAGCTCTCCCAACATAAGGAACTAATATTAATTTTTCTTATATATTGACAATTAATGACCAAAATATTTAGGGGGCACATGCCCCCCTCCCTACGCTAATGGGTACAAAAAAATCAAAAAATCAGTTGAACGTTAACTGCATAGCAACCTATAAACATACAGGGTCAATTCTAACATGATCAATTGTAAAAAAATTCTTCAAATACTTCTCTGTTTTGATTATTGTTTGAGAATCATAATAAAATATCGTGTCGTATTTTTCGTAACACCTTTTTTTTTTTGGAGGGGGGGGGGGGGGGGGGGGTACCGCACTTTTCTAAAAGATCATCAAGGTGAGTGTATTTTACTGAAGGCTTTTGTATTTTACTAACATTTTTCCACAAATCCCCCCACCCCCCAGCACACACACACACACGTTATAAACGATCAGTTGTTACACAGGTCGATTGGCAACAACGATTTTCCGCGCAACAAGTGTTGCCCGTAATGTTTTTGCCGTGGAAAATACAAAACGCAACTACTTTTAGCAATGTTTTTGCTTAGTGAATAAGTTGAAAATTTTTGATACGAATTTTAAGAATTTTTAACGCAAAATTATCAATTTGACCAAGTGTTGCGCGGAAAATCGTTGTTGCGAATCAACATCACCTTAAATCAACAAAGATATAATCACTACAGATCGTCCACAACATGATAATCAGTGACGAACATCAATTACTTCTCTAAAGTATTTTTGAATAGTTTATCATGTTTATTAAAGCAATAGTTTTATAATCTTTTAGAAAGTTGTAAATAATCGACAAGCAAAACTGATAGGATATAAGAATAATTTAGATATTTTCACAAATTTAAAAAATTAGCTACTAGCCCGGTGTTCCTATAGAAAGTTCAACTCTCCTATAACGGTCTCCCTGTGTAGGGCAGTGACCATTATAGAGTGGTTTTCTGTACAAATACATCTATACTTAGATCACTGAGCAGACAGAAAGAGGTAGTTATTCGTGGAAACCTTTGTTACCGGCTCTGGGGGACCCGTTTCCCGAAAGACCCGATAACCTTACGGGTCCGTTCATTTACGGGAGAACTACGGGAATGCGCGAGCACCCGTAAACTTGTCTGTAAAATCCGAAATCGAAAATAACGTGCGCTTTGAGAAACACCCGTTTATCAGGTAAGTTAATTGGCTCGAAGTTATCGGTTCTTTCGAGAAACGGCCCCCAGAAGCAGCAGAAGGAAGGGGAAAAATTCCAAAAATCTCTCTCTTTGCAGCAATTACTAATCTGCATAATGAACAGTATTCCAACTCTCTCTCTAGATCATTGCTCCACACAAAAACCCACTAAAATTCCCTTCAAAACATTCATACCTTTGTACCTACAACCGATTCTCTTAAGTAAGTCTATATAGTTATAGGGAATGAAAACTTCTTGATCGTCGAGACGTCATCTTGGCATGTTACCCTTGCGTCCTCTTGTTACACCCCTTGTTGAGGGTGTGGCTTTACCTCCTCGTCCACGATTACTTCGTAAACTTGCTCTACTTGGTGCTTTACTGGCTGTAAGGATAGAATGCCAGGTTATGGACACAACTATATTATACACTTCTCATTATATCATTCTCTTGTAATCCCATTTAGCTAACTACACAATTACTTTTGAATTTTTCTACCTATATAGGCTTTCCCATACAAAATCTTAGCGATCCACATTAGTGAGTAATTTGGATAGTTCACTTCCGACCAATGAAAATGCGAGAAAAGCAATAGACTTGGAAATTTAACCAATAAGATGGCTTTTTGTTGGTTTGTTGTCAAGACGAAAATATTCATTTAATTGTTTATCTTTGACTGATGATATAATTAAGAATTAATAAAGACTACATGCTTGTCCAATTTGGAAATAATTGAATCGGAATTTTTTTTCATCCAATTTTTCCAAATTTTTTGTCCAATTTTTCCAAATTGGACAGCATGTAGTCTTGTTACATACACCTATTTCAAAAACTGTTATCGGGCGAGAGGCTTCAAGCCTACGCGACTAGACTGCAATGGAGTATGGGTAGTTGAAAACTGTTTACTCTCTATTTGGCTTTGGTTCTTATTTTAAGCATCAATGAATAAAGTATAAGCTTGTTGTATAAGCTCAACACCAACTGGTTGAGAATTGTCCTGCTGATATTTATGTGGTTTCATAGCTTTTAGTAATTCCTGCCCACACTCCATTTTGGGTGAGTCGCGTAGACTTGAGTCTATTTGCCGAGAACGTTAATTGAAATAGGTATATACTTAGAGACATAAGCAGGTTTTGCATGGGTGGAAAATGTAACAGTTCAGGATCCCCGAAATCAAAACCAATCCCTGACAATTTTAAAATATATACCGGTCCTTACAAGCATGTCAACTAGACATTGCTGTAGTGATCAAGGGTGAGGCCCACTGCATTACTGAGTATGTATTTGTCAGTAGTGAGAAACAGAGCGGCTGGTTGTTCAAAGGGTGATTAGTGCTAATCTTGGCTTAAAATCAATGGTTTACTTTAGATTTAATCCTGGGTTAAAATCAATGGTTTTCTTTAGATTTAACCATGGGTTAGTGCTTATCGTCTTTCAAACAACTGGGAGCTGGGCCCAGACCAAAGACAATCAGTGCTACCTCATGATTTAGGGAGCAAGGTTGGCAAAGTTAGTTAGTGCGTGGCCTTCAGTGCAAGAGGTCCGAGTTCAA